>JAZKJV010010625.1:0-393900 GCA_037367405.1 Ottelia alismoides | reverse complement strand
TATCTTTCAAGACTCCATTGGGTACATCTCCCTTTCGCCTCGTTTATGGCAAGCCATGCCATCTACCAGTTGAGCTGAGGCACAAGTCACTTTGGGCAGTTACAGATATCCTTATGGATCCAGATGGTGTAGGAGACCAGAGGAGGGCAGAGTTAGCCGCCCTGGAAGAGCTTAGAGATACAGCTTTCTCAAACAGCCTACATTATAAAGAGAAAGTGAAGGAGTGGCATGATTCTCATATCAGCCACAAGCATTTTGAGATTGGACAGAAAGTATGGTTGTTTTGATGCAAGGCTACGATTATTTCCAGGAAAGCTACAGAGCAAATGGAAGGGACCTTACTTGGTCAGAAAGGTACACGATAACGGTAGCATTGATATATCTGAGTTATCTTCTGAGAGTACCTTTTGAGTGAACGGCCAGCGGCTCAAGCCATTTCTAGATCATGAGCCGCGGGACGTTATTATTGCCGCTGTTCATTTTGCGTGAGATGTGGTCTCTTGACTCACATCTTTTGCATCTCACGCCTGATTCTCACTGTTCTTCTGTCTGTATAGATCCAGTTGTCCATATCATTCTATTCTTTAGTCCCACATCCCTTTTCTCATCCTGTGATTATGCTATACTTAGGGTGTACTTTACCCTAAGTATAGGGGGGAATGTCGGACCTGCGAGTATTCTTTTCATTCTTTCTGCTCCGGTTTTTTGCTGCCTATACTTAGGGATATTTTACCCTAAGTATAGGGGGGGCAGATTCTGTATCTTCTTCACTCGGCGTTCCCTTCATGTACAGCTTGCTATACTTAGGATTAGTTAATCCTAAGTATAGGGGGAGACCACCGAGTTCCTCTCATTCTATTCATTTATTCATTCCTGTACTTAGCCATTCCTTTTCACTTCCCTTTTACTAAGCACGAGTTATGTCTTCTTCATCGCTCTTGATCACTCTGAGGACATCGTTCGAGCTAAGTATAGGGGGGGTGTGTATATATTTCATATATACTTTAGCCATAACTCGTACTTTGTGTGAGTGTGTTAATAAATAAAATGGCTAAAAATCACAAAAATTTAAAAATTTTTCATGTACATAAACCTCTTTTATCTTGCACATACATAGCTAGTGTACAAAGTATTTTTGTAAAAATGATTTCAAAAATCTTTTGTGTAAATCTTGTGTAAATATTTTGTATCAAAATTATGTATATAGTACAAAATTTTTCCAAAATGTTTTGAAAATCAAAAGTTTGCAAAAATCTTGTGTAAATGTTTGTAAATATCTCTTTGCAAAACTTGCACCTCATGCATCATTTATTCATGATTTCAAAACATTTTTCAAAAATTTTGCATAATTGTAAAACATTTGTAAATAGCATCTTGTGTACATATATGTATATAGTTTTTCCTGGATAAGAGTTGACATTTAAACTAAGCCTGGAATTAAATTGAGAAATGGAGCTTGAAAAAGATCTTAATCCACTTAACTTTAAGAGGAACCTTATAGGACTTAGGGTTAAGGCTTTTCAGGTCCATAAGGACTTAATTCTTTGAGTCCACTAGGCTATGAGCATATGTCATCTTGATGAGCCTAAGTAGAGCACTTAACAACACACGCATGACTCTTAGAGACAATGGCTTGACTTGCACCTGCACTTACACATGGCTCCCCACGGATGAGGTGGTGAGGAGGCAGTTTCCTTTGGCTTGGGGTAGCATATGAGGGTAGTACTTCTAGGAGGAACCTCTCTTCTTCTTATAGTGAAGGAAGTGCACCTCAACTTGGTCTAGTGGTGATGAAGGCTAAAGACAGAAGCTGTGGGTTGCAATAAAGCTTCAAAAGAGGGATAGTCTACTGGCTCAAGAGGAAAATTTCTTATCTATGCTGCACCATGTAGATATGTTGTACAGAAGCACTTAAAAAAATGCAAAAATGCAAAAAGAACTCCAAAAAAGTGGTGGGTCGGATTGAAAATTTAATAACCCCACCGGAGTGTACATAATCAAATAAAGCAAAAGCTTATGGTATCAATGTTACATCTCATGAAGCTTGCAGCGGAAGACTTAGCTACATGATGAATCCACGATTCATCGCCTTTATTCTTTTATTTTAGCATCTTTTCCTTAGTCAAATACCTGTAAATAACCACTAATTCCATAAAATTACCATTTCGCATGCATTTGTTAATTATGCATTTTTAACACTTTTTGTATATAAATAAAAGAATAAAGAAGAAAAGAAAAAGAAAAGGAGGTATTTATGCAATAAATACAGACTGGCCCAAACCCCGAGAGAAGGTCAAGACTTGACCTGATCGACCAGGAATAAAGTAGGGGGAGATAAGGTTGTCTGTCAGAAAATCCAAAAATATCTTGTACATATTTTTCATGTATATTTGTACAAAACTTACATTATTTTATTTGTACATAATTTGACCTCAAACTAATTATTTTTGTAAATAAAAGTTGTAAATAAATTTGTGTTGTAAATAATAAAAATATTTGTAAAATAAAATACTGTATATATTGCAAATAATTACACCCAGAAAAAGCCACAAAGTGATAATTGAAACATCAATTCCGGCTCCATACGGGCTCAAATCGAACCAAACTCACTTCCATAAAACTATAAATTAAATTATCTTTCAAATGGCTGTGGTTTTGTATTTTTTGGAGTTACGGTTAAAAAGTCGGTTTTCTGGGGTGTATTGTGCAGTTTACCCATTTATTTGTGTATATAATTATTAATATTTATTTTTACTTAATGTACATATTTGTAAATATTGTTTTCATTAAAAAAATATATAAAAATTAAAAAAAAAATCTTTTATAAAAATTATTTCCTTATTTGTACCTATGTATATTGTATTATATGTGTATAATATATATGTATACAATTAATTTCCCTAAATAAAAATGACCAAAAAAATTAATTGTCTCACATTAATTAATTTAATTTATTTAATTACGAAAATCATATGTAATTATTTAATTTATTTGATTTATTTGAATTTATTTGGTTTAATAACTTGCCTTGTATATATGATTTTATTCCACACCATATATGGCCACCATTAAGGTGGCTAATTGATTTTGAATTAATTTATTAATTTATTTAATTTATTTATTACGAAATTCGTTTTTAATTAATTAATTATTTTATTTATTTAATTATTTTATTAATCCATCCAATAAACACATTCCTTTTTTTGTAAATATTTTCCTTTTTTGATTTTTTGCCTCTTTTTAATGGGCTCCTCCTCCCTCATTCACATTTGATCAATCTTTGGCGGAGAGGAGCCCAGTTTCCGAGAGATTTCTTGTTGAAGAGGGTCCTAGCCTCCGATCCCGTCGGTGACAGCGGCTTGAGCTTCGTCGAGGCCATCATGGCTCCCTTCTTCCCAGTGAACTCCAGAGGCATCGCGAGAGTGACAGCAAGCGATCGCCCTTGTTGCAGTGAGGCGAGGAGGTGTGTCCGATCCCCGAGGTGAGATCCACTTTTACTTGTCGTTTCTCGTAGGTAATCGTAGGTTTAGTTTTTAGTCTTATTTTATTAGTCTTTAGATCATTAAAAATCTCAAAATTTCCACCACATATTTTCCGCCTCCGACACCGATTTACCATCTCATCTCGTGATCCTCGCATTTCTTTTTCTACCTCGCGCAATCTTCCACCTCCGGTCACGCACGGTGACCGGAGCCACGGATCTATTCCATCGCATCATAAGATCCGCCCATTCACCAACTTCATTGTGTTTATAAATAAATTAAAAAATGTATCTTGTTTCCTATTCCATATTTTTGCAAGATACAATAAAAAATAAATAATCTTTTTGGTTGTTTTCTCTCTAACATCTCTTTTGCAGGAAAAATAAAAATAAAAAAATTACTTTTGTTTCTAACATTTTGTTTTGCAGGGATAAATAATAAAAAAAAATCATTTATCTTTTGATTTTCTAACATCTTGTTTTGCAGGAAAACAATAAAAAATTAAAAAAAAAATAAAAAACAAAATTTTATTTACATGCTTACAGTCTACCGTTCATAAAAAAAAAATTAAAAAAAAATAAAATAAAAAAGGGGGGCAGCAGGTCGCCACCCCTGCCGCCCACGCCCATCACGCCCAACCGCCGGCGACCTCCCGCGCCCGGCCTCCTGCAACCTCCAGCAGCCGTCCTCCGCACTTCCCTTCCAGTCCGCGGCCCCCCCTCTGGCACCCCGCGCCACCGCCGACCTCCAGATCTGAAGGGGGCGGCGGCGGCTGTGCCTCCTGCCTCGCGGTAGATCCGCCGCCACCCAGCCTCCTGCCGCGCGACGGCGGCGCACAACCGCCTTCTCCCAGATCTCCACCGCCTTCCAGTCCCTGCACGTGGCCCTCCGCCCATCTGACTCACCCAGCCGCCTTGCTTGCTCGACCCTCCTCCGCGCGCCAGCGCGGTGTCCCCGTTGACGCCGTCCCCGCTCTTCCGCGCTCCACAGTCGCGCAAGGCCGTGGCTCGTGCCTCGCCGTTCTCCGCTCCAACCGCAGCAGCGCTGCCCGAGTACACGCCTCCCCGCGCGCGAACTCCGCCGTGGCCCCCATCGCGCGTCTGCGCGTGCGCCACCAGGCCCGTCCTGCCGTGCGCGTGCACCGCCCAGCAGAGCTCCTCTCCGCGCCCACGCGCCCAGTCCGCCGGCCCCGCCATCTCCAGGTCCGCGCACCCCCGCGCGCATCTCTCCTCCATGCCCTTGGTGGGCGGCGGCACTCTCAAGCCTCTGTCCCATTTGAAAGAACCAAGAAGAACAGGAACCCTAGGGGTATAAAATATCTTTTGGTAAAATTACATCAAGCTCCCTGGAAGTTTTGCAATTCGCAAATGAGTCCCTACCAGTGAGCAACTCACATGCCAAGCAACCTCCTACTGGGTAATTTGCAAATTCTTCCCGCATCTTTATTTCTGTTATAATTTCATGTATAAACTTTGAATAATTGCAAGTAAGCCCCTGGACTGCAGACTCTTTGTTGCTTGCTCTTTTCATTAAAATAAATGTTTTTATTCATCCAAAAATTTTGCAAAAATTAGTATAAGCTCCTGCTATAGTGTTAGTCATTGTATAAAATTTTCATTGCATTTTATTTCCTTTTGTTATATTTAAAAAAATCAAAAACATTGTCTTTTTGCATATCTCAACTTTGAAAATTCATAAAAAAATAGAAAAATTGCCTAAAAATTCCAAACATATTTCTGTAGGTGCATTTTAATCTCTTTAATTTTCTGAGCATTTTTTTTTACCTTAAAAAAAATACAAAAATAGTGTAGTGTGTGTGTGTGTGTGTTTCTATTCATTTGTGCTTCTTTTAAAAATAAAAAAAAATAAAAATTCAAAAAAAAAAACCACTAAAAATTAGCTTTTCTGAAATTTGACTACTTAGTTTTTAAATCGTGCTCCTTGTGTTCGACCCTGGTCGCTATACCAGGTAAAAAGAATAGCGAAGACCGCTTACATTAATTTTCATCGATTTATCTTCTCTTAAGTGGTTTCAACAAATTTTTCTCGTTGACCGAATCCTGTGGTTGAGAACAACGACAACATTGTGACATTATTTATCCTCTCTCGACCGTGTGAAATTCGCGTCAACCCATAATTAGGGTGCACTTTACCCTAAGTATAGGGGGGTGTCCGACTCGTGATTATTCTTTTGATTCTTTTTACCTCTGTTTTACTGCCTATACTTAGGGATATTTTACCCTAAGTATAGGGGGGGTAAACCCAGTACATTCTACCCCTCGGTTTTCCCCTTTGTGTACAGTCTGCTATACTTAGGATTACTTGATCCTAAGTATAGGGGGATCACCGACTTCTATTGTATTCTTTTATTCGTCGTTGTAGTATACTATTCTTCTCACTTTTCTATACAAAGCACGAGTTATGTCTTTATTTCCAGCTCTTTGATCACTATGAGGGCATAGTTCGAGCTAAGTATAGGGGGGTGTCGTATATATTGTATATATACTTTAGCCATAACTCGTACTTTCATATTTTTAATATGGCTAAAATACTGTGTAAATAAAAAAAAAAAAGAGATGCATAAATTTCCTCAAAATTTTTCCTTGTACATACTGGCTAATAAGTCAGGTTAAAATATTTTGAAAAATATTTTGAAAGTAGTTTGAAAATCTATTTGAAAAATCTTTTGAAAACTATTTGAAAAATGTTTGAAAACTATTTTCAACCTTTGTAAAAATATTGTGGATTGTAAAAAAAAAATTTTTCTCTTTGTGTGAAATAAAAAGATTTTGTAAAACTATTTGCAAATGTTTGGAAAAATGGTTGAAAAATTATTTTCAAAAATCTATATATACTGTTTGAAAAATGTTTGCAAAATATTTTCAAATGATTGTAAATGATTGTAAAATTGTGTGAAAAAAATATTTTGGACTATAGTTTTCAAAATTATTTGTAAAATTATTTTCAAATAAATTTGAGGAATATATGCATCACAAAAAAAAATAAAATAATAAAAAAATAATAAAAAATGAATAAAATAAAAATTAAAAAAAATCCAACTGTGTATATACTTGTATAAATTACTCAAGATGTAAATTCTTGCATCCTATTCTTGTAAAATAATCAACTCACTCTTGTGTAAATATGAATCTTATTCAAAAAAAAAAAATCTCTTGTATATATTTGTATATATTTCTAACTATTTGAAAAAAAAAAAAACTTTTGCATGTGCATTTTTTTTCAAAAATCCATAAAAATTTCAAAAATTTGAAAATTGTTTCACAAAAAGATTTTTGTTTTCTCTATGCATTGTACATATTTTCTTGCATTGGCATGTGCATTTTTCAGGATAGTCTTGACGATTAAACTATGTCTGGAATAAATTTGAAGAATGGAGCTTAGTTGGACCTTAATCCACTTAATTTCAGAGGAATCTTATAAGATGTGGAGTTAAGACTTTTCAGGTCCTAGTGACTTAATTCTTTGGGTCCACACGACTATGAGCATATGTCATCTTGATGAGCCTAAATAGAGCACTTAACAACACACGCATGACTCTTAGAGACAATGGCTTAACTTGCACCAGCACTTTACACATGGCTCTCCACGGATGAGGTGGTGAGGAGGCAGTTTCCTTTGGCTTGGGGTAGCATATGAGGGTAGTACTTCTAGGCGGAACCTCTCTTCTTCTTCTAGTGAAGGAAGTGCGTCTCAACTTGGTCTAGTGGTGATGAAGGCTAAAGACAGAAGCCGTGGGTTGCAATAAAGCTTCAAAAGAGGGATAGTCTACTGGCTCAAGAGGAAAATTTCTTGTATATATGCTGCACCATGTAGATATGTTGTACAAAAAAAAAAAAGAGAAGAAAAAAATGCAAAAATGCAAAAAGAACTCCAAAAAAGTGGTGGGTCGGATTGAAAATTTAATAACCCCACCGGAGTGTATATAGTGAAATAAAGCAAAAGCTTATGGCATCCATGTTACATCTCATGAAGCTTGCAGCGGGAGACTTAGCTACACTGGCTGAGCTTCCAAAAGTCTATACTTCTTCCCCCTCTTCTTGAGTCGGTTGCACTTGAACTTAGAAGGGAATACCCCGCTTCTCGAGGAAAGAGTTGCTAGACCGAGGCATTAGAGTTACCAGGTTGGGGGAGGTTGTTTCTTTGTTACTTCTGAGGTGGGGAGCTACATATCACTTACACTGCATGGAAAGATTCATGGTCATTAGAGTTTGTGTATGTAGACTTGTTCTGATCTGGTTTATTGAGGAGTCTTGTCCATAGATTGGTGGAACTTGGAGGCTGTTAGGTTTTAAATCCACATCCCATTAAGGTTCCGACACATTAATAATCCAAAGGTCCGACAGAGCTCCAGACTACATTTTTTATGAAGATAAGTTTAAAAGTCAACATCGTTCTAATTTCTTTCCTTTTTCTTTTCTTTATTTTTATTTTCACTTATTTTCCAAATAAGTGTTTGCTAAGGGACTAGCAAAGGTAAAGTATAGGGGAATGATGAATCCACGATTCATCGCCTTTATTCTTTTATTTTAGCATCTTTTCCTTAGTCAAATACCTGTAAATAACCACTAATTCCATAAAATTACCATTTCGCATGCATTTGTTAATTATGCATTTTTAACACTTTTTGTATATAAATAAAAGAATAAAGAAGAAAAGAAAAAGAAAAGGAGGTATTTATGCAATAAATACAGACTGGCCCAAACCCCGAGAGAAGGTCAAGACTTGACCTGATCGACCAGGAATAAAGTAGGGGGAGATAAGGTTGTCTGTCAGAAAATCCAAAAATATCTTGTACATATTTTTCATGTATATTTGTACAAAACTTACATTATTTTATTTGTACATAATTTGACCTCAAACTAATTATTTTTGTAAATAAAAGTTGTAAATAAATTTGTGTTGTAAATAATAAAAATATTTGTAAAATAAAATACTGTATATATTGCAAATAATTACACCCAGAAAAAGCCACAAAGTGATAATTGAAACATCAATTCCGGCTCCATACGGGCTCAAATCGAACCAAACTCACTTCCATAAAACTATAAATTAAATTATCTTTCAAATGGCTGTGGTTTTGTATTTTTTGGAGTTACGGTTAAAAAGTCGGTTTTCTGGGGTGTATTGTGCAGTTTACCCATTTATTTGTGTATATAATTATTAATATTTATTTTTACTTAATGTACATATTTGTAAATATTGTTTTCATTAAAAAAATATATAAAAATTAAAAAAAATCTTTTATAAAAATTATTTCCTTATTTGTACCTATGTATATTGTATTATATGTGTATAATATATATGTATACAATTAATTTCCCTAAATAAAAATGACCAAAAAAATTAATTGTCTCACATTAATTAATTTAATTTATTTAATTACGAAAATCATATGTAATTATTTAATTTATTTGATTTATTTGAATTTATTTGGTTTAATAACTTGCCTTGTATATATGATTTTATTCCACACCATATATGGCCACCATTAAGGTGGCTAATTGATTTTGAATTAATTTATTAATTTATTTAATTTATTTATTACGAAATTCGTTTTTAATTAATTAATTATTTTATTTATTTAATTATTTTATTAATCCATCCAATAAACACATTCCTTTTTTTGTAAATATTTTCCTTTTTTGATTTTTTGCCTCTTTTTAATGGGCTCCTCCTCCCTCATTCACATTTGATCAATCTTTGGCGGAGAGGAGCCCAGTTTCCGAGAGATTTCTTGTTGAAGAGGGTCCTAGCCTCCGATCCCGTCGGTGACAGCGGCTTGAGCTTCGTCGAGGCCATCTTTGGCCCTTCTCCTCCTTCCCAGTGACCTCCATAGGCTTCGCGAGAGTGACAGCAAGTGTCTGCCCTTGTTGCAGTGAGGCGAGGAAGCGAATCCATTGATCCGGCGATTCTCGCCGTCCTTGCTCCGCCGCCGGCGTTGAGCATCGAGCTTCAGGCCTTGACGCCCTTCGAAGCTACGACCCGGAGTTAGCCACGCTCCAGCACAGTCTCCAGCATCCATCAGGTATCCGATTAGACCTTCCATTTAGCGTAATTTTTGATTTCGCCCAAATCATAGCATCGCCGCATTTCTCCGATTCCGGCCACCTCGCGTAACATCTCGACCATCCGACCCTACCATCATCTTCGCCAGACCTTCACGCACCTTCTACGCCCTTTCACTCAACCCAGATCGCACAGGATCTGGGAATCGAGCTCCATCGTCTCCACCTCGCCGGAGCTCGCTCGCCCCACAGCACCGTCCACCTTCACCCCGCCTTCTTGGGTCGAGGCATTTTGCCCTCGACCCGCGAAGCTTCTTGTCCACTTTGCAGGTCCAAAGGAGGTGTCTGAGCCTCCTCTACAGTTCAGACCGGAGCTTCGCGCCGCCAAGCCTCGCCGGAGCCCCTCCAGGGCTCGGCTGGGCCATCGGCCATCACCATCAGCTGCGGGAAGTCACCAGGAACGTGTTCCGATCAGTAGCAGCAGCTGAGGAGGACCGGAGTCCACGCACGAGGCCGGCGAAGTTCGCCGGACATCAGTTCTTCCTCCATCTTCCAGAGCCGTCCGATGAAGCTCTCGCTCCAGTTCTGATCGTGAGCGTCCATCTGTTGAGGAGCAGCAGCCGTCGATCCACCCGAGGAGCGCATCTGGACCATTGATAGCAGAGGAGAGAGGCGCCCGCACATCCAGCCGTCAGATCATACACGTGGCGCGCATCCAACGCTTCATTAATAAAGGGGTAAATATCGTAGGCCCCCCTCGTAGTTTGTTAATTTCCTTTTAGTCCTGTAATTTTTAATTCAAGTTGTTTATTTTCTGGGATATTTGCATCAAGGACCTCGTACTTAATTTTATTTGCATTTATACCCCTGCCAGTAGAGAGCCACGTGCTTAGTCACGTGTTTTGTTGGGATATTTGCATAAGACCCCTTGTAGTTCTGGATGTTATTTATTGAATAAAAAGTTTTGTTTATTTGCATATATACCCCTGTGAGCATTGATTTTGCACATGTGCGAATTATTTTGGGTAAATTGCAACCGAGCCCCCTGGACTTTTGATACGAGTTATCAATAGGTCCTTGGGACTTATTTTTCTTACCATTTGGTCCTTGAGTGCCCCAGGCACGTGCTTGGCACGTGTGTTGCTGGGTATTTTGCACCAGGACCCCAGAACTTTTGGGTATTTGCACTTAGGTCCCTGTGCACAGTGCCCCACCTTTATTTTTGAATAAAATATCAAACGACCTCCAAATCCAATGAGATTTTGACACATGGCTCCTGCCATGGTGTAGGAATTTCTATGATTTTTGGGGACATTTTTGATTTCATTTATTATTTTTAAAAATTCAAAAACCCTTATTTTTGCTACTGTTTGACTTTAAAAATACCAAAAAAATATAAAAACTCCACCAAAAATTCTAAAAAAATTAGATAATGTTTCTTACTTGTTGATTGATTTTCTAGCCAATTTTGGCTACTGTTCATCACTTAAAAACCTTAAAAATTGAAAAAACCCCTAAAAACTCATAAAAATTGTAATAAATTAATTAAAAATCCAAAAACAATAATTAGGGTGCCTAAATTTTCCTTATTCTTTCTAGATTATAGGAAAATTACCTTTAGGGCTTTTTGAGATCCAAAATTATTTTATTT
The DNA here is from genome assembly GCA_037367405.1 of Ottelia alismoides. Classification (NCBI taxonomy): domain Eukaryota; kingdom Viridiplantae; phylum Streptophyta; class Magnoliopsida; order Alismatales; family Hydrocharitaceae; genus Ottelia; species Ottelia alismoides. Next base: position 382,741 of record JAZKJV010010625.1, on the reverse strand, counting down.
TTGGATCTTAAGCCTTGCTGGACAGTACCCTCTATTCTTTGCATTGTTTGATTTTTAATAAATAATTTACCCATTAGAAAAATTCCAAAAATTCACCAAAAACAGTAAAAAACATAAAAAACATAAAAACCATTTTTCCTTAATTTTTGCATTATTTTTGGAGTGTTGTATAAATTGTTGAAGTTCCCTTGTATTTACTTTCTCTTATTTCTCTCATCATTTAAAAAAATCTAAAAAAAAAATATAAAAACAAATAAAAATCATAAAAAAGGACTCTCTTGGATTTCTGACTACATCGTAGGCCGCAAGGCCAATCTGTGTTCCTTGTGTTCGACCCTGGGAGCTATACCAGGTTAATCTTATAGCAGGACCACTTCTCTGTATTTTATTGATTTATCTTCATCTGTGGTTCATTTTTCTTGATTGACACATTCTGAGCGATTGAGGACAACGACATTGTGATTTATTTTCTACCTCAGTGGTTCGGGAATTTTTGTGTCAACACTACACTGGCTAAGCTTCCACAACTCTATACTTCTACCCCCTCTTCTTGAGCTGGTTGCACTTGAACTTAGAAGGGAATACCCCGCTTCTCGAGGAAAGAGTTGCTAGACTGAGGCATTAGAGTTACCAGGTTGAGGGAGGTTGTTTCTTTGTTACTTCTGAGGTGGGGAGCCACATATCACTTACACCGCATGGAAAGATTCATGGTCATTAGAGTTTGTGTATGTAGACTTGTTCTGATCTGGTTTACTAAGGAGTCTTGCCCATAGATTGGTGGAACTTGGAGACTGTTGAGTTTTAAGCTTAAGTCCAAATAAGGTTCCGACACATTAATAATCCAAAGATCTGATCGAACTCCATATTTCAAGTTAATAAAGGAAAGTTTAAGAATTCAACCTTGATCCATGTACATCCTCTTTTTCTTTTTCTTTTTCTTTCTTTTTCACTTCTTTTTCAAATAAGTGTTTGCTAAGGGACTAGCAAAGTTAAGCATAGGGGGGTGATGAATACCCATTCATCACTCTTTATTCTTCTATTTTAGCTACAAAAACCTTTGCAAATACATGTAAATATGTGTAAATACAAATAATTACCAAAAGCATGCATTGTGTAAAAAGATATAATTAGCATGTTTTTGTGCAAAAATAAAAGAATAAAGAGTAAAAAGAAAAAGAGGGAAATATTTAGAATAAATATTGAGCAACCTAACCCAAGGGAGGGCTCAGCATGGGCCTGACCACATAAAAGCCAAAGTAGAGGGAGATAGGAGCTCATGTGTACATACTTTTGTAAATAAATAAAATTATATTTTCCTCACCCAAAAATATGCTTGTATACATTTTGTATATATTTAGAAACTATTAAAAACAAAATAAAAATTTAAAAATCAAAATTCCAAAAATGCCCTTTCACCATGTACATAGACCATCATCCTTTATTTATTTAACCCTATAAATAAATAAAATTATTTTCTAAACTTTTTGTAAATATTCTATGTTACATATTGTAAATATATAAAATAACAAGAAACAAAATAAAAATCAAATAAAAATTACAAAATTAAAAATACAAAAATACATTGTATAGATACCATGTATATAAATGTATACAACTATTTATTTCACCCTTGTGTATAAATAATTAAAATAAAATAAAAATATCATTTTGTTCTTTATTTTATGATGTAAATAAATAAAATATAAAAATGGGCATAAAAATACATAAAAATAACAAATAAAAAAATCAAAAATTAAAATCTATATAGTGTACATATACCTATATATATAGCTACCCTATTTTTATTTCCAAAAATTAATTAAAAATCACCAAAAAATAGAAAAAAATAAAAGAAAAATATTTCATGTTTTGAGTTTTTCTTAATTCGGCCTTTTTCTACCTTAAATTAAATAAACAAAAAAATAAAAACGTGGCAGCTCCTGACTGGTCCACGGGGGATTGTTGACCCCGATCAACTCCCCCGCGGACTCTTTCCTTTTGCGTCGACTCGCGCCCGACCCGACTTCGTCGATTTCTCCACGCGTCTCCAGCCTGTCGCCCCCACGAACCCCGCGCCCGGATTCTTCGCCGTTCATCCGACATCCTCGCCAGATCCTTCGCCGTGGGATCCACGCCTTCCATAGCTGCCTCCACTCAACCCTAATCGGCCCTGTCTCCATATATATCCCGACCTCCGCCGCCTCCGCGCCTCATCTTTGGCTCGCCACTTTCATTCCCGTGACCTCCAGAGCAATCACCGAGGTGACAGCTCGCGTTTGCCCCTGTTGCAGTGAGGAGAGGGTGCCCCGACCATCGATCCGGCAGCTTCGCGCCGCCGTGCTCCGCCGCTTGCAGGAGCTCGAGCCTCAGGCCTTGACGCCCTTCGAGGCTACGACCGGGAGCTAGCTAAGCTCCAGCACAGTCTTCCGCACCACCCAGGTAGATCCTTTAGGCCATAGTTTAGCGTAAATCTCGATTTTTAGTTTACTGTTAGCGTAGCTCCGCCGCCGTCGCCAGCCACCTCCGATACCCCATCTGCCATTCCGACCCGACCATCATCTTCGCCAGACCTCTCCGCATCTTCTTCACCCATTCACCCAACCCAGATCGCACAGGATCTGGGAATCGAGCTCCTCCGCCGACCACCTTCGCCGGAGCTCTCCATTCCGACGCACCATGCACCTTCACGCCGCCTAACCGGGTCGAGGCAATTTGCCCTCGACCCGTGAGTCTTCTGGTTCGCTTTTCAGGTCAAGACAAGGGTCATCTGAGACCCTTCGCCATCCAGCCAGGAGACCCGGCTCCGCCGCCTTCGCTCGAGCTCCTCGGAGCTCGGTGTGCTCGTCGGAGACCACCAGCAGACGCGGGAGCCTTCCGCGATTCTTCTCCGACCTCCAGTAGGCTCTCCAGAGGACCCTAGCGCACGCACGAGCCCGGCGAATCTCGCCGGCGACCAGTTCTTCCAGGATTCTCCAGAACCGTCAGATCATCCTCCTCGCTCCAGATCCGATCTGAACCATTCATCTGCGGAGCACTGCCACCGTCCGATCATCCCGAGGGTCGATCTTGACCGCTCGCGCAGAGAGAGAGGCACCAGCTAGCCTCAACCGTCAGATTCGCCACGCGTCCTCCTCTCAGCCGTCGATTCACCAGAGTGTCTCCACCACGCTTCGTCACCGTCAGATCTGCTACGTGGAATACTTTCCACCGTTCGATCAGGTCAGCCCTTCCAGAGTTAAAGGCGCACCCGTTCTCCACCGTCCGATCAGCCACGTGGCGCACATCAGGCCGTCGATAATAATAAAAGGGGTAAATTCATCTTAGGCCCCTCTGTTTGTTTTATTTCATTTTAGTCCTGTAATTTTTAAATTCAGTTGTTTATTTTCTGGGATATTTGCATTAAGGACCTCGTACTTACTTTATTTGCACTTATACCCCTGTCTACGTGGACCACGTGCTTCGTCACGTGAACTTTATTGGGTTATTTGCAATATAAACCCTGTAGTTCTGGATGTTACGGATTGGATAAAAAGTTTTCTTTATTTGCATTTATGCCCCTGTGCGTGATTTAATTCCCCATGTGCGATATTTTTTGGGTTATTTGCAGATAAGCCCTTGGACTTTTGGTACTTGTTACCAATAAGCCCTTGGAACTTATTTTTCTTACATTTGGGTCCCTGAGTGCCCCAGACACGCGCCTCGCGCGTGATTTCTTGGGAATTTTGCACCAGGACCCCCAGAACTTTGGGTATTTGCACTTTGGTCCCTGTGCACAGTGCCCCCTTTTGATTTTTGAATAAAATATCAAATCACCTCCAAATCCAACGAAAATTTGACACATGGCTCCTGCCATGGTGTAGGATTTTTGTAGATTTTTGAGGACATTTTTGATTTCATTTGCTATTTTTAAAAATTCAAAAACCCTTATTTTTGCTACTGTTTAGAGTCAAAAACCCCAAAAAAATATCAAAACCCTTTTAAAAATTCTAAAAAAATTAGTTACTGTTTATTTTGTGTTCCTTGATTTTCTAGCCAATTTTGGCTATTTTTCATTGAGTAAAGACCCTAAAAACTTAAAAACACCTCAAAACTCCTAAAAATCATAATGAATAATTTAAAAACTCAAAAACAATAATTTTGGTGCTCAAATTTTCCTTGTTTTCTCTAGTATACAGGCACCTCCAGGTCCCTTTGAGATCCTTAGATATTTTATCTTTGGGTTTTGGGCCTGGCTGGACAGTACCCCTTGCTTTTCGCACTGTTTGATTTTTAGGAAATAAAATAAACATCAGAAAAATCTCAAAAATTCACCAAAAACATAAAAAATATAAAACACATAAAAACATTTCTGTCTGAATTTTTGCTTGCTTTTTAATGCATTAAATAAATTGTTCAAGTTAATTGTTTGTGTGCTTTTCCTGTTTTCTTTATATTCCAAAAATCCTAAAAAAATATAAAAACCCTTAAAAACACTAAAAAATACTCTCTCGGATTTCTGACTACATCGTAGGCCGCAAGGCCAATCTGTGCTCCTTGTGTTCAACCCTGGGTGCTATACCAGGTTAATCTCATAGCAGGACCGCTCTCTTTTGTGCTCGATTAGTTTTACATGTTCTGAGTGGTTGATTTTTCTTGATATTCTTAGCCCGAGTGATTGAGGTCGCGACGACCATTTCTTTACCTTTACCTTAGTCGTTCGGGCGGTTATCAGGTACCACCACCCAATGGTGCATCAGTGTAGATCCGGGGTTGTGTAACTCCCGCATCGGTCTCGGTGGTCCCACTGCGGCGGCGGCTGCCGCTGCGGCAGCCGTTGCTGCGGCTGCTGCCTCTGCATCAGCATCAGGAATGTCCTCATGCTCGCTCTGGTCTCTCTCTTCTCTGAGTCGCTCCAACTCCCTTCTCATCTCAATCATGAAAGCTCCCTGATCGCGTAGCTGCTTCTGTACTGTCTCTAATGATGCGATCAGGGTGGAGTTGATCGCTCCCTGGTCTAGTACAAAATGTTCGGGTTGTCGGGAGTGATCATCTGAACTGCCGGCTCCGGCCATAGTGACGTCTGCAAAATCAGATGAGCCCAACTCAGGTTCTGTCAAATCAATTCGTCTTTCCTCGGGCTCATGTCTCTCAGTAGCAAAAGAAAGGGGATCGAGGGAGAACAGGGTGGAATCGTACTCGGGCCCGGAGAGCTGGTCTCGACTCTCACGGGCCAACCTAGATGGTGAAGTAGACGCGCCTGAAAGCGGTGCAGCCAGAGGCTGCCTAAGAGATCGTCTACCCATCATCTTGATCTGGCGAGTTGGGCGGATGGGATCTGGAGAAAATATGATCGCAAAGCAAACCCCCGGTTCACCAACGCAACACAATCTGAAGACCGTGAAAGCTCGGTCAATTTATCTTGTCAATTTTATTGGGTGAACACACAAAATATCAGAGCGCTTACGTGACCTGTTAGGATACCCGATGCTACTCCAACCGACTGGCCCGCACGGAAGAGTCAGTAGTCAGCTAAAAATAGCACCGGAGGGCTCTACCTAGGGTGCGGGTCACTCTCTCGCGCATCCAAACCATACAAGGAGGGGGTTGCTCTCCCCAAGACAGATTTTTAATGTGAGTGTCTTTTAGGGTCAATAGTGTTATCCAGTCCCACTTTTTTTTGTTTTTCTTTTTAATTAATTTTTTTCAAAATAAATACAAGCGGCCTAACGAATTTTCCGATTCTCCTGATGATTAAGCCAAAAACAGAGGGAGAAGACGAAAAAGCCGATGCGCGAAGAAATCAATGATGCATGCAGAGAAAGAAATGCGTACCTTGTCTCCAGCACTCTACATGCAAGTGATCCGCGCAGAATTTAAAGACAGAATTAAACTACCTAAATGGTGCAGTGAGGAAAAACCGAGTCCTAGATGAGCAAATTTCTATCGCAAGAACCGTCTAACCGATCACGGTCCTCCAAGCCAAAGAGTCCGGTCTTGGCCCGTCCCTCCTCTGCCCGACAAATCGGGGGTAGGAGAAGCTTTGTGGGACGGGCTACGGCACGTAGGCCACGGAAGAAAATGAATCGGCTATTTTTATTAATGATTTTAGTAGGTCCAATTAACGTCCTATAGGATCAGGCAAGCAATTAAGTGTGGGGACCCTACTAATTACGGCACAAGCAAGAGAAATTCCTAAATCTAGGGGCTCGAGAAAAACCGCGTAAACACCGGAAAAGGCAGCTAGCTATCAAAACCGCAGAAAAAGCCACGAAAATCCAAATGGGCCCCCCGAGCACACCGGTACTCGGCGAAACAGACCCGCTAAGTTACAAGTGTCCACAAATGTCCAAGTTCTAAATTATTACAAACAATATTGTTCTCTCTCAAAAAAATAAAATTCTTCTTCTTCCTCTCCCTGCTCTTCTTCCCATGCGGGTCCTCAAAAATAAGCTCCAAGTTGTCCACGCAGTACCTCGTACAAAAATCAAAGAGAGAGTGTCAGAAAACAATGACAATATAGAGAGACAATATGGAAAAATGACTACAAAGCCGTGCTCCCCGGCAACGGTGCCATTCTGATGACACGCCTGACCACTCGGGTATAAGGTACAAAAATAGGGTCGTTGCGACCCAAGCGATCAGGCTAAGTCAATCAAGAAAAATGAATGAACCACTCGAAACACGTAAAATCAATCAAGCACAAAAGAGAGCGGTCCTGCTAGAGGATTAACCTGGTATAGCGACCAGGGTCGAACACAAGGAGCACGGGTTGGCCAAGGGGCCTACGATGTAGTCAGAAATCCGAGAGAATACTTTTTAGTGGTTTTTATTTGTTTTTACAAATTTTTTTTTAGGATTTTTGGAATATAAAGAAAACAGGAAAAGCACACAGACAATTAACTTCAACTATTTATTTAAAGCATCAAAAATCAAGCAAAAATTCAGACAAAAATATTTTTATGTGTTTTATATTTTTTTATGTTTTTGGTAAATTTTTGAGATTTTTCTGATATTTATTCTAATTGCTAAAAATCAAACAGTAAGAAAAAGGGGAGGTACTGTCCAGCCAGGCCCAAAACCCAAAGATCAAATATCTCAGGATCTCAGAGGGACTTGGAGGTAATTTTCCTGTATACTCGAGAAAACAAGGAAAATTGGGGCACCAAAATTATTGTTTTTGGTTTTTTGGTGTATTTACTAGAATTTGTATGAGTTTTTGAGTTTTTTTAAGTTTTTAGTGTTTTTAAGCAGTGAAAAATAGCCAAAATTGGCTAGAAAATCAAGGAACACAAAATAAACAGTAACTAATTTTTATGGAATTTTTAAAAGGGTTTTGATATTTTTTTTGGGGTTTTTGACTCTAAACAGTAGCAAAAATAGGGGTTTTTGAATTTTTAAAAATAGCAAATGAAATCAAAAATGTCCTCAAAAATTCACAAAAATTCTACACCATGGCAGGAGCCATGTGTCAAATTTTCATCGAATTTGGAGGTGATTTGATATTTTATTCAAAAATAAAGGAGGGGCACTGTGCACAGGGACCAAAGTGCAAATACCCAAAGTTCTGGGGGGTCTGGTGCAAAATACCCAGCAAAACACGTGCCAAGCACGTGCCTGGGGCACTCAGGGACCCAAATGTAAGAAAAATAAGTTCCGAGGACTTATTGGTAACAAGTACCAAAAGTCCAGGGGCTTATCTGCAAATATCCCAAAAAAATATCGCACATGGGGAATTAAATCACGCACAGGGGCATAAATGCAAATAAAGAAAACTTTTCAATTCAATCCAAAGCAACCAGAACTACAGGAATAATGTTGCAAATACACCAAATATACACGTGACGAAGCACGTGTCCACAACCGACAGGGGTATAAATGCAAATAAACTAAAGCGCAGGGTCCAAAATGCAAATATCCCAACGTAAATAAAAGACCTAAATTATTTACAGGACTGACACGTAAAGCAGAAACTACGAGGGGGCCTAAGGTAATTTACCCCTTTATTACGTCGACGGCTGGATGTGCGCCACGTAGCTGATCTAACGGTCTCGGATGGCTGGCGCTTCTCTTCGTCCACACGTGAGCCTGATCGACAGTGCAGAGGAGGACACGTGGGTGATCGAACGGGTCAGGTGATGGTGCCTCTCTCCTCTGCGCTAACGGTCCGGATGAAGCCTCGAGATGATCAACGGTATCTGCTCCTCGATGAATGGACGGCCACGATGGAAACTGGAGCGGAGGGCGATTGGACGGTGATGGAGGACCCTCGAAGAACAGGTCTCCGGCGGACTTCGCCGGGCTCGTGCGTGCGCGATAGTCCTCCGGGGAGCCTTCTAAAGGTCGGGGAAGAATCGTGGACGGCTCCCGCGTCTGTCGGTGGGCTCCGATGATCGAGGCAAGCTCCAGGGAACTCGGACGGCGTCGGCGGAGCTGGGTCTCCTGGCTGAATGGTGAAGGGCCTCAGACAGCCCTCGTTTCGACCTGAAAAGAACACCAGAAGACTCACGGGTCGAGGGCAAATTGCCTCGACCCAGTTAGGCGAAGTGGGGGTGGCTGGTGCATCGGCACGGCGAGCTCCGGCGAAGGTGGTCGGCGGAGGAGCTCGATTCCCAGATCCTGTGCGATCTGGGTTGGGCGAAGGGGTGAAGAAGATGTGGAGAGGTCTGGCGAAGATGATGGTCGGGTCGGAATGACAGATGGGATATCGGAGGTGGCCGGCGACGGCGGCGAAGCTACGCTACCAGTAAGCTAAGAATCGAAATCTACGCTAATCTACAGCCTAAGGGATCTACCTGGGTGGTCGGAGAGACTGGGGAAGAGCAGGGGGTGCTCCTGGTCGTAGCCTCAAGGGTCGTCTCGGCCCGAGGCTCGGTGCTCACGCTGGTGGCGGAGCAACGGCGGCGAAGAACGCCGGATCAGTGGTTTCGCCTCCTCGCCTCGCTGCAACAGGGGCGATCGCTTGCTGTCACTCTCGCGGTGCCTCTGGAGTTCACTGGGAAGAAGGGGAAGAGCCAAAGATAGGGCGCGGAGGCGGCGGAGGTGGTTCTATATATAGCTGCAGGCTCGATTAGGGTTGGGAGGCGACGGCTATGGAATGCGTGGATCTCACGGCGAAGGATCTGGCGAGGATGTCGGATGATCGGCGAAGGATCCGGGCGCGGGGTTTGCGTGGGCGACAGGCTGGAGGCGCGTGGAGAAAATGGCGAAGGCGGGGCGGCGCGCGTCTTCTCAAAAAGGAAAGAGTCCGCGGGGGAGTTGACCGGGGTCAACAATCCCCCGTGGACCAATCAGGAGCTGCCATTTATTAATTTTTTTGTTTATTTATTTTAAGGTAGAAAATGGCCGAATTAAGAAAAACTTAAAACATGAAATATTTTTCTTTTATTTTTTTCTATTTTTTGGTGATTTTTAATTAATTTTTGGAAATAAAAATAGGGTAGCTATATATATAGGTATATGTACACTATTTAGATTTTAAATTTTTGAATTTTTTTATTTGTTATTTTTATGTATTTTTATACCTATTTTATATTTTATTTATTTACATCATAAAATAGGAACAAAATGATATTTTTATTTTATTTTAATTATTTATTTATATGGAAAAAAATATAAATATATATGTACACCTATATACATGGTATATGTACAATGTATTTGTGTTTTTATTTTTCAATTTTTTTGTTTTGCTTTAATTTTTATTTTTATTTATTTACAATATGTAACATAGACTATTTACAAAAAGTTTGGAAAATAAGTTAATTTATTTACAAGGTTAAATAAATACCTAGGTGTGGTTCATGTACATGGTGAAGGAAGGGTATTTTTGATCTTTTTTGCTTTTTTAACTTCTTTTTTTTGTGTCTCTTTTTGTGAGGAAAATATTTTTATTTTATTTACATAAATATTTACAAAATGAGCCCTTATCTCCCTTTACTTTGGCTTTTATGCGGTCAGGCCCAGGCTGGGCCCTCCCTTGGGATTAGGTCGCTCAATATTTATTCCAAATATTTTCTCTCTTTTTCTTTTGTCTCTTTATTCTTATATTTGTGCACAAAAACATGCTAATTATTACTTTTTACAAAATGCATGATTTTGGTAATTATTTCTATTTACAAATATCTACATGTATTTGCAAAGGTTTTTGTAGCTAAAATATAAGAATAAAGAGTGATGAATGGGTATTCATCACCACCGTCCCGGAGCGTGGAGGCTCGGTGGGACCGAGCCTCGCCCGAGGCGCCCTCGAGCCACCACGTGGCCCGAGCCACCTGCTACGGCCACCCGAAGCAGCGCCGACCCTCGCCCCCGCCCGAGCCTGAGCTCACGTGCTACCCGTACGTGGGGTCTGGGCTTTTTGCATCGGCGCCCTCGCACTTTCCACAAATTGCATCCAGGTCCTGATACACGTGGCACACCCAGAGACCACGCCGAGCCTGATCGCCACCAAGCCTGGAGGCTCGAATAGCACGAGCCAAGCCGAAGCTGCCGAACCTCTGCCGAGCCTGACACCAAGCCTGGATAGCACGTGCTTCACACGTGCTATTCTGGGAAATTTGCAGAGATGCCCCCGAATTTCTTCAAATTTACAAAAAGGTCCCCGCACATATGGATTATTTACAGGGAAGGCCCCGTACTTTATTGTTATTGCATTTTAGTCCCTTCCAAGGACCTTTTTGTAGTTATCTTTTCATGTTTTCTTTCAGTTATGCCCTTGCTTTCTTTTATGCATATCTTGAGCTACGTATGTCCAATTGAGTTGATTTCAGTTTCATTTTGAAGCTCTTTTCGTTGTCTTTATTATGGCATGCTTAAATTTTCACTATGACACGATGATCTGTTATGCTCTATTTAGTTAACTAAGTGTCCCGATCTCCTTGTTTCTCATGCCTACTTGCTATATAAATGAAAATTGCTTCATTACCTGATTCTGATTGACTCGTATATTTTAGGGCTTAAGTAATGCTCATTTCGGGCATATTATTTGCATTTCATTTCCTAGCATTTATCTGCATAGTTAAAAATTGATAAAAAAAAATGCATGTTTGACTTTAATGCATCGTTGTGTCTTTGCATACACTTGACCTATATGCCTTTAATTCAACACCTAGTTAAATAAATAGAAGTCCGATTAATACGAGAGAAGTGCGTGTCCCTGAGTTCGACCTTGGTTTCTTGCCAAGTAAAATAAAAATTATGATCCTCTCATTTTGACTTATCATACACATATCTAAATGAGAGGATCTTTTTTATGAGCCCGAATTGGCCCGACTGCTACGACATTTATCAAGTGTTAAAAACACTCTTTTAAAGGGCCGATTTTGCTGCTCATCAAATGGCGCCGTTGCCGGGGACACGGCTCATTTCTTTTATTATTTGGAATTTTGTTTATTTAATTTCGTGTTTCTTTTATAGGTCACTTTTTGTTCATTCATTTCGCATTATAAAATTTTTTTTTCGATTGATCTCTAATCAATTTTTCTGTGGCAGGGCCCTTGGTGTTCAAGGAGGCGAGAAACCGATGCTTCCCGCTGCGAGGAGCCACAGAAACACGTTTGGAGTATGTCGAGAAGAAAAGAAAAAAAGGTGTCTTGCAATTTTATTTCCATGTAATCATTCGTCGTTTACAGCGGTCTTCGATTGAAGACTCGCGGTTGTAATCGAACGATCATGATTGTGTGGGGATCGTCCCCACTTGAGTGTCGACTTAGGACCAGGCACGCGGCTCTTTGAGCAGTTTTCACTTTTCTTCTTTTACGTGCTTGCTCGTAGGTTAGGACACACTTTAAACTTAGACGCACTTAGTCACGCATCACTTAGCTACAATTAATGAAAATCAATCACCGCTAATAGATGAATGATTAGGTGCGGCTTTTTCGACTTGCATGCATGTTGGATTTGGTTTTCAAAACAGCCCCAGTTTTTCACGGATTTATTGTCAAATCACTGCATGATTTCTCGCTTAACTTAGATCGCGGTTTTTATCGAATACATGTTTTTCTCAGCTTTCTTTCCCCTAGCTTGATCACCTAGGTTAACGGAAAAAGGGAATGAGCGGTAGACGATGATTTCTTGATTTTTGGGCTAACCATAATTCAGTGATAACCTAAAGTAAAATTGGAACTGATAATTGCAAGTCAACCAAAAATAGAGTAAAATTCGGTTTTGGGAGAGCAATACCCTCGCTTACGCAATGATTTTCACTTCAAATCTTTTCTTTGCATAAAAATATGATGTTTTATCACCAATAAAACCAACAAGATAATAAACCAACCTTGGTTGGTTTCATGTGTGAGTTGGTGAAACTAAGGGTTTGCTTGCTTGATTGAGCCATGCTTGTTGCAACACACACCCCAAAACCTTAGTCCCTCCTCCGCTCATTTGTAAATCCATCCTTCTTCTTAGTTCACCTTGGGTCCCTCCCAGCATCAATTCCCATCTTTATACTTAGGCTAATCTCAGCCTAAGTATAGGGGGGGCCCGAGTCCCTGTGATCTCTCTACTCATCTTTTCTTGCCTTTATACTTAGGTTATTTCTAACCTAATATAGGGGGAGCCCCTCTTAGCTCCCGTATATTTTTCTACACGTAAATGGACCTATGGACTCGTAACATCTAGTGCTATGAGGACATAGCAAAGTTTAAGGATAGGGGGGTATACCGTATATACCGTATATTTACTTTAGCTATAAACTGAAAAATTTTGAAAAATTTAAAGCTTTTTTGCTAAAGTAAAATTCTTTGGACTAAGAGAACTCAAATGATTTCACGACTTTTTCTATACTATGTTACACTATTTTGATAAAAATATTTTCGAAAATGATTTTAAAAAATGAGTTTTCTTTGTTTTGAAAAATCTTTTCGAAAATGTTTTGAAAATCTTTTATTTGTGTGACATGGTTTTGAAAACCTCTTATCAAGGAAAGTTGAGTCTAACCTGTGTTTTAAACTTTAAATTAAATCCACAAAAAATGAGAAAAAACCAAAAATCCTTTAGGAGCCATTAGTGACTACTAAGCCCTATTAAATAGTCGTGTTCAGTGAGGGTTCGCCCTTAGCAGAGTGGATGGTTTAAAGGACATCGCGTAAGGCTCCGTCCTTAAGCAACGGGCTCTGGCCTGTACTTACATCCATACTGGCTGAATGCAGATGCAACTATTTAATCGAGATTAGGCTGTCCTCATATCTCTTGAAGTAAAAAAAAATGTTTTTGAATGAAGAAGTTGGATTAAACCTCTACTCTTACACTTTCACCCAGGATCTGAAATGTTCAAGGAAGCTTGATTTATGAGGTCTTTGAGATTTGCGGTTAACCAGCCTTAACCATCAGGGTCTTAGACTTAAACATCCATATTCCCCTAGGTCTCTAGATTTGCATTCTATATTCCATGCTTAGTCTCGGACAAAGAGAATATGATCAGCACATCACATGCACAACTGCGGTTTTGATTGAGATGAGTTGACTTTTCACCTGAGGGATTGGGATGAGGGATTCGAGTCTGGATTTGATCTAATGATGCTCGAGGATGGGATAAAATCTTTGAAGGCTTCAGGAAACCTGAGTGTCAGCAATTTAGCCAGTATGAGAACTTGGTTCTTATACTAATCTCGTGTTATTGACCTAAGTGCCTAGGTGTGAATTATATAAAAAATTGTTGATCAGTGTGCGCCAACTCTTGGTAAAAGCAGTGGAGCTAGCCAAAAAAATTATACAAGTCAATGAAATTTCAAAGAAAAGCTCTCATTCCATACAAAGTCAAAATATCAAAGAGCTTCCACCAAAGGCGAGCGCTCCCAAACTTTTCAAAGTGTCCACTTGGACCACCGCTATTAGGACAAGGAGTCGGGCTTGCACCAAAAAAGGGCTCTGCATCGTAAATGCTACAAGTCTGGGTGTCGAAGGTACGATAGGTACTCAAAAAAGACACACCCCGATGTACTCCCAGGAAAACAAGTGCAGACGGCTCCAACTTCTCTTGACGGACGCACTGATCAACACCAAAAAAAATTGTGTTGCGTAAAAGGCACTAGAGAGAATCCTTGTTCCAATGAGAGGGAGAGAAGAATTGACACAATCCCATGCCCTCCATTTCTGACCTGCCATCTACATTTTTCTAAGTCTGACGACTAAAGAGACGACGGACTGAATGCAAGATTTGATTTATTCCCTAGTGTTGAGGATTGGGTCCTTAGGAGAATTTCTTGGACCAAGACTTTGGGTGAAGATTGGACTCTACTCTCAGAATTGCGGTCAACAATAAATGTCATATCCTTTAGATTATATGTACATCAGAGAGAGTCTAGAGAATTAGAGGAATTGGGTACCTCTTGATTAAGGCTGGGTTGAACTCAAGAATTTTGGATCTCTAAAATTAAGTCGACTTGAGCAGATTGGATCCTGTATTCACATGCACAAGGGGGTTAATCCAACTTAGTCATTCTTTCTGATGCTCGAGGACGAGCATGGTTTAAGTATAGGGGGTTGATGAAACTCGATTTCATCATCTTTATTTTCTATTATTAACCCCCTTGCTTAAATAGATGTCAGTAAAACCCAGTTAATGTCCTGTAATTAACAGAGTCTTAAATAAATTAAAAACCACAAAAAAATGGCAAAATAAGAATCCTTGGTATTTTTAGACTTAAAAATACTTTCAAAAATGTTTCGGCTCTTTGTTTGGTCTCATCTCCAATTGTGGTCAACATGAAACTTGTAGATCTCATCGAGATCTACAATTTTCATGTTTTAAGTTTTCTCAAATTCGGCCATCTAGCCCTTCAAAAATCAACTAGAAAGTCTGAATAATCTGATTGGGCCACGTGGCCCAATCTGGGTAAGCCACGTGGCCCGGTCTTCTTTGTCTATCCCGCCCGCGTTCCTAAGCCGTTGGATCTCCTACAGATCCAACGGTTCCGCCTTCTCCACGTGCGCCCCAATCCTCAGCCGCTTGATCATCCCGCTCCTCGAATCATCGCCGCACGTTCGCGCCTCAAGATGAGCGCGCCACGTGGCGCAGTGTAGTCTGCTTGATCATGCTGATCTGAGCCGCTCAGACCACTCTCTGTTCCTAACCGCTCGATCAGCTCCATCCTTCAATCATCACCGCCCGTTAGCGTCTAAACCAGAAGCCACCACGTGTCTTCTCGTGCGCCCTACGATCGCACTTCCAGCCATCCATCTCAGTCGCTAACTCCACATTAGCCCTCAGCCGTCTGATCACCTTCCGGATTTCATCTCCACCGATCGTCAGCACCTCACGCCTAATCCGCCACGTGGCCGCTCAGAAGCCCTCCGATCATGTCGCTTCCGATCTAATCCTAACGGTTCCTACGCACCCTCACCAGGACCGTTGGATCTCACGATCCAACGGTCCGGACCTCGTCTTCCTCCTCCCGCAAGCTCCGCCCGAGCGTCCCGCTTCGCAGACCTCCTCCACCCCTCTAATTTTAGTCGTAGCCCAGGTCATCCTTGCCATGCTCTAACCACCCCACGGCCGAGCCCATCCTCCCACGATCCTCGCGTGCACGTCCCCCATCCACAACCCTCCTCCAGTCGCTCCATAATCTCCTCGCAATCCTCAGCTCCAAGCACCTGGACCATCACCCCCTTCCTTTAAATACACCTCCTCATCCCTCGTTCACCCTCGTCCATCAACCAAGGGGCGGTGGCCCAGCCCTCCAGCTCCTCCCTGTGACAGGGGGAGGAGCTCGGATCGAGCGACGACGACTTCCTTCCCCGATGAGACCCGCCGACCTTCAGGCGGCGTTGCGGTGGCTCTAAGCCCCGCCCGAGCTCGTTGGCACGGCCGGCCAGTATGTGCGACGACCCGGGTTTCTTCTCCGATGCCCAGCCCAGGCCACGACCTCCATCTCCGGCCAGGTAAGCCCTCTGATCCTCTCTGAATCTTCTTCTTATTTTGCATAATTTTCTCAGCCTCTCCGAACACTACCTCGCTCCACTGTCCACTCCCTTTAGCTCCACCATCGATCCACCTTCCCCGCGCACATCTCCGATCACCCTCCTGCTTAACCATGACCACACTCATCCCAGGCATTCTCCTCCACCGGAGGCAGAGGAGAACACACTAAGGACTTCATTTCTCCGCCCTGCTCAGTCCTCCATTCACCTCGCATCGCACGCACACACGCCGCTAACCACTTTTGCAGGTTTACAACGTCATTGGCCGGACTTCGGGCGGAGCTGAGTTCTAGAGCTCCGCCTCCGGCGACCAAGTGTCGATCGAGCATTCCAGGTGCTCCCGCGTCTTCTCCGACCTCATACCTTCATCGCCCGGCCTTCAGCGATCGTCCTCGAGCTTCACCGAGCACGGCGAGGCGCGGCGGAGCTCCAATTGCGCCGCCACCCTACGGAGGAGAAGACGAAGCAGCTACCGTTGGATCTCGCCCCACGGCGGGGATCCAATGGCCCTAGAGGGGCCACGTCGACCGTCCCGGAGCGTGGAGGCTCGGTGGGACCGAGCCTCGCCCGAGGCGCCCTTGAGCCACCACGTGGCCCGAGCCACCTGCTACGGCCACCCGAAGCAGCGCCGACCCTCGCCCCCGCCCGAGCCTGAGCTCACGTGCTACCCGCACGTGGGGTCTGAGCTTTTGCATTGGCGCCCTCGTACTTTCCACAAATTGCATCCAGGTCCTGATACACGTGGCACACCCAGAGACCACGCCGAGCCTGATCGCCACCAAGCCTGGAGGCTCGAATAGCACGAGCCAAGCCAAAGCTGCCGAACCTCTGCCGAGCTTGACACCAAGCCTGGATAGCACGTGCTTCACACGTGCTATTCTGGGAAATTTGCAGAGATGCCCCCGAATTTCTTCAAATTTACAAAAAGGTCCCCGCGCATATGGATTATTTACAGGGAAGGCCCCGTACTTTATTGTTATTGCATTTTAGTCCCTTCCAGGGACCTTTTTGTAGTTATCTTTTCATGTTTTCTTTCAGTTATGCCCTTGCTTTCTTTTATCCATATCTTGAGCTACGTATGTCCAATTGAGTTGATTTCAGTTTCATTTTGAAGCTCTTTTCGTTGTCTTTATTATGGCATGCTTAAATTTTTCACTATGACACGATGATCTGTTATGCTCTATTTAGTTAACTAAGTGTCCTGATCTCCTTGTTTCTCATGCCTACTTGCTATATAAATGAAAATTGCTTCATTACCTGATTCTGATTGAATTGTATATTTTAGGGCTTAAGTAATGCTCATTTCGGGCATATTATTTGCATTTCATTTCCTAGCATTTATCTGCATAGTTAAAAATTGATAAAAAAAATGCATGTTTGACTTTAATGCATCGTTGTGTCTTTGCATACATTTGACCTATATGCCTTTAATTCAACACCTAGTTAAATAAATAGAAGTCCGATTAATACGAGAGAAGCGCGTGTCCCTGAGTTCGACCTTGGTTTCTTGCCAAGTAAAAATTATGATCCTCTTATTTTGACTTATCATACACATATCTAAATGAGAGGATCTTTTTGATGAGCCCAAATTGGTCCGACTGCTACGACATTTATCAAGTGTTAAAAACACTCTTTTAAAGGGCCGATTTTGCTGCTCATCAAAGACCCGCCACAAGAAGCATTCACCAAGCCATGGAGCTCTGGTGTCAGCCCGCTGAAGAAGCTCTGCACAAGGTTGGGCTTCGAAATATCATGGTGCGAGCATCGGTCAGTCAGCTCACGAAACCTCTCCCATGCCTCATGGAATTGCTCGTTGGGGAGCATGGAGAAGTTGCTGATGAGGGCTCTCGCTGCATTGGTCCGCCCGAGTGGATAGTACTTGTTCAAGTACTCGGTGCGGAGCTGCTCCCAGGTGTAAACGAACTTCCCCAAGTGCTTCAGCCAGGTGGCTGCTCTGTCTGCCAAGGAAAAGGAGAAGGCAATCATCCTGATAGTATCCTGGTCCACCTGATGATCGTGGACAGTGCTGCATATCATCTCAAACTCCTGCAGGTGGAGATGAGGCTCCTCTGTGGCCAAACCGTGGAATCGGGGAAGAAGCTGCAAAGTGTTCGGGGGGAACTTGAAGTCCCCTACGATGGCTGGAAGTACCACCCAGCGGTGTGTCAAGGTCGACCCGGGATTGTGGTTCTCCCGCATCGATCTAAGTGGTGGTGGTGCTCCTCCTCCTGCTGCTGCTGCTGCGGCTGCTGCCGCGACTGCGGCAGCTGCCGCATCGTCGGGTCCTCCTCCTCCGCGGTTCTCGCGGTTGGCTCTCATCTGCTCGAGCTCTCTCCTCATGTCCATCATGAATGCCCCATGATCCCTCAGCTGCTGCTGCACTGACTCGAGGGAGGCGATCAGGGTGGAGTTGATCGAACCCTGGTCAAGGACGAAATGCTGCTCTCCTTGTGGACCTCGGGTGCGATCATCAGAACTGTCGGCCATCGTCTCAGAAAAACCAAAACAACCGAACTCAGATACCGATAAATCATCTGTCTGTCTCTCCTCTGGCACTGGTATCTCTGAATCAGAAGAAGGGTGGTCGAGGGGGAACAGGGTGGAATCATACTCGGGTTCGGAGAGCGGGTCTGAGCTCCCACGAACCGACCTAGATGAATGGTCAGGAGTGCTGAAAAGCGGTGCAGCCAGAGGCTTCCTAAGAGACCTCCTGCCCATCATCGTGATCTGGCGAGTAAGGCGGATGAGATCTGGAAAAACTATGATCGGCAACCAAACCCTCTGTTCACCAACGCAACACGAGCTGAAGACCGTAAAGGCTCGGTCAAATTATCTTGTCAAATTTTATTAGGTGAACAAACAATCTATCAGAGCGCTTACGTGACCTGTTGGGATTCCCGATGCTACCCCAACCGACTGGCCCGCACGGAAGAGTCGGTAGTCAGTCAGGAATAGCACCGGAGGGCTCTACCTAGTGAACGGGTCACTCTCTCGCGCAAGCAAACCAAACAATGAGGGGGTTGCTCTCCCTAAGATAGATTTTTAGGTGAGGTGTCTTTTAGGGTCGATAGTTTTAGCACTCCCAATTTTATAGTTTTTCTTTTTTAGATTTTTTAATGCAAGCAAAAGGCCTAACGAATTTTTCGGTTCTCCTGGTTATTAAGTCCAAAACAGGGGGGAGAAGACGAAAAAGCCGATGCGCGATAAATCAATGATGCATGCAGAGATACAAATGCGTACCTGACTCCAGCAGTCTACATGCAAGATGATCCGCGCAGAATTTAAAAGACTGGAAATAAACTACCTAAATGTTGCAGGCAGAAAACCGAATCCCTAAACAGCAGTGCTACTCGAAAGAACGGCTAGCCGACCACCAGCCTCCATCCAAAGAGTCCGGTCTAGACCCACCCTCCTCTTCTCGACAGGTCAAGTTCAGGAGTAGCGCTTGACGGGGCGGGCTCGCGGCGCGTAGGCTCGGAGGTGATGGGACGGCTATTTTATTATTTTTTATTATAGGTCCAATTACCGCACTATAGGAACAGGCAATTATATTAGGGTGTTTGAATCCTATGAATTACGTCACAATCAAGCAGAAAATCCTAAGGTTAGGGGCTCGAAAATCCGCATGAAATCGAAAAAAGCAGTAAGAGAAAACCGCGTAAAAACCGCAAAAAACCGAACTAGCAAAGGGGTCCCCCGAGCACACCGGTGCTCGGCGAAACAGACCCCGAAAGTCCAACTGTCTCTGAGTGTACCTGTATTATTACAATAACAGTTCAATTATTACAGAAATAAAACCTAATCTAAACTACGCTACCCCACGGCTATCCCGCGGCTCCCGCACTCCTGCTCGTTCCTCGCGCTCTCCTGCGGCTCTGTAAAGAAAAGAGCCGCCTCCGATTCTCGCGGTTGCGTCGGCTTCCGAAGAAGCCGCCTCGATCCTCGGGCCCTCGTAAGAAAACAAACAAAAGTGGTCAGTCCAGATAAATGTATAAACAAGTCGAATGTATATACAAAATATGTACAAAAAGCCGTGAAAAGAAAACCGCGGAAAAACGACTACTAAGCCGTGCTCCCCGGCAACGGCGCCATTCTGATGACCGAGAATGACCCAAGCGACTAAGGTAAAGGTACTAAATGATCGTCGCGACCTCAATCACTCGGACTCGATCGATCAAGAAAAACAGACCACCAATATTAAATAAAATCAACTAAAACTCAATAGCGGTCTTGCTATTATTTTAACCTGGTATAGCAACCAGGGTCGAACACAAGGAGCACGAAATGGCCTTGCGGCCTACGAAGTAGTCAAGAAGAGAAGAAAAGGTGTTTTTGGTGGTTTTTAAATCTTTTTACGTTTTTTTGGATTTTTTAATTAATTAAGAAATTAAGGGAAACAAGCAAAGCAAGCAATTCAACTATTTATTTAATGTATCAAAACTCAAGCAAAAATTCCAGAAAAAGTATTTTTGTGTGTTTTATAATTTTTAATGTTTTCAATGAATTTTTGAGAATTTTCTGATGTTTATTTAATTTTCTAAAAATCAAACAGTGAATGAAAAAGAAGGTACTGTCCAGCCGAGCTTGAGGGACTTAGATAAAATATCTAAGAGTCCCCAATAAGCCTGAAGCTATTTTTCCTGTATAGAGAAGAAAACAAGGAAAATTTGAGCATCTAAATTATTATTTTTGGATTTTTAAATTATTTATTAGAATTTTTATGCGTTTTTGAGTGTTTTTCAATTTGTAGGTGTTTTAGATAATGAAAAATAGCCAAAATTGGCTAGAAAATCAAGCAAGCCAAAACAAACAGTAGCTAATTTTTTGTAATTTTTAGATGAGTTTTAATATTTTTTGTGATTTTCAAATTTAAACAGTAAAGAAAATACATGTTTTTGAATTTTTAAAAATATCAAATCAACATAAAAATGTCTCCAAAAATCCCAGAAAACTTTACACAATGGCAGGAGCCATGTGTCCAATTTTCATTGGATTTGGAGTAGGTTTGCTATTTTATTCAAAAATAAAGAAGAGGCACTGTGCACAGGGACCTAAGTGCAAATACCAAGAGTTCTGGGGGGTCCGGTGCAAAATACCCAGGTAAACACGTGCAACGTGCGTGCCTGGGGCACTCAGGGACCTAAATGTGATAAAAACTAAGTCCTAGGACTTTTTGGTAACAGGTACCAAAAGTCCGAGGGTCAGTCTTGCAAATAACCCAAAAATTAACGCACATGCACAATTATTCTACGCACAGGGGTATAAATGCAAATACTCAAAAGTTTTCATTCAATCCATAACATCTCAAAACTACAAGGCATTAAATGCAAAAAGCCCAGAAAACCACGTGTCGAAGCACGTGCTACACCATACACAGGGGCATAAATGCAAAGAAAGTAAAGTGCAGGGTCCTCTATGCAATTATACCAAAAACTAAACAACTACACTAAATATTTACAAGAATAAACACTAAATAAGATAAAAAGGAGGGCCTAAGGTTAAATTACCCTTTTATTAATGGAGCCGCTGGATGAACGCCACGTGGTGCATCTGACGGTGAGGGACGACTGGCGCTTCAAAGCTGGACTCCTCGCGATGATCGGACGGCGGAGGCGTAGCCACATGGAGGATCGAACGGTGGAGAACGTCGGTGGCTAAACCTCGCTGGATCGACGGCTGGGATCAGTCCTCCAAAGATCGGGCGGTGGATGTTGTCCCTGGAATGGATGGCTCAGATGAAGACTGGAGCGGGAGGCTGATCGGACGGCTGCTGGAGATGCTGGAAGAACAGGTGGGCGGCGAACTTCGCCGGCCCAGTACGCTCGCTCCGAGCCTCCTCGC
The DNA here is from genome assembly GCA_037367405.1 of Ottelia alismoides. Taxonomy (NCBI): domain Eukaryota; kingdom Viridiplantae; phylum Streptophyta; class Magnoliopsida; order Alismatales; family Hydrocharitaceae; genus Ottelia; species Ottelia alismoides. Next base: position 361,003 of record JAZKJV010010625.1, on the reverse strand, counting down.
GGGACACTGATGATCTGAGAAGGGTTGGCGTAGGTCTCCGCGTCAGGTGGGACTCTCCGATGACCCAACCGAGCTCCAGAGAGCTCCGGCGAGGTCGGCGGAGGTGAAGCTTCTGGACCCAATGGTCCAAGCCCTCAGATGGGCTTGGATGAACCTGCAAAACAGACCAGCCAGCTCGCGGGTCGAGGGCAAACTGCCTCGACCTGGTTAGGGGGGGTGAAGGTGGACGGAGGGTCGAGATGGGCGAGCTCCGACGAAGGCGTGGACGGAGGAGCTCGAACCCCAGCTCCTGTGCGAGCTGGGTTGAATGGAAGTATGGAGAACGTGCGCGGGAGTAAGGTGGAGGTGACGGTGGATTCCGATGATCAAACGGGACTGTGAGGTGGTTGGAATCGGCGAAACACGACGGCGGAGCGGATTGGGGGTAATCTAAAATTAGCGAAAGAGAAAGCGAACAGGGTATACCTAGATGGATGAATCGACTGGGGGCGAGCTTGCACAGCTCCTGGTCCTTGCCTCGAGGAGCGCCGACCTCCGAGGCTCGAGCTCCGACTCTGGGCGGAGCACGGCGGTGATACTCGCCGGATCAGTGGTATCCGGTCCCTCTCCTCGCTTCGACAGCACGGGGAGCGAGCTGTCACTCTCACTCACGCACTGGAGCTCACTGGGGGGTGGAGCGAATGGCCAAAGATGAGAATTCGTGCGGCAGAGCTGGGACTATATACGGTGGAGGGTCCGGGAAGATGAGCGCGGGTAGGGCATTCTGGAGCGCGGATCTCGAGGCGGTGGCTCCGGCGAGGGTGTCGGATATATCAGGAAGGAATCGGACCCGGGGTTTAGGCGAGGGGGAATCGGGTTTAGGCGCTGAAATAGGGGGAAGTCGGGTCGGGCGCCTAACCCGTGGGAAGTGGTCCTGGGGGGGAAGTTGACCTGGCGGTCAACAATCCCCAGGGCCAATAGGAAGCGGCCACGTGGAAAATACTTGTAAAATCCATAAAAATTAGAAAATGGCCGATTTATTAAAAAGTCAAAACATGAAATATTTTTATTTTAATTTTTTCTATTTTTTAGTGATTTTTAATTAATTTTTCAAAGTAAAAATAAGGTATGTACATAGTAGGTCTATATATAGGTATATATAGAATATATAGATTTTTTAATTTTGATTTTTAATTTGTTATATTTATACAATTTTATTCCCATTTTATATTTTATTTATTTATATCATAAAATTAAGAATAAAAATATATTTTTATTTTATTTTTATTATTTATATACGTAGAAGAAATAAATAGATATGTACATATATATACATGGTATATTTACAAAGTATTTTTAGATTTTAATTTTTGTTATTTTATTTTGTTTTTGTTTTAATTGTTTTTATTTTATTTATTTACATCATATCATATAGAATATTTACAAAATTTTTGAAAATTAATTTTATTTATTTATAAGGCTAAATAAATAAAAGATGGTTGTTTTATATACATGATGACTACATACAAGAGTTATGTTTTTGTTTTCTTTTTAATTTTTCTATTTTATCTTGTTTTTATCTTTATAAATATATACAAATATTTACAAGCCAATTTGAGTCTATTTTTGTGAGGAAAATACCTTTATTTATTTACATGAATATTTACACACATGGGCCCCTATCTCCCTCTACTTTGGCTTTTATGCGGTCAGGCCCATGCTGAGCCCTCCCTTGGGTTAGGTTGCTCAATATTTATTCTAAATATTTCCCTCTTTTTCTTTTTACTCTTTATTCTTTTTTTGCACAAAAACATGACTAATTATTAAACTTTATACCATGCATGCTTTTGATAATTATTTGTATTTACATGAATATACATGCATTTGCAAAGGTTTTTGTAGCTAAAATATAAGAATAAAGAGTGATGAATAGATATTCATCACCCCCCTATACTTAACTTTTGCTAGTCCTTTAGTAAACACTTATTTGAAAAAGAAGTGAAAAAGAAAGAAAGAAAGAAAGAAAAAGAAAAAGAGAGGAATATACATGGATCAAGGTTATGGGGCTGCCCCATAGGGGGAGCTAACTTAGCTCCCCCCACCCTATTTTCTACAATTTTTTTATTTTCTTTTTGAAATTTTTTCCGTGAATATTCATCACTATATCCTTATATTATGTCATAAAAATTTCGTGTGAAACAGAGACTCCTACGGCCTCCATCCAGACAGTCATTTTTTTAACGGTAACAGGATTTTTTAAATCGACCCTATTTGGATGGAGGTCGTAGGAGTATCTGTTTCGCATGAATGTTGAATGACATAATATAGGGATTTAATAATGAATTTACATGGTTTTAGATTTCAAAAAAAATAAAAAAAATGTGTGAAAAAAGGGTGGGGGGAGCTAACTTAGCTCCCCCACCTTTTTTCACAAAATTTTTTTATTTTTTTTGAAATCTAAAACCGTGTAAATTCATTATTAAATCCCTATATTATGTCATTCAAAATTTCACGCGAAACAGAGACTTGTACGACCTCCATCCAAACGGGGTCGATTTAAAAAATCATGTTACCGTTAAAAAAATGACTGTCTGGATGGAGGCCCTAGGAGTCTCTATTTCACACGAAATTTTTATGACATAATATAGGGATATAGTGATGAATATTCACGGAAAAAAATTTTCATAAAAAATAAAAAAATTTGAAGAAAATAGGGCGGGGGGAGCTAAGTTAGCTCCCCCTAGGGGGCAGCCCCATTTTCCTCATATATATATATATATATATATATATAGGAAATTTATCCAATGCGCACAGGGCCCATTTGAGTTTCGGTGCGCACCATTTGTTGGCCACACATGTGTATTACCAATTTAGTGGTTATCTATTTCGAAGGATGTTGTTTTTGGAATGAGATTAATATGCAAAGCGATGTAACAATAAGTGATATTCTAATTATATCGCGTTCTAAAAAATAGGAAGATCGTTTTGGAAAGAAAACATTCGAATCGATTATTTCTTGCTGAAAATCGAGATCCAAATGCTCATGTCAGTAATATATATATAATAGTCAAGTAAATGTTTATTGCGAGATCAGTAATATCCAAAACAACGGTTAGTAATATACATTCATTGTATTACATGGTGCAGAATTCGGTAATATATATACAATGGACAAGTAAGGGCTTGTTGTGATGTCAGTAAAACCATAACCAATGGTCAGTAATTTCTATATGTATTACTACTTTGAATAGAAGTCAGTAATTTCGACACAATACTCACGTAAATGGTTGTTGTGAGATCAGTAATATCCAAACAACAGTCAGTAATTTACATAACCAATGGTCAGTAATAGCTACTATGAGATCAGTAATAACAAAGTTATGGTCAGTAAGTCATGGGCATTGCTCAAGTAAGTCATGGGCATATCCAATGGTCAGTAATAGCTACTATGAGATCAGTAATAACAAAGTTATGGTCAGTAAGTCATGTGCATTGCTCAAGTAAGTGCTTGTTCTGATATCAGTAAAACCATAACCAATTGTCAGTAATAGCTACTATGAGATCAGTAATATCAAAAAAATGATCAGTAATTTACATTTATTACTATCATATTGTTTGGATCCTTAATCATCCGCGTGGAATCATTTATTTGAATTGTTTCTTTCTAAAACCGTCTTCCAATTTTTAAGGACGTTGTATAATAGGAAATATAGGATTTTTTTTAAACTCGTCGTAGCCTATAATTAGAAATATAGTTATGGTTAATACACGTGTAAGGCCTAAAATGAGTGCTCATTGAAACGCTAATGAGTCATGTGCGCAGTGGATAAGCCCTATATATATATATATATATATATATATATATGGGAAAAATGTGTATGCCCCCTAGGGGGAGCTAACTTAGCCCCCCCCGGCCCCCTTTTCACATATTTTTTTATTTTTTTTGAAATCTAAAATCGTGCAAATTTATTATTAAATCCCTATATTATGTCATTCAAATTTCATGCGAAACAAAGACTCCTACGACCTCCATCAAGACGGGGTCGATTTAAAAAATCATGTTACCGTTAAAAAATGACTGTCTGGATGGAGGCCGTAGGAGTCTCTGTTTCGCACGAAATTTGAATAGCATAATAGAGGGATATAGTGATGAATATTCATGAAAGAAATTTTCAAAAAGAAATAAAAAATGTGAAAATGGGACAGGATGAACCAAGTTTAGCTCCCCCTGAGGGGAGCCCCATTTATCCCTATATATGTATATGTATATATAATATATATATATATATTATATATGTATATATATATATGTATATATATATATATGTGTATATATATATATATGTATATATATATAGGGTAAAATGTGTATGCCCCCTAGGGGGAGCTAACTTAGCTCCCCCCACCCTTTTTTCACAAATTTTTTTTATTTTTTTTGAAATCTAAAACCGTGTAAATTCATTATTAAATCCCTATATTATGTCATTCAAATTTCATGCGAAACAGAAACTCCTACGACCTCCATTCCAAACGGGGTCGATTTAAAAAATCCTCTTACCGTTAAAAAAATGACTGTCTGGATGGAGGCTGTAGGAGTCTCTGTTTCACACGAAATTTTTATAACATAATATAGGGATATAGTGATGAATATTCACGGAAAAAATTTTCAAAAAAAAAATAAAAAAATGAAAAAAATAGGGTGAGGGAGCTAAGTTAGCTCCCCCTAGGGGGCAGCCCCATTTTCCTCATATATATATGTGTATATATATATATATGTATATATGTATATATATATATATGTATATATATATATATATAATATATATATAGGGATAAGGGAGCCTACACCCATGTGTAGGTAACTTTCCTACACTCGCCTCTTTTTTCCTTTTTTTTATTTTTTTGAGATAATTCCTTGGGGAATTTAGATCACAATATATCACCATGTCGTCATTCAAATTTCAACTTATTTCGAGACTTCTAACTTATCCATCATGACAGTCAAATTTTAACGGCCTGAGATTTGCTGAAATCTGTCTCTTCCGATAGCTGTTAGGAAATGTCTATTTTACTTGAAATTTGAAACACATATTTCTTTTAATATTCTAAGTAAATCCCCTAAATATTCATTTCAAAAAAAGTCAAAAAAATTAGGGAACAAGAGGTGGGTGTAGGAAAGTTACCTACACATGGGTGTAGGCTCCCCAATCCCATAATTTTTTTTTATTTTTTGAAATGGATCTTTAGGGAATTTACTTAGAATATTAATGAAATATGTATTTCATATTTTTATGTAAAACAGACATTCCTAACAGCTCCATCGGAAGGGGCCGATTTCAGCAAATCTCAGGCCGTTAAAATCTGACTGTCATGATGGATACGTTAGAAGTCTCGAAATAAGTTGAAATTTGAATGACGATATGGTGATATACTGTGATCTAAATTTTCCAAAGAATTATCTCAGAAAAATAAAAAATTTTGAGGGAACAAGAGGTGGGTGTAGCAAAGTTACCTACACTGGGTTTAGGATCCCTTTTCCTATATATAATATATATATATATATATATGGGTAAAATGGGCTGAGGATTTTTTAAATCGACCATGTTTGGATGGAGGCCGTAGGAGTCTCTGTTTCTGACGAAATTTTAATAGGATGTGAGAGGAATATAATGATGAATTTACAAATTTTTATTTTCCAAAGAAATAAAAAAATGAGGGAAAAATAGGGGTGGGAGTAGCCAAGTTGGCTACTCCCAGTGGGGTATATATATATATGGGGAAAATGGGGCTGCCCCCTAGGGGGAGCTAACTTAGCTCCCCCCGTCTATTTTCTTCAAAAATTTTTATTTTTTTTGAAATTTTTTTCCGTGAATATTCATCACTATACCCCTATATTATGTCATAAAAATTTCGTGTGAAATAGAGACTCCTACGGCCTCCATCCAGACAGTCATTTTTTTAACGGTAACAGGATTTTTTAAATCGACCACGTTTGGATGGAGGTCGTACGAGTCTCTGTTTCGCATGAAATTTGAATGACATAATATAGGGATTTAATAATGAATTTACACGGTTTTAGATTTAAAAAAAATAAAAAAATTTTATGAAAAAGGGCGGGGGGAGCTAAGTTAGCTCCCCCTAGGGGGCATACACATTTTACCGTATATATATATATATATATATATATTAGGGTAAAATGGGGCTGCCCCTGGGAGTAGCCAACTTGGCTACTCTCACCCATATTTTTCCCTCATTTTTTTATTTCTTTGGAAAATAAAAATTTGTAAATTCGTCACTATATCCCTCTAACATTCTATTAAAATTTCGTTAGAAACTAAGACTCCTACGGCCTCCATCCAAATAGGGTCGATTTAAAAAATCCTACGACCGTTAAAAAAATAACATCTGGATGGAGGGACTAGGAGTCTCTGTTTCTAACGAAATTTTAATAGAATGTTAGAGGGATATAATGATGAATATATAAAATTTTATTTTCTAAAGAAATAAAAAATTGAGGGGGCAACCCCATTTTACCCATATATATATATATATATATGTGTGTGTGTGTGTGTATATATATATATGTGTATATATATATAAATATATGTATATATATATATATATGTATATATATATATATGTATATATGTATATGCATATATGTATATATATGGGGTAAAATGTGTATGCCCCCTTAGGGGGAGCTAACTTAGCTCCCCCTCCCCCTTTTCACAATTTTTTAAATTTTTTTTGAAATCTAAAACCGTGTAAATTCATTATTAAATCCCTATATTATGTCATTCAAATTTCATGCGAAACAGAGACTCGTACGACCTCCATCCAAACGGAGTCGATTTAAAAAATCCTGTTACCGTTAAAAAATGACTGTCTGTATGGAGGCCGTAGGAGTCTCTGTTTCACACGAAATTTTTATGACATAATATAGGGATATAGTGATGAATATTCACGGAAAAAAAATTCAAAAAAAAATAAAAAAATATGAAGAAATAGGGCAGGGGAGCTAAGTTAGCTCCCCTAGGGCAGCCCCATTTTCCTCATATATATGTATATATATGTATGTATATAGGGTTGGGGAACCTGCACCGGGGGGTGTAGGTAAGTTCTTGCACCCGGCCATTTTTTTCCATTATTTTTAATTTTTTTTAAAAGAAATCTTTGGGGGGATATACTTAATATAGTTAGTGGAATATGTGATTCAAATTTCATGCAAAACAAACACTCCTAACATGTTCATCTAAAATGGATCAATTTCAGCAATTTTGTGAGCGTTAAAATTAGGTAGTCTTGATGGAGATGATAGAAGTCTCGAATTAATTTGAATTTGGAATGACAACATGGTGATACATTGTGATCTAAATCCCCCAAGGTTTCATTTCAAAAAAATAAAAAAATAACGAAAAATTAGGCCGGGTGTAGGTACTTTCCTACACCCGCCGGTTTGGATCCCTTTTCCCATATATATATATATATATATATATATAGGGAAAAATGGGGCTGCCCCCTAGGGGTAGCCAACATGGCTGCCCCCACCCCATTTTTGGCTAATTTTTTTATTTTTTTGAAAAAATAAAACCATATACATTCATCCATATATCCCTCCTATATGCCATTCGAATTTCGTCAGAAACAGAGACTCCTACGACCTCCATCCGTATGTCATTTTTTTACAGTCGCAGGATTTTTAGATCGTCTCTGTTTGGATGGAGGCCGTAGGAGTCTCTGTTTCTGACGAAGTTCGAATGGCATATAGGAGGGATATAGGGATGAATATACATGTCGATATTTTTCAAAAAAATGTGAAAAAAGGGACGGGGCAGCCATGGTGGCTGCCCCCAGGGGGCAGCCTCATCAACACCATATATATATATATAGGGAATTTATCCAGAGAGCACTGTGCCCATTTGAGTCGAAATGAGCCCGTGCTTTCATCCTTCGGATCATGATCTAATGATCCTATTGAATCTCATCCATTCCCTTTTTTTAGCGTCAATCCTTACCATAATAAATTCCTTCCGCATTCTCCTCGTGACTGACTTCCTTTTCTAATTCGCAATTAAGTCTATCCGACGTTGCATTTTATTTATTTTCGAAATTTTCAAAATCATCTATGGCTTGCTCTTGCTGCGAAATCTCAAGATCTCCAGCGACGAAAGAAGATCGTCTTCAAGTCCGCGATTTGTAAGTTTTTTCGTTGTTTATTAGACATTTAGTTATTGCTCTTGTAGAATTTGATCGTTTATTTTTTAGTTCTCATTTCAGTTTCAAATGCAATGGATCATCTGTGAATGGAAACTGATCAGGATTCCAAAGAAGCATTGATGAATGATGCTTCATAGATGGATTTGAATCGTGAAAAAGATCGTATCAAAAGGAGCAAAGATGGATGTCTTACAATTGGATTTGGATAGCGAAATCATTATTTCAAAAAAATTATACCAAGTTACTGATCACATTTGCATATGTTATTGATAATATATCATGTATTACTTTTATATTTTATCATTCTTATTGATTAAAATCCATTCATAGTTACTTATGTATCTTAAGAAAATACAAGTTCTTTCTATTAAATACAAGTTAAATAATTTATACGTAGCTATCAGTAACACTTGACGTACTGCAAGTAACTAAATAGACTACATCAGTAATTTATACGTAGCTATCAGTAACACTTGACGTACTGCAAGTAACTAAATAGACTACATCAGTAATTTATACGTAGCTATCAGTAACACTTGATGTATTGCAAGTAACTAAATAGACTACATCAGTAATTTATACGTAGCTATCAGTAACACTTGACGTATTGCAAATAACTAAATAGACTACATCAGTAAAGAAGGCAGGATTCCATTGTAATTTAAAACAGAGAATATGATAAGTAATATATAAAGAAGTATCAGTAACCTGTAACAAATTGTAGGTAAAAGAAGACGATAGAATCAGTAAGTTGGAATAGTTATAAAAAAACCACGTGACCAGTAACTTTTGTATTGCTATCAGTAACATTCGATGCATTATAAGTAATTAAAAAGGTTATGTGATGTCAGTAAAACCATAACCAATGGTCAGTAATTTCTATATGTATTACTACTTTGAATAGAAGTCAGTAATTTCGACACAATACTCACGTAAATGGTTGTTGTGAGATCAGTAATATCCAAACAACAGTCAGTAATTTACATAACCAATGGTCAGTAATAGCTACTATGAGATCAGTAATAACAAAGTTATGGTCAGTAAGTCATGGGCATTCCTCAAGTAAGTCATGGGCATATCCAATAGTCAGTAATAGCTACTATGAGATCAGTAATAACAAAGTTATGGTCAGTAAGTCATGGGCATTGCTCAAGTAAGTGCTTGTTGTGATGTCAGTAAAACCATAACCAATTGTCAGTAATAGCTAGTATGAGATCAGTAATATCAAAAAATGATCAGTAATTTACATTTATTACTATCATATTGTTTGGATCCTTAATCATCCGCGTGGAATCATTTATTTGAATTGTTTCTTTCTAAAACCGTCTTCCAATTTTTAAGGACGTTGTATAATAGGAAATATAGGATTTTTTTTAAACTCGTCGTAGCCTATAATTAGAAATATAGTTATGGTTAATACACGTGTAAGGCCTAAAATGAGTGCTCATTGAAACGCTAATGAGCCCTGTGCGCAGTGGATAAGCCATATATATATATATATATATATATATATATGGGAAAAATGTGTATGCCCCCTAGGGGGAGCTAACTTAGCCCCCCCCCCCCCCCGGCCCCCTTTTCACATATTTTTTTATTTTTTTTGAAATCTAAAATCGTGCAAATTTATTATTAAATCCCTATATTATTTCATTCAAATTTCATGCGAAACAAAGACTCATACGACCTCCATCAAGACGGGGTCGATTTAAAAAATCATGTTACCGTTAAAAAATGACTGTCTGGATGGAGGCCGTAGGAGTCTCTGTTTCGCACGAAATTTGAATAGCATAATAGAGGGATATAGTGATGAATATTCATGAAAGAAATTTTCAAAAAAGAAATAAAAAATGGTGAAAATGGGGCAGGATGAACCAAGTTAGCTCCCCCTGAGGGGCAGCCCCATTTATCCCTATATATATATGTATATATATATATCTGTATATATATATATGTATATATATATATATGTGTGTGTGTGTGTGTGTATATATATATATATGTATATATATATATATGTATATATATATATAGGGATAAGGGAGCCTACACCCATGTGTAGGTAACTTTCCTACACTCACCTTTTTTTTCCTTTTTTTTATTTTTTTGAGATAATTCCTTGGGGAATTTAGATCACAATATATCACCATGTCGTCATTCAAATTTCAACTTATTTCGAGACTTCTAACTTATCCATCATGACAGTCAAATTTTAATGACAGTCAAATTTTAACGGCCTGAGATTTGCTGAAATCTGTCTCTTCCGATGGAGCTGTTAGGAATGTCTAATTTACTTGAAATTTGAAATACATATTTCTTTTAATATTCTAAGTAAATCACCTAAATATTCATTTCAAAAAAAGTCAAAAAAATTAGGGAACAAGAGGTGGGTGTAGGAAAGTTACCTACACATGGGTGTAGGCTCCCCAATCCCATAATTTTTTTTATTTTTTTGAAATGGATCTTTAGGGAATTTACTTAGAATATTAAATGAAATATGTATTTCATATTTCATGTAAAACAGACATTCCTAACAGCTCCATCGGAAGGGGCCGATTTCATATTTCATGCGAAACAGAGACTCCTACGACCTCCATACAAATGGGGTCGATTTAAAAAATCCGGTTACCGTTAAAAAATGACTGTCTCGATGGAGGCCGTAGAAGTTTTTGATTCGCACGAAATTTTAATAGCATAATATAGGGATATAGTGATGAATATTCATAGAAGAAATTTTCAAAAAAAATAAAAAAATGGTGAAAATGGGGCGGGGGGAGCCAAGTTAGCTCCCACCAGGGGGCAACCCCATTTATCCCATATATATATATATATATATAGGGTAAAATGTGTATGCCCCCTAGGGGGAGCTAACTTAGCTCCCCCCGCCCCTTTTTCACAATTTTTTAAATTTTTTTGAAATCTACAATCGTGTAAATTAATTATTAAATCCATATATTATATCATTCAAATTTTATTCCAAACAGAGACTGCTACGACCTCCATCCAAATATGGTCGATTTAAAAAATCCTGTTACCATTAATAAAATGAATGTTTGGATGGAGGCCGTAGGAGTCTCTGTTTCACACGAAATTTTAATGACATAATATAGGGATATAGTGATGAATATTTATGTAAGAAATTTTCAAAAAAAATTAAAAACATGGAGAAAATGGGGCGGGGGTAGCTAAGTTAGCTACCCCCTGGGGGCAGCCCCATTTTACCCATATATATATATATATATATATATATATATATATATATATATATATATATATATATATATGGAAAAATGTGTATGCCCCTAGGGGAAGCTAACTTAACTCCCCCCGCCCTTTTTTGACTAAATTTTTTTATTTTTTTTGAAATATAAAACCGTGTAAATTCATTAAAATCCCTATATTATGCTATTAAAATTTCGTGCGAAATAGAAACTCGTACGACCTTCATCCAAACGGGGCCGATTTAAAAAATCCTTTTACCGTTAAAAAATGACTATCTGGATGGAGGTCGTAGGAGTCTCTGTTTCGCACGAAATTTTAATAGCATAATATAGGGATATAGAAATGAATATTCATGGAAGAAATTTTCAAAAAAAATTAAAAAAAAATGATGAAAATGGAGCGGGGGAAACAAAGTTAGCTCCCCTTAGGGGGCAGCCCATTTATCCCATATATATATATATAGGGAAAAATATGTCTGCCCCTAGGGGGAGCTAACTTAGCTCCCCCCGCCCCTTTTTGACATAATTTTTTTATTTTTTTTGAAATCTAAAACCGTGTAAATTCATTATTAAATCCCTATATTATGCTATTAAAATTTCGTGCGAAACAGAGACTCCTACGACCTTCATCCAAACGGGGTCGATTTAAAAAATCTTGTTACCGTTAAAAGATGACTGTCTGGATTGAGGCCGTAGGAGTTTCTGTTTCGCACGAAATTTTAATAGCATAATATAGGGATATATTGATGAATATTCATGGAAGAAATTTTAAAAAAAAAATTTAAAAAATGGTAAAAATGGGCCGGGGAGAGCCAAGTTAGCTCCCCCTAGGGGGCAGCCCCATTTATCCCTATATGTATGTGTGTGTGTCTAGGGTAAAATGTGTATGCCCCCTAGGGGGAGTTAACTTAGCTCCCCCTGCCCTTTTTTCACAAATTTTTTGAATTTTTTGAAATCTAAAACCGTGTAATTCATTATTAAATCCGTACATTATGTCATTCAAATTTCATTCGAAATAGAGACTCTTACGACCTCCATCCAAATGGGGTCGATTTAAAAAAATAATGTTACCGTTAAAAAAATGACTGTCTAGATGGAGGTCGTAAGAGTCTCTGTTTCTTACGAAATTTTAATGACACAATATAGGGATATAGTGATAAATATTCATGAAAGAAATTTTTTTAAAAAAAATTAAAAACATGAAGAAAATGGGGCGGGGGTATCTAAGTTAGCTACCCCCTAGGGGCAGCCCCATTTTACCCTATATATATATATATATATATATATATATAGGGTCATATGTGGCTGCCCCCGCCTTATTTAGGCAAATTTTTTTATTTTTTTTGAAAAATAACACCATGTACATTCATCCCTATATCCCTCCTATATCATTCGAAATTCGTTAGAAAAGAGACTCCTACGGCCTCCATCTGGACAGTAATTTTTTAACGGTAACAAGATTTTTTTAAATCGATACCATCGAGATGGAGGCCGTAGGAGTCTTTGTTTCTGACGAAATTCGAATGGTATATAGGAGGGATATAGGGATGAATGTACATGGTGTTATTTTTCAAAAAAAATAAAAAAAACGCCGAATTAAGGTGGGGGCAGCCATGTTGGCTGCCCCTAGGGGGCAGCCACATATGACCCATATATATATATATATATATATATATATATATATATATATATATATGAGGAAAATGGGGCTGTTCCCTAGGGGGAGCTAACTTAGCTCCCCCCGCCCTATTTTCTTCATTTTTTATTTTTTTTTTTGAAAATTTTTTCCGTGAATATTCATCACTATATCTCTATATTATGTCATAAAAATTTCGTGTGAAACAGAGACTCATACGGCCTCCATATAGACATTCATTTTTTTAACGGTAACATAATTTTTTAAATCGACCCCGTTTGCATGGAGGTCATAGGAGTCTCTGTTTCGAATGAAATTTGAATGACATAATCTAGGGATTTAATAATAAATTTACACGGTTTTCGATTTCAAAAAAATAAAAAAAATTTTGTGAAAAAAGGGCGGGGGGAGCTAAGTTAGCTCCCCCGAGGGGGCATACACATTTTACCCTATATATATATAGGGTAAAATGTGTATGCCCCCTCGGGGGAGCTAACTTAACTCCCCTCGCCCCTTTTTCATAAATTTTTTTTATTTTTTTTGAAATCCAAAACCGTGTAAATTCATTATTAAATCCCTACATTATGTCATTCAAATTTCATTCGAAACAGAGACTCCTACGACCTCCATCGAAACGAGGTCGATTTAAAAAATCCTGTTACCGTTAAAAAATGACTGTCTGGATGGAGGTCGTAGGAGTCTCTGTTTCACACGAAATTTTTATGACATAATATAGGGATATAGTGATGAATATTCACGGAAAAAAATTCAAAAAAAATAAAAACTTTGAAGAAAATAGGGCGGGGGGAGCTAAGTTAGCTCCCCCTAGGGGGCAGCCCCATTTTCCTCATATATATATATATATATGAGGTAAATGGGGCTGCCCCCAGGGAGTAGCCAACTTGGCTACTCCCACCTCTATTTTTCCCTCATTTTTTTATTTTTTTTGAAAATAAAAATTTGTATATTCATCATTATATTCCTCTCACATTCTATTAAAATTTCGTCAGAAACAGAGACTTATACGGCTTCCATCCAAAAATGGTCGATTTAAAAATCCTGCGACCGTTAAAAAAATGACGTCTGGATAGAGGGCTTAGGAGTCTCTGTTTCTGACGAAATTTTAATAGAATGTGAGAGGTATATAACGATGAATATGCAAATTTTATTTTCCAAAAAAATAAAAAAATGAGGGAAAAATAGGGGTGGGAGTAGCCAAGTTGGCTACTCCCTGGGGGCAGGCCCATTTTACCCTATATATATATATATAGGGGCCTTTCAAATGAGACATGCTCCTTCCATCTCTAAGGAAGGCCAACGATCTGGGCCATCGGATTCAAATCCAACGACACCTTCAATTTTGATGCCCAAAAGGGCATTTTGGTCACCAACTTTTGCATTAATTATGCACTCTAATTAATATTCTGAAATACTAAATTTAGCTAGTTTTATTTTTGGTATTTTTCGTAATACCATATTTAAAAAAATCCAATTTTTTGCTCGACGATATTTTCTGGGGTGTATTTTTGTATCCTCACGCATTTTTTTGTAGAATTTAAGGCTCCTTTTGTAATGACTGCATGTTTTTTGTAGAATCCATTGTTCATTCAAAAATTCGTCCGTCATTTGTAAATTTTGCATGGTTCTTTGTAAAATACAATTCATATTAGTAATTAATGTGTGGTTCTTTGTAATGATTGTATGGTTCTTTGTATAATAAAATTTGTATAGTTTTTTTATAAAAATTGTGGTAGTCATTCACGCTTAAATGATGCGAATATACAAACTAAATTTGTATAAAACACATCTAAAATGTATAATGCACATTCAAAAGTGTAATGCACATTAACATATACAAGATCTATAAAAAAATATAATTTTCATTCGCAACCATTTGATTTGTAAAATTACATCACAAATTTGTATAATACATATCAAAATTGTATAATACAGACTAATATTGTATAGTAGACATCAATATTGTATCAAACTGCGAATCATTCTTCATCCAGGACTGGTTGTAGCACCGTGTACATTTATTGTCATATGATCTACGTGTTGTCGTCGTCGTTTGCATGAAGGTCTTCCCGAAGAGCCGCAACATCATTCCCTGGGAATTACATGCGCCATTAACTTCTTACTTGCCGACGAGGCCACACATGATGCTAAAAATTACTTCAAGGATTATTCATCGTCATCTTCATAGTCGGCGGTGAAGATGAAGATGGAGGCGGCGAGGAGGTTGACGATACCTGTGATGACGATGGAGACAAGATCTCCGATGTGCGCACGACGAAGACGGACGATGGCGGAGAGACGCGCGTAGCCCGGCGTGATCCTCTTCCTCCCACGATGAAGACGACGGAGAGACGTGTAAAGCTCGACGTGATCCTCTTCCTCCCACCGTTGTCACCTCCTCTCATGCGCCGCCGCTGTGTTTGTGAGATTAGGAAAGAGGTTAATGATATATTTTAGGTATACGTATGAAATTTTTGGAAAGAGTGGGATAGAGATTAATGAGGAGATATTTTGGGATGCTACATACTATATTTAGATAATGCATAATGACCAAAACGGGTTTTTGATTAATTAAATAATAAAAATAACATGCCTTTAATAACAACCATCTGATCAATTATAGACGCACAGGATCGTTGGCCTTCCATATGGATGGAAGGACCATGTCTCATTTGAAAGATATCCTATATATATATATAGGGAAAAATATGTCTGCCCCCTAGGGGGAGCTAACTTAGCTCCCCCCGCCCCTTTTTGACATAATTTTTTTATTTTTTTTGAAATCTAAAACCGTGTAAATTCATTATTAAATCCCTATATTATGCTATTAAAATTTTGTGCGAAACAGAGACTCCTACGACCTCCATCCAAACGGGGTCGATTTAAAAAATCCTGTTACCGTTAAAAAATGACTGTCTAGATGGAGGCCGTAGGAGTCTCTGTTTCATACGAAATTTTAATGACATAATATAGGGATATAGTGATGAAATTCCACTGAAGAACATTTCAAAAAAATATAAAAAAACCGGGCGAAATGAGGTGGGGGGAGATAAGTTAGCTCCCCCCAGGGGCAATCCCATTTATCCCACACACACACACACATATATATGGGTAAAATGTGTATGCCCCCTAGGGGGAGCTAACTTAGCTCCCCCGCCCTTTTTTCCAAAACTTTTTTATTTTTTTTGAAATCTAAAACCGTGTAAATTCATTATTAAATCTCTATATTATGTTATTCAAATTTCATACGAAACCGAGACTCCTACGACCTCCATCCAAACGGGGTCGATTTAAAAAATCCTGTTACCGTTAAAAAAATGACTGTCTGGATGGAGGCCGTAGGAGTCTCTGTTTCACACGAAATTTTTATGACATAATATAGGGTTGTAGTGATGAATATTCACGGAAAAAAAATTTCAAAAAAAAATAAAAAAATTGAAAAAAATGGGGCGGGGGGAGCTAAGTTAGCTCCCCCTAGGGGGCAGCCCCATTTTCCTCTATATATATATATATATAGGGAAAAATGTGTATGCCCCCTAGGGGGAGCTAACTTAGCTCCCCCCGCCCCTTTTTGACATATTTTTTTATTTTTTTTGAAATCTAAAACCGTGTAAATTCATTATTAAATCCCTATATTATGCTATTAGAATTTCGTGCGAAACAGATACTCCTACGACCTCCATCCAAACGGGGTCGATTTAAAAAATCATGTTACCGTTAAAAAATGACTGTCTGGATGGAGGCCGTGGGAGTCTTTCTTTCGCACGAAATTTTAATGACATAATATAGGGATATAGTGATGAAATTCCACGGAAGAAAATTTCAAAAAAAATAAAAAAACCGGGCGAAATGGGGCGGGGGGAGCCAAGTTAACTCCCCCCAGGGGGCAGCCCCATTTATCCCATATATATATATATATATATATATATATATATATAGGAAAAACTTGAATTGAGGTGGCGCCTCATTGCAAACATGGTGCGACACTCAATTAGACCCGTCAGATTACCATCGACGGCCATAGTAAAAACCGCCTTTGGAGAGTCGATACCACTAAGACTCTATTAATTGGAATTTGCTATTTATAGAAAATTATCATATTCTATTAATGACGACAGATATTGTGTAAATCAATCGAATTCCTATTTTTTAGCGGATTGGTTATGTTCGACTTGAATTCTATTTCTTCCTAAAATACGATTTGTTCCTTAACGTTTCATTCAACCAGTATTTACAACTTGGAGACATACCTCTGTGAAATTTCATGGAAATCGGCGAAACTGTAGATACGGAATTGTACAGAGATAATGCCCAGGTAATGTACGGTTTTCATTTCCGGTTAATAATTTTATTTATGCAAATCACGAGAAATATTGTAATTTTTGTTGAAAGACGATCTTGTTCTTGAATCGAAGTCGTATTGTGCTTTAATATTTTGGGTTTTTTTATGTTAATATGTGACATTATTATATTTTGTTTCTCCAGTTATCTGACGGAGAGGCTGAACTTATTGGACTCGGGGCACGAACTGATGTTTCTCCAATTCAACCAGGTATGCTGAACTAAACATATGTTTGAAAGCTTTTCAGGCTTTGTTCATTTATATGTTCTTGTTATAAAAATTTGCAAATTAAGTAAATTATGTATATTTGATGGTATAGTTCATTATTTTACATTAATGAACTACATTGAACAACATTTTACATTATATGTCGTTGTTAACAAAAAATCGCAAATTACTTAAATTACGTATATTTGGTCGTATAGTTCAGTATTTTACATTAATGATATACAAATTACAATCTTGAACATCATTTAACATCATACGATCATATGTGATATAGTCCAAATATAGAGGTTTCCAGTCCATTATACTAGTTAAATTACAAATACGTGCATCATTTTATATTATCTGTCATTATTTTACAAGTATAGGTAATAATTTAAATTAAAAATAACTAATTTTTGCAAATGCATTTCTAATAAATTTCAGATAACTGCTCTATCAGTGACCCCGTCAATGCTATCACACCGCATATAGGCCAAATATTTCTATATATTCAAGATGCATATAACTTTTATGAGGCATACGCAACTGAGATTGGATTCAATGTTAGGAAAGCAAGCTCTAGAGTTGGTAAAGATAAGATTTCCAAGGAGCGCAAAGTTATATTTAAATCTTTTGTTTGCTGGAAAGAGGGGTTTTCTAAAAATACAGATAAATCAATGTCACTGGACAATGCAAGAAGTGATGAGAGTGATGAATGTATATTTTATAAGGAGGAGCGCCGTGTTGGCATATCAAGGACTGGGTGCAAAGCTTTCATGTCTGTAACATATAGGCATGATCTCAATGATTGGTTTGTATCGAATTTTGAACCTGATCACAATCACAATCTTGTTTCTCCATCTAAACGCAGATACCTCAGACCAAATATACATTTTTCAAAAGCCACTAAAATGCTTGTGAAGTCAATGAATGATGTAAATATACCTGTATCCAAGCAGTCAGCTTTCATAAACATGTCCAGTGGTCAAGTTGGTAGCATTGTTCGAGATATTTATAACTTGAACAGAAAGGAGAAGAAACAACGTATTGGGATGGATGTGCACCTTGTAATTGAACATTTTGAAAGTTGTAAGGCCAATACCCCTGAATTTTACTATGCGTACACAACCGATGATGATAACAGGCTTACTCAGTGTATATGGATTGATAGTGCCTCCATTGAGGATTACAAATTATTCGGAGATACAATATCGTTTGACATAACATATAGGACCAATGAATATAACCTGGTATTTGGATCTTTTTGTGGTGTTAACCATCATGGTTACACAATCTTCTTTGGGAATTCGTTCATGAGCAGGGAGACAACCAAGTCATTCTCGTGGTTATTTGAGAGATTTCTAGAAGTAATGAGCAAACATCCAGTATCTATAATCACAGATGAAGATCCGGCAATATGTGCAGCTGTTAGGATATGCTTACCACATACTGTTCATAAATTCTGCACTTGGCATATAATGGCCAAGCTTAAAAGTAAGCTTGGAAAGATTAAAGATATAAACGAAGTTCTATCTGCGTTTTCCATAGTTGTATGGAAAAGTATAACTATAAGAGAATTTGAGCAGGGTTGGTGCAAGATAATTGATCAGTATGATCTTTCATCTAATGTCTGGTTCAACGAGAAGTATAGTATAAGATTTAAATGGATTAGTTTATATCTTAAGGATTTTTTTTGGGCTGGTCAGCGTAGTACACAGAGGAGTGAAAGTATGAATGCATTTTTGCAGCATCACATCACTAAACAGAAATGACCTGGATTACTGGGTGATGTTTACACTCCAAAATCAAACTTAAAATGGAAGATGGAGGTACAGATGGTTCGTATATACACCAAGTTCATATTTTATAAATTTCGATATGAATTGAACGAAGTGAAGGAACTTAATGTTCGAACGCATATGAACTCCCTGGATTACTGTCAGTATTTTGTGTCATATATTGGGAAGTCTGATGAAGAATTATGTGTTTCATCGTCAACGGAAAGCGACGTTCTTGTTTGTGAATGCAAGAATATGTAATTCTTTGGATATCCATGTAGGCACATACTTGCAGTATTGAAGATACAGAACATGGAGCGTTTGAATGAGGAATATATAATGAAAAGGTGGACAAGAACCATTAAAAAATCAGGAAAGTATCCTATTTATGTGACAGTTGCACACCGAGAAAGGTCGTCTCAGCTAAATCAATTGTGTTCTCATATTATTTCAGCTTCTGTTGAACATTATGAGGATATATTCTTATTTTCCAAAGAAAGATTAAGTGACTTATGTAGCAGCATTGATCGCATGATAAGTAACAAACCTTCGTCGAGTTCTACAACAGTGAACAATACAAATGTTCCAGATATGATTACGGAACCAGCTGTTAAAGAACCTAACGTTGCTAGAACGAAAGGAAGTGGTCGTGGTGGTAGATCTAAGGGCGTTGGCAATCGTATAAGATCGGAAACTGAAATGAGAAGAAACAGAGGCCGACAATGCAAATCTTGCCTCAAATACAATGTTGGTCACGATTACAGGAATTGTCCTAATAACAAATCTGCCAGTAATGGTAAATATTTATCATTCGTTGTTTATTGATATGTGTTTTTTTCCACTAATCTTTGTGTTTTATTGTGCAGTTGAGAATGAATGAAATTAAAGAGATTTGATCAAATTTTAATAAAGTAAGATTATATATTTTGATAATTTGTTGCCACATTTTAAACAGCTAATATAAACCATATTAATATTGCTTATTATTTTCCTTTTTATTCTGTCTGTGTCTGTAGGTTTCCAAACTTCTGAAAGATTCTTGGATGCAAACGACCTTTGAAGTTTGGATGCTTATTAGACTTAGATTATCTATTTATATGTATGTTTGATGATTTCTGTTTTTTGATAATTTTTTTATAAAATTCAAACAATGTGTTATTTATGTTCTATCAGATCAGATGTATCCCTTGGTATTATCATATTATTGAATTTATCTATTTATGTTCTATTAGATCAGATGTATCCCTTGGTATTATCATATCATTGAATTTATCTATTTATGTTCTATCAGATCAGATGTATCCCTTGGTATTATCATAACATTGAGTATTTCATATGTATCCCTTGGTAGTATCATAACATTGAGTAAGGCAGTTGATTATAAAGTTGGTCATAAATAATTAATGAAGATTAAGAAACAATTAGTAATCATCGTGCACCTATCATCGTGATGTTATTCTTTAATATACGAAGTTTTTCTATTATTGGAGAAATCTAATTTTTCAATAACTTACATACCGCGTTATTATTTTACAAAACGTTATTATATATTACAAAACGTAACAATATTTTACAACTATTTTATTGTTTGAAAGATTGAATTAGATGAAGGGTTCTTTGATGAAAGGTTACAACTTTCTGAAAGTTTATTTATTTTACGACTATATTATTGGCTGAAAGTATCCAATTGTTAACATAATTGTTTCCATACAAATGACCAATTCAAATACTTTACGTAAATTTTAAGATTTTAGAAATATGTAGATGATATGAAGAATCTTTAAAGTAGAAGAAGTTTTTCTATCATTGGAAAACTCTAATCTTACAAGGAAGTCTTTTATATATAGAGAGTTGCAATGTTTCTCTTATGTTTTACAAATATATTCAATATTTTACATACCACGTTATTATTTTACAAAGTGTTATCATATTTTTCGAATAGTGACACGTCATTTCAAATTTCAGACATCGGTTATACTGACTGTTGAATGGTTATGGGAAAGTGGAAATAATGATGACGATAGTACTTCGGATATTGGAGCAGGGTTTTCGGCAGGAGAGAGTAATTTTTTGTCCCTTTCTCGAGACAAAAAGTGACGTTTTGCATTTCTTTAATATATATAAAGCGAGATATGCTCTTGTTGTCAACCTACATATCAAAGGAATGGCGACTTCCATTGTGTTCGGGCAGCAACTGGAAGGATCAGTATTTCAACACCAGGTTCTTAAATCTGAAGCTTTATTTTTCCTTCTCGAGTCTTCAGATTCGTTGCTTGATGTGCTTATGAATGAGTTGGAGAATGAGGAGAATGAGTTCATGTTCTTATATAAAAGGCTTGGGATAGCAGAGTCCAGATTCTTTGATAATGTCTATCCCTTCAAATTATTGGCAGCCAAATACAGAATGAGTCTTATTAGTCAAAGAAATTTTTTGAATGCTCATTTGATTCTGGGAAAAAGTGTAGTCTTAATGATGGAAGCAAGGCATGACTTCTGGAAGTACAATTTCGACATAGATGAATTTATTCCGCCTATTAAATTTCAGTTCTTTAATCTGATGATCAGAACTATTTCTCTATTAATCATCCGAGTCAATTCAGATTGGGAATTATACATTAATGTTGGGAATGCTTACTTGGACTTAATGGAATACTGGTATGAACTATACCATGCGGGTGTTGGTCTCATGACTGGTATTTCTATCTACCAGTTCTATTGGAAACTTTTGCTTGATTTTGACTCCAGATGCAGTAATGACTATATTCAGCACTGTTCAACGCCAGATTTTGTTGACTTATTAAAGTGCTCGCTACTAAGGGAGTCAATTTATGCTCCGATTACGGAAGAAAAGGGTTCACCTGATTTATATAAATCAAAAATTTATGAGAACTACTATTTCTCTTTCAAAGATATTCCAAGCCAGAAAAATATTGAATCTTTTTTCCACAATAACTCTGAGAGGGATCTGTTAGAATGGAAGCTGGAAGATGCAAAATTGATTCTGATGGAAGTGTTTAATGCCTTATTATCCCTACAAAAAAATTTCCTGGATGCTGATGGAAGAGTGATCATTAGGAAATATACTTTAATTTGGGTCATACATGTTAATTGGATGGGATATCCAATTGTTAATTGGATGGGATATCCAATTCATAACTGGATTACTGATTGGCAAAAAAGGAAGATGGCACTGGAAAGAGGCACTAAAAGAAAAAGGTCAGAAGAAGCTGATATTATTGGGTACTTAAAGCCTGGATGACTCCTTAGCGATGAACTAAGGAAGTGCACGTATCCATTGGATACGTGAAAGTCATTATGAAGGAGGCAAATACAAGCAGGAAGAAAACCCAATTACTGGGAAGAAGATGGCTAAGCAAATGTGCTCTGTGCTGGGTCTGTAAAGACCATATTCTGACTTAACAACAGATTGTATTGTAGTTACTTTTTTGTATCATCTCCTATGCTAGATGAATCTTATATGTAATCCCCCATGAAGGGCTCCGCTTGTTCTATCATGGTTGATGAAATAAAAGGCAGGTACCTTGGCTGTAAAAACCAGGTTTTGGAAAAAAAAATACAACATGTAACATATAGTCAATGCAAACATAGCTTACTCCTCAGATTTAAATGAAATGTTTGGTTCTAAAGAAGTTATAAAGAAGAAAATGTGGAATCCTACACAATTTAAGACAATTAAAGAGTACATAATTCTGACTTAAAATAAAAAACCCTAATATGTTATTTAGCTTTATCATTGTGTCGCTGAGTTCTCTATGTGACCACACGTCAACAACAATGAAGCTATTTCAGATCTGAATCTGTCGATATCATCGTAGGTGAAGTCCAACGCCCTTCCTTCACATAAGTACTCCATCATCTTCATCACGTAAATCCCACAATCCAGACTCTGTGAAGGTTGCTGCGGGCAATCTTGCACGTAAATGATCTCCCAACCTGCAAGGCAGTCATCTGGTATGCTGTCCATGAAGTACTCAAAAATCCATCCATGCTGACATGTAAATAAAAAAGAATGTTATTAACAGTCAATCAAGAAGTTTAATAAAATGTAAACTTCAATTATCTCATACCCATTTCAATACATCCTTCTTATGGAATTTTGTTCCTTTCATAGAATTGTATGAAAGGAACTTTCTTGCTTTAAAATCGGTAATAAGAAGGTGCCAATGGTTTCGTGTGTGGATAACAGTGAAGATTTTATCCAACTCTGGCATGAATAATCCCTCTTTGTATAGCTCTTCAAGCTTATCAAATTCACTTTCCGTAGCATTGACCACCAGGTTCACAAAATATTGCTGAAAAAATACAAGTAATAATACTTAATTATGATGATTAAAGATATTTGAGATTAATTACATCAGTAATCATAATCTCACCATTTGAAATATAGGTGTGAATACAAATGGGACAAGATCATTAGTTGTGCAGTATTTATGTTGCAGCACATCCATAAACATGTCGATTATCTACAATATAAAAAACAATTTGGTCATAAACAAATATAAAATGGTAGATATTATAAACATACGTACCGTATCCTCAATTATTCTTTCGTACAAAAGTTATGAATATCCCTTCCTTTACAACTCCGATTTCCCGGAGTGAAGTATGTGGCGTTTAATCTGATGAATTTTATTTAATTAAGATTATATATCTAAAGTCAATGATTTCTACATATAAAAGATGAAATCTGTGGTAAATTACTTACTTGTCGGCAGGATCGCGAAGAAATTCTTGGATCGTTTTCTTTGTCTGTTCGGACACTTTTTTCGTAACCAATGAAATCGGTTACTAGATCACAGAGATACTGATTATTATTCAATCAATTATAGTCAAGGTTAGAAACAGTTGATATCATAATTATAATATACATAGTTGTGAATTCAATGACATAAAATGATTTGTTTTATTTTTCAGTGGCTTACCTCGCTGCATGTGTCACTCTCTTGTCTTCTAATTTCCTCTTTCCCTTCCTTCTCTGCTTCTTGTACAAATTTTTTTGCCTCTCTTCTTTGTTTCAATCTTTTTATTATTGAGCTCTGTTGCACAGTGACTTTTTCCCTCCTTTTTCTTTTTGTAATAGGCTGTGTGTTCTCAATTTCTGATTTTGAATGGTCACCAATGTTCAGATCGAATGAAGGCATGTCACTCTTGAGAGGTGAATCTTTTTTTCTTGTATCTTGAGATTGATACAGTGGATCTTCATCACAGATTTCAATAATCAAATTCTGAAGTCTTTCTCCGATAAATGAGTCACTAGGTTCCAAATCTCCTGCATTGACATCAGATACATTTCGTGTTGTTGCATCCATCCCTTGGTCATTGTCATCAATGTCACCTTCAGTTTTATTTCCAGATATATTCTCCAAAGTTTCTTCTGAATCTAATGTTTTATGACCAAGAACATTCATATCATGATCAGGAACCATTTTTATTTTTTCATTCAGCTCCGTAATCATAGTTGTCAACCTAATATTCTCCTTCTTCAATTCTGAATTTATTCTGATATGTTCTTCAACTTGTATCCTATATGTTTCACTTATTTCTTTCATCTTCTCTTTCAGCTCCTCTATCTCAATCGAAAATGCATCACACATACATGTTTTTTGTTTCTTTTTTGTTACAATGTTTGCACTGGAAACCCCATCATCTTTTTTTTGGACAGTCATTTCTCCAAGCTGTTGTTTTCCTTTCCTTTTTAAAGCATCATCTGGTACTGGGATTGGCTGAACGATCAAAATTTCAGGTCTTCTAACAGCAAAACCATCCATTGTAAACTTCTCAAAAGGAAAGACATACTCGTCTACTCCTATCTTTACAATTTCATTTTTTTGAAGTTGTAAAGCAGGCAATATCTATATAAACAAGATAATTTATTATTGAAAAAAAAATCAAATTACGAGTCATTCAGTATTTTATTAATCATCTCAAAAAGGCTTACTTGATCACAACTTATTGAAACCAATGCTCTTGAAACTCCTTTGATTGGTCCAGACCACTTCCTTATTCGTGGCCTAAGATCTCTACTGATCACAAGATCCTTGCAGCAGTACTCCATCATCCATACCTAATACATTGGTGTTATTAATATTTTATTTATCATTTAATAAAATATATTTTCAAAATACTCACATATAAGCAGGCAACACATCCTGTAAGGTAACCAAGAGTTACCCTTGATGAACCTGCTCTTCTCTTCTGAACTCTACTCACAACATCATCCATGTTGAATAGTATCATCCTTGCTACAGCCCCAGACCAGTTAAAGTATCTTGTATCTTCAAGTGATTCTACGTAGTGTAACAAATCTTTCGGAAAAGAATATGAACTGTCTGGGAAAAGGAATGTCGCAAACATCAAAAGTATCAAGCATGTAACATAAATAGAGACAGAA
Source organism: Ottelia alismoides (assembly GCA_037367405.1). Lineage (NCBI taxonomy): Eukaryota > Viridiplantae > Streptophyta > Magnoliopsida > Alismatales > Hydrocharitaceae > Ottelia > Ottelia alismoides. The sequence goes on along the minus strand of JAZKJV010010625.1, from coordinate 335,193 downwards.
TTGTCATCATCTCTATTGTAGTAGTCCTCGAGTATGTTATTCAACTTCCTTCTATTGAAAATCATTCCTTCTGCAAACATTTTGTGAGATATAAAAGATTTCCATTGAAGGTGTCTTCCTCTCACTGTTATTGAAAATCCGGAGCTTGGCAGGCCCAAAATTGCCCCAACTTCTTCATCACTGAAACTCACTACCTTGTTCCCAAATCTGAAATTTCTGCCTCCTTGGTATTGCTCAACCAACCATTGAAGATTTTTTCTTTGTATGTCAACATGGCTAATGTTAATTATTCTCCCAAAAGCTGTCTTTGACAGTAGTGCTTGTTGTTTGGGCGTGCGTCTATGGTTATCAATGAACTGAACAAAATGATCAATGTAGCACCTATGTTGTACATAACCTTTGCCTAAAGAAGAGAAAAAAATATATTGTGTTTGAAATAATCAGTGATTTTGTACTTACAAATAAAAAACCCAATTTATTTCTAAGTAAAAAAAAGTACTCATACTTCCAAAATCATCATTAAGCTTCAGAGTATCCTTATCAACATCGAATTCCTTTGTTTTGATAAATTGTAGTTGTTGTCCTTCTGTTCATACCAGTTAGCAGAGATAAAATTTGCCTAAAATTGTTAAAATAGTCGTATAAAAATGAAAATATACTTACTTTTGATTTGCTGCTTCGGCCGATGGATCTGGATTTCCATCTTCGCACCCCCACTGTATTGATCTGAGTCTTCATCCCGTTCCCTCGTTTGTTCAACCAGGTTGGATTGCATCTCCTCCATCGTCGCCTGATGTCCCTCTTTTCTCCTAAGACTGTGATTTCTCGAGTGGAAGCTCTCTCCTGGATCGAATAGCTAGAAGATCGCCCGGCTTGCCGTCGTCGCCCTTATGCGGTAAGTTCTTTTTGATTAATTTGAAATTAGGTTTTCTTGTAACTTTATTTTATGAATATACTTCATATGTTAATTTCCTTAAATTCGATTCAATTTACTCACATAACTCTTTATTTGAATTATTGGCAATTTTGTATTTTTTGAAATTAAAAGGGAGCTCGTTTTTGGTTTTGTCTAAAAATAGTAAGAATTTGAATTTTTAAATTACAAGTTGATTTATCTTAATCAATGAGTAATCATTAATTTGGTAATTAATTAATTATCGAAAACTTCATTTCCCCTTTTTCCTTTGCTCTTCAACCATTGGTAGCTAGCTTTTGCTTTTGAGAATCATTTCTGCTTTATCTTCTCCAAGTCTAAACAGGTCAGTATTTTATCTTCATCTACTCAATATGTTTGTTCTTCATCTTTTTTTCCTTTGTTTAAAATTCCAGTATATGTTTTCATCAATCTTTATGCACAATTTTAATGTAAAAGATTCATTTTTGCGTTTAGCGTTTGATTCTTTGAATCAGACATGTGTTTCTCGCAAAAAATTATTCATATCATCTGCAATCTCATTCTAAAGCGAAATTTTCCTGTTGTATATAAAATCACTAATTTAATTTTTCAAATCCGTAATTCAGGATTTCATATATTGTTTAGTTATCAATGCTTATGTTCTCTATTGAAAGCATCAAAAATTTCAAAGATAAAATTTTTAATATGTTATATAATTCATATTTCACCATGAGAGCATCATTGTCAGCATGTACCATGTATATCTTCCCATTTTATTTGTATAATCGGGAACATAAAATCAAGCGGAAACTCAAATTGTAGAATAGAAGCTGACGATGTAAAATATAACATGATTTTGTAGAATATAGACTAATAATGTAAAATAGATACAACATTGGCAATTACTTAATGCAAAATGTAAGAGAACTCAGTAAAATATACTCAAATCTTGTAAAATAAATTTTACATTTGTAATATATTAACATACAATTGTAAGTATAAGTGGTAAAGATTCTGAGAAAATAAATATACATTCCTATACGTTACGTTCATATATTAATTGAGATATACATTAACATAATAGTGTAGCCTTTTATAAAATATACAATTTATACGTAAAATATGAAAAGTGTTGGTAAGCTTTTTAAAAGTTTGTAAAAAATAATCTACAGTTATCATAATGACATTGTAAAAGATTTTATAAAATTGTAGTTGTCGTTTGTATCGTGTAAATTATATGTATAAAACGTAATTCAATGTTACATTTCCTTATGTCTAAATTTCTAATTATGTATATGCGTATACGAGAGTTTGCAATGTCTTTTTCAATTTCGTATTTTATTACGCAGCCGAATGTAATTTTTTTTACTTAATATGTGTAAAATATGTCTACGTCTTTTAGCAGTTTTTCCGTATAAGCGGTAGATTTTATGCTGTAAAATATGACATACACATGTAAAATAGCACAATATTTTGTAATATCATAACAGATTACCTCAAAATAAGTTGCTTTTAATCAACCGAGATTTTGCCGAAATGCTGTGTTCTTAACCATGCTTATTTGCTAAATATAGTATGATTAGTGACGTGTAATATTTTATTTAGCATTAATTTAACCATCCCTCATTTTAGGAATGTTAGTTGTCACGAAAACCACATAGTGGTTTCAATTTCCTTCGTACAATCTTCATCCCACGGCCTAAGATGAAACCTTTCCTTAATCAAGGAAAGGTGCCACCTCAATTCAAGTGCACCCTATATATATATATATATATATATATATATATATATATATATATATATATATATATATATATAAAGGGAAGGGAGGCTGTTTCGGCAACATTTCTGGTCGTTGGATGAAAATGGATCTGCGGATGGATGGCAAAACCCGAACGGTCTTCTAACTCCCGTCTCCCATGCGAACCTTTGCTCTGCCCCGTACTCCCTCCTCTTCCCCACCAATCGGATTCTGCACCCCCATTTCCTCCAAACACTACTCTCCCTCCCTCCTCTCCCGCATGATCCTCCTTACCTAATCCAACAAGCACGTCAGATCGATACACTCTCGACCGCATCACTGTCCGTCCTCCCTTGAGCATGCAGTCGGACTTCGGTGGCATACCCCTCCCCTGGCAGCAGCATGTCGGTCAGTGCCACGCCTCCTCTCTTCCAGTCCGTCCCTCCTCTCTCATGTGCCCTCTCCTCCTTTCCTCTGTGTACAGTCGCATAAATGATGCTCCTCTTACCCTCCCCACATCATTTGCTTATTGCCTCATATTGTATGTTGTTTTCAATGTTACTCTGTCGTTGGATGGAAGATGCCCGTCCACGACCAAAGTTTATTCTAAGAAATATGACCTCGTGCGGACGTGTCTTTCCGCATCCGACAGATCTTCACGCTCCCTCTCTCCCAGTTCCCTACCTACGTCGAGCTCTTTCCCCGATTGCATGCATGACCCCCAGCTTCTCTTCATGTCATGTTGCTGCCTCATAGCTTCTTCTCAGGTCTCGTGTGCCACCCCCAGCTTCTCCTCCCAACGGGTGTCCCCAAGCTGCTCGTTCATGTGGGTTCAATTCAACCTCAAGTCATCCTCTGTCCCTTCCCTTGGTCATATTGTCATACCGTTGCTCTCCCTGCTCGTATAACATAGCTTTGGGATAGTCCTTTGATTCAGATACAAGGTTTAGAATCCGCATATTTAAACTTGTTTCCTTCCCCCTTCTCTTTGGGCTTTGAATTTCTTCACAACATTTTCTTCTGGAGTATGAAATTACTGTCTAATGCTCTTGGTTTCTTTCACTTGTTAGGATGTTGTTGATGAAGATGCAGATTTTCGTTCTATCACCATCCGCCTGCTTTTGGAAGACAATGAATTTGGCCAACTTGTGATAGTGTTTTGTTAAATCATGGACGATTCTAGCTCGGAATCCATTGAAATTTAGTTTTGTTTTGATTCTAGCCCAGAATCCATTGAAATCTAGTTTTGTTTTGTATAAAATGTGATAAAACCAATGACCAATGTATATATTGATTACTTATGGAATTCTATATTGATAAGAAAAATTTTTTGTTATGTTCTTAGTGTTCATCTTTTTTGTAGAATTAGAAATGGATTCCAGAAATGGTTGGGTGTAATCATTGCAATAATTGTCAATTGGATGCTCGTTATATGCATTTTGTTGGAACAACTTTCGTCTGTATATCTCCTAGATTAAAATTTCTTGGAGAAGGGATACAATATTACATCATTGCAATAATATATGATTTTTAGTTGTGTACATGCATTAGCTTTTTTGGAATTGTCCTCCAAAATAGCATGTAAATTGCTCAAACGTGGTTAACTTGGACATGCTTTCAAGGATTATCAATTTCTATATGGCCATTTGCATGCACAGATGGAATTGGAACATGTTGAATCAGTTCCAGAATGCGGTCAATGATGTTAAAACTTTTTCTGGAAGAGAGAACTGAATGCTATTTTAAGAAGTCTTTGCAAAAAAAATTTTTTTTGAAATGGGTAACATTTGTTGTTATGTATTGCAAATGCATCATTGCAATGAATCTGCAAGATTGTGACGTATGCGAACGAAGATATTTGTAACAATTTCTTCCAGAAACCTGAAATTTTTTTGAATCAACTTCTGTCTAACCAAGAAGATTACCCAACTAAATTTCATCACCAACGTGTTTACTATTTCTCATAGAGGTTGAAGACACAAATGTTCATGGGATCGCAAATGGAGAATAACTTTTTAACTAGTGGTATAAAAGACGTATAAAAGATGGAGATGAATTGTATAAAAGATCTGTTTATTTAGCAATGCAATGAGATTGTTACACTACATTCTGTTGTTAGTTACATGTACGTTTGTTAGGGATACTTGGAGCATTGCGAGATTTAGAGCAATGGATCTTGCTTTATCTTCTGGTTAAGGTGTGTGTTGCCATATTATAAATGCTCATTGGAATCATTTCTAGTTGGACATCGATAGATAAATATTGGGGAATATACCGTCCCGCTTAGCAAATCGGTTATTATGAAATCATTTTATTCTCTCCTTTGGTTTCTCATCTTTTATTAACCTAGATTTCTCGCTGGTCTCTTGCATGGTCATTGTTAATTACATGCTCTTTGACATTTCCAGTTGCAACAATATGATTATGTGAATGCGACGATGTTGTCCCACCCATTTCATTCTTTACACCTCTGAGCAATTGATCTTATTAAATATGCAAGCAGTACTTTCCGGACATTCAATTTCATCATATATAGCTCTCAACTGATTTGGGACTTATTTATTGTATAATTTTGCACTAAGGACATTAAAAATTTTGTTTTTTTATGAAATGCAAACATATTGAATCTAAACAATATCAAAAGCCAAAACCTTTATGAAACGATGACAATTTCAGACTTACTGCTACAATTACAGATTCATTAGGATGGGTAGAGTTTGTTGTCATCAAATATGTTGATACAACACCAACAACAGAAGCTCTCTTCCTCGATTATCAATTCTTGACTCTTGTTATAGTGCTTGTCATGAAATATGAAATCCCGCTTGTTGAGAACTGTTTCTCACATGTGTTCTTTGTAGCTAGCAGTGGGATTCGATATCAAATGTTGTTGAAAGCATCATGTAATCATTCAGATAACTTAGATATGATTGTGATTTGCCTGATCAAATGCCTCATTGTCCTAATTCCTAAAAACATGCCAAATGCAGATTATTCATGACGGTTTGTTGTGGCAGCAATTCTTGTGGTGGCATCAAACCCATCATCTTGCATAAGTTGCAACGGATCATGTTTAAAAATCATAAATATTAAAATAAAATATAATGAACACCCATGTAACAAATCCAAAGGAAACAACTTACCGTTTTCCGAAAGATCTGAGCATCCAAAAAGGGAATAGTAGTTAACTTCCCTGATGGAATGTGGTGTCGTGAGAATCAGCTATGTCAGGGGTGCCCGTTGTGCGTGGACAAAGGAAAACGAAGGGAGGGCAAATGCTGCAGGACGGGTAAGAGTCGCATCGTCTATGCGACTGTACGGAGAGGAATGGAGGAGAGGGCACATGAAGGAGGAGGGACGGGTTGGAAAGGAGGAGGCGGGGCACTGACCGACATGCTACTGCTAAGGGAGGGGTATGCCACCGAAGTCCGGTTGCATGCTCAAGGGAGGACGGACGGTGACAAGGTCGAGAGCGTGTCGATCTAACATGTGTTGTAAATAGGATAAACCATGCATATATTAAATAGTAATCATACGGATTCCAATGGATTGACAGAACAACATTACAGATTATGAAGATTAATAACGTGCAATTCCAATCCATTATCCGATTACAAAAAGCAAACAGGAACTGATTAATCACACGGAAACAAACAATCGGGCGAGATCCAGAAAAGGTAAGTAATAAACAAATTGCGTAAAACAATATATAAGAAAGATTAGGTCGAAGATCACCGAAACGTCCATGAAATGGACTGTTCTTAAAAAAGATTTCGCCCCCACAATACCGGTGCGAAGGGTACGGGCGATCCGGTCCCAGGATACGACGGTTCACGGTCCTCGTCCGCGCACAATGACGAGACCGTTCTCGAAAGCACCTCCGAGAACTTACAGCCGAGAAGAACAGGGTCGCTGGCATGAGAAGAGAGAGCAATAGCGACGACGAGTGGAGTTTCTTGCGAGTGAAGATAAACGGCGTCGGGTGAGGGGTATAAAAAGAGGGGCTCACGTTCCCTAGCGCGCGGTGACCTTTGGTTTCCGAAAACGCCCCTCAACGGGTGTTTCCCTTCGGATTCCAAAATCGCGGCTAAATCGAGCCGTTTGGACCGAGTCAGATTCCCAATGTGATCGAAATCAAATTAATCTGTCTGATTAATTTAATCAATCAACCAAATGAAACTCGCAGCAAAAGTATCGAGATCCGAGATCCGAATTGACTCTCGCGAGCCCGAGCCGGAGCTGGAGCCGGAGACGGAGCGGAGCGGAGCGCGCGCATGTGTGGTCCTCCATTCCTCCACTCTACTATTGCTACAAGAGCTTGGGGGTGTGAACTCATATATAAGTCGACCAAAATTTTAGAGCTCCAAGGTATGGTACTAAACTTCAACCCAACTTATCCATATTTCAAATTTGGGAATTGCCAACTTTCCCTCCAAATCATTTGGTTTCTCAATTGAAACCAAATTAACTCCAATTGTAATTACATAGATTTTCCAATTAAAATCTAAATATAATTTTTAATACAACAATCCCCCACAAATTCATCAATTTAAAAAAGAGATTCAAAAAGAGTTAAGAGACTTCTTTCGGCTGCCACACTTTGCTTTCAGTAAAGGTACCTTCTGGTTTAAACGTCTACCTGAGTTTACTACTTTCACTTTAACAGGAACGAAGTGAACTACGTCTTGAACTTCAGACCTTGGTGTTAAAGTATACGGTAGAAACAACAAAGCATTGTTCTTGGTGCAATCTTCAAGGTTGGTGCTCTTAAAGGCCATGCACCCTTATCCTCCTTTAACTGCAGCCCACAATAACACTCACATAGGTGGCGTTTTTCAAGGATGCACTGCTAACATCCTGTCCAAAGGCTTGAACCCATTCAGAGCCTATGCTCTTCCTAAACTTGCAGCTTAAATGGCACTCAGGCTTCTAGTTATAAGACACTCATGCTTACGCATTAAGATTAGAGTACCAACCAGTTCTCCAAACAGCTTGTTATTACCACATTAAACCTACATTGTGGGATCTCCACTCAGATAGGTTGGGTTGCTACTGTAGAGGAACTCCCAATGGATCTCAGTCCCATCCCAAGCCTAGACTAAAGATCTATCAAGTCCCTTAGTCAACGGATCTGCTGTGTTGTCTTTGGATCCAACAAAATCCACAGCCAACATTTCTCGAGACACCAAATCCCTTAACATCTTAAGTTTGATTTGTATGTGTCTCCTTGTTTTCTGATTGAACTTTGAACTCTTTATCTTGGCAATTGTGGTCATATTATCACAATGTACCGAGATCGCAGGAACAAGCTGACCTACCATGGGAATTTCAGACAGAAGTTCCCTTAACCATTCAGCTTCAATTCCAGTGGTGTCCAAAGCACACAGCTCGGCCTCAAATGTGGATCGAGCTAGAATGGTCTGCTTCACAGGCCTCCAAGAGACTGCACCGCCTCCAAGGGTAAATACATACCCTGTAACACCATTACTCCCAGACTCCTCTATTTTCCCTATCCAGCTTGCATCACTGTATCCTTCTAGTACAGAAGGATGTCTACCATAATGCAAACTAAGGGAAATAGTTCCCTTCAAGTACTTCAGTACTCGATCCAGAGCCTCCCAGTGAGTACGGCCATGACAGCTAGTGTATCTACTCAGCTTTGCAACCGAGAATGAAATATCATGTCTCGTGCAATTTGCAAGATACATTAAACTTCCTATCACTTGTGAATACCTTAACTGAGCTACATGCACTCCACTTTTATTCTTAAACAACATTTTGGATGAATCAAAAGGAGTGCTTACAGCTTTGTAATATTGATATCCAAATTTCTCAAGTACCTTGTCAATATAGTGAGATTGAGAAATTACAATGCCATCAACTGACCTTGTCAGTTTGAGATCCAAGATTACATCAGCAACACCCATGTCCTTCATCTCAAACTTGCTACTTGAGAATGCCTTAGTCTCATTAATATGTCATCATATGTGATCTGAACAACAATATGTCATCAACATACATGCACAAGACAATATACTCATCACCTTTCACCTTGGAATAGACACACTTATCGGATTCATGAACCTTAAAGCCAAATGACAAAATAGTTTTGTCAAATTTTTCATGCCACTGCTTTGATCCTTGTTTCAATCCGTAAAGGGATTTGACAAGCTTGCAAACATTTCCCTCATTCCCAGGAGTCACAAGCCCATCAGGTTGATTCATATAGATCTCTTCCTCATGATCGCCATGCAGGAAGGCGGTCTTCACATCCATTTGGTGGATAGAGAGATCATATACAGATGCCAATGCTATGAGCATCCGGATTGTGGTCATCTTAATCACAGGGGAATATGTATCAAAATAATCGATACCTTCCTTTTGCCTAAAGCCCTTGGCAACTAATTTAGCTTTGTACTTTTCAATTGATCCATCAGGTCTAAGCTTTCTCTTAAACACCCACTTGCACCCAATCGTAGAGCACCCTTTGGGTAAATCAACCAAATCGCAAGTTCCATTAGCCATAATGGAATCCATCTCAGATTTGATGGCTTCCTTCCATTGTTTCGCTTCGGATGAAGCCATAGCTTTCTTGTAACTTGGGGGATCACCCTCGATCTGGTAGATAACAAAGTCATTACCCAGATCCTTTGCTATCCGAGGTCTTTTACTCCTCTTTGGCTCAATCTCTTCAGAAAGATCATTGGGTTAAGGCTGAGTCTCAACCCCCACATTCGTTATCCTTTCCACTTGATCTGGAATAGATCTTGATGTAGAGGTGCCCTCAATGATCAGATTCTGAGGAATCCCAGTCTTCAACGGGAAGACATCCTCAAAGAAGGTAGCATCACGGAGTTCAACAATGGTGTTGACTTCTATACATGATATCTCGGACCGAATTACCAAGAACCTATATGCATAGCTATTTTCCGGGTAACCTAAGAAGACCGCATCAACAATTTTAGGACCAAGTTTCTTTCTATTGTGTTCTGAGATTAAAACCTTAGCGAGACAGTCCCACACCTTGAGATATTTTAAACTCGATTTCCTATTTCTCCAAAGTTCAAAAGGACACTTTTCCATATGTCTTGGAGGAACCTTATTCAGAATATGACAAGCCGCATTCAAGGCTTCTCCTCACGTATAGATTGGAAGTCCAGAACTCTGTAGGAGAGCATTGATCATGTCCGTTAAGGTTCTATTTTTCTATTCTGCTATCCCATTTGATTGTGGTGAATATAAGGCCGTAACTTAATGAACTATGCCAAACGATTTGCATTTTTCATTAAATAAGTTAGAGGTATATTTACCTCCTCTATCTGACTTAAGGCGTTTAAGCACTTTTCCTGTTTGTGTCTTAGCCTCATTCTTAAATATATGAAATTTCTCTAAGGCTTCATCCTTGGTTTTCATTAGATATACATAGCATTATCTACTGCCATCATCTATAAAGTATTGCTTATTGTCTCGGGTCTACACACCATTAAACTCACAGATATCCGTTTGCACTAGATCCAAGATCTCACTATCTCTAGAGATAGACTAAAAAGACTTCCTAGGTGTCTTCGCTTGCACACAAATTTCACATTTTTGAGTTTTATCAATAGTGTGATTAGGGATCAACTCTAAATTCATCATTCTTTTAATTGAATTTAAGTTTACATGTCCCAATCTATAATGCCACAGATCACAAGATTCTAGATTATTCACAATATCAGACACAGAACTAGAACATTCAGAATTCAAAAAATTCATTTCATTAATGTTTACCAAATCACATCTAATTCTAAATAACAAATCAAAGTCTGCCAAATAGCCTTTTCCATAAAAAATTCCATGTCTCAGAATGACAGCTTTATTACATTTAAAGTTTAATTCAAAACCATTTCTAACTAAGATAGAACCAAATAAAACATTCTTCTTGATGTCAGGAACATGCAGCACCTTGTGCAACGTCCAAACACGTCCAGAGGAGAACCTCAAGTTGACTTGTCCCGACCCTAGCATCCAGGCTACAGAATCATTCCCCATCTTCACAGTCCCACCACTGCAGGTCTGATAAGAAGAAAACAACATTCTGTCAGAACAAATATTTACATTGGCTCCCGTATCCACAAGCCTCTCATTTGGATCATGGATATGGTATAGTTCAGGTTTTACAAAGATATATCACTCGCTATCCCCGAGTCCCATAGTGATCATATTCACTTGTGAACTCCCATCTCCAGCCTTAGGTTGAGACTTCAAGCTCGGACAGTCCTTCTTCTAATGGCCAACCTAATTACAGTGCCAGCAGGGTTTATTCTTTGCCTTTTTCTGGATCTTGCCCTTTGGTTTTATTTTATTGTTATTAGGACACTTTCCCTTCTTATCTTTACCCTTCGAGGTCATGAGATTGACCTTAGCCTGAATATCAAAAGGAAGCACACGTTTTTGTTTCCTGTGTTCTTCCTCTATGGCAATTGCCACCATCAAGTCATCCATAGAAAATTTCCTCTTCCTGTGTTTGAGGGTCATACCGAAGTTTCCCGCGATTTGGGGAGTTTTTCTATGATGCACATGATCTGAAACTTCTCTGGAAGTTTCATTTCGCATCCTCTAAACCATGGAGCAGGAGTAAAAACTCGTGTGCCTGTTCAGAAACTAACTTCCCTTCGGCCATGAAAAACTTCAAAAACTTTGCCACAGAGTATTTCTCAATACCGAGGTCTTCGGTATTATACTTCCGATCCAAGTCCTCCCATAGCCCCTTCGCAGTCTGCGTGGACGAATAGTATACGTCAAACAACGTGTTGGACGGAGCCAACAAGATGCAACCATGACATATACAGTCGCATTCCTTCCACGCAGATTGCGCCTTCTAGCTATCGGGTGAGGGGTTTTTTATTTCCACCGTAGGACAGTCGGTTTCAAGTATCGAGATTAATCCTATGGTGGTTAACCAGATCTTCATGTATTGTTGCCAACGCTTAAAGTTCTATCCACCGAACTTTTCAGGTATACCCGTCATATCAACCCTCGATTTAAACATGGTTTCCGATATTGTTTTATAATTGGTTCCGAAAAATCCTGTCTAAGATTGTTGTAAATAGGATCAACCATGTATATATTAAACAGTAATCATACGGATTCCAATGGATTGACAGAACAACATTACAGATTATGAAGATTAATAACGTGCAATTCCAATCCATTATCCGATTACAAAAAGCAAACAGGAACCGATTAATAACACGGAAACAAACAACCGGACGAGATCCAGAAAAGTGTAAGCAATAAACAAATTGCGGCAAACAATATATAAGAAATATTAGGTCAGAGATCACCGAAGCGTCCATGAAATGGACTGTCCTTAGAGAGGATTTCGCTCCCACAATACCGGTGCAAAGAGTACTGACGATCCGCTCCCAAGATACGACAGTTCGCGGTCCTCGTCCGCACACACCGATGAGACCGTCCTCGAAAGCACCTTCGAGAACTTGCAGCCGAGAAGAATAGGGTCGCTGGCGTGAGAAGAGAGAGCAATAACGACGACGAGTGGAGTTTCTTGCGAGTGAAGAAAAACGATGTCGGGTGAAGGGTATAAAAAGAGAGGCTCACGTGCCCTAGCGCGCGGTGAGCTTTGGTTTCCAAAAATGCCCCTCAATGGGTGCGTCCCTTCGGATTCCAAAATCACGGCTAAATCGAGGTCCGAGATCCGAATTGACTCTCCCGAGCCCGAGCCCGAGCCGGAGACGGAGCGGAGCGTGCGCACGCGTGTGTGGTCCTCCATTCCTCCTCTCTACTATTGCTACAAGAGCTTGGGGTGTGAACTCATATATAAGTCCACCAAAAGTTTAGAGCTCCAAGGTATGGTACTAAACTTTAACCCAAACTTATCCATGTTTCAAATTTGGGAATTCTCAACTTTCTCTCCAAACCATTTGGTTTTCCAATTGAAACTAAATTAACTCCAATTGTAATTACATAGATTTTACAATTAAAATCTAAATACAATTTTAATACAACAACGTGCGTGTTGGATTAGGTTACAAGATCATGGGGGGAGGAGGGAGGGAGAGTAGGGTTTGAAGTAAATGGGGGTGTGGAATCCGATTGGTTGGGAAGAGGAGGGAGTACGGGGCAGAGCAAAGGTTCGCATGGGAGACGGGAGTACAAAGATCGTTCGGGTTTTGCCATCCAACCGCATATCCCATTTTCATCCAACGGTCAAAATCATTGCCACAGGGAGCTTGCCAGCTCTGTGCAGCTGTAACGTCCTGGGATTAGGTCCCCAGTCCGTTGTCAAGGAAAACTGGCCCTGACAACTTGTTGGGTTCGGGGCCAATTGGACCCGTTGACAACCACCCAAAATACTTAAGCACAAGTTGTTAAGTAGTAATCCGCACCACTTATAAACCGCACCCACACTTCGTGATTTTAGACCACATGATTCAATCAGGAGAGAGAATAGATAATCATGTCGTCCGAAATCAATGCTCTCATAAGTTTTGGCTCTCATATGATCACTCCTTTATATAGAGAGAGGAGTGATCATGAGAGAGTAAAAAGTTGTGAGAGCATGAGCTCACATCTTTTTGCTCTCACATGATCATATGAGGTGGGATCTCACCATATATCACAACAAAATTGAGATATACTGATAATTTTTCAAAATCTGTCACTAAATTAGTCGTTAAATATATAACGACGATGTTATTTGTTGCGAAATGATTTTTCTTACTTGAAATTAGCGACGAATATCATATTTGTTGTTATATCATTAGCAACGGTCCACATAATGACGATTATCTGTTGATATTTTCAAAACTTCTAATTAATTATCGCTAAAATTTGAAATAAAAAAACAACGACGATTAGTTGATATTTTGAAAAATAACAATGGGTAAGCATTGGTATATGCATCATTGTTAATGGTATAACGACATGTATATTATTTTTCGCTAATTTTAAGTATGAAAAATTATTTTACAACAAATAATATTATCATTATATACTTAACAATGGCTGATTTAGTGACAAATTTTGAAAAATATGTCACTATAGTTCAATTTTATTGTAGTGTATATAGTGAGCTACTACCAATTTAAGCATCTTTTCGGATGTATTTTATCATTTCTTATTTTATTATTATATATATATATATATATATATCGCGAGAGAGAGACTAATACCTGGTTTGATAGTATGCTAGGAGAAAGTAATTCCAAAGTGTATAATTGCATGTAAGAAAAATATGGATATGGTTAACTTATAATGGAAGCATAAGAATCAACGACTATGGTTAATGTGTAGTTAAACCATGTATGAGTTATTGAATACTCTTGTGTAGACTCTCTGCTTATCAAGTCTGTTAAGAGGGTAAGCATTCTGAATAAGTACATAACAAAAAAAGTCGGGCAAAGGCACATAGAAACCATGATTCAAAATGCCTTAAAGGATTGTTTGGTAATAGGGTTGGAGTATCCTTATGTAAATATAGTAGTTGTTTGAATTGTGGGAGGATGGGAGAGGATTCAAATGATAAATGTAATATAATATTACATTAATTATGTGTTATATTAACTTTTCTTATGATTATAATATATTTTGATGTTAATTTTTTAATTTGAACATGGTTAAAAATGTATAACAAAAAATTGTAGGGTCCAGGTAACTAATTCTAACCTATGAATGCAGGGATAAATTTGGAGATCTACCGAGTTACTCTGTGTATCATGGCAACCAAACAAGTACCCTAACTCCTAAGGTTGTGATTGGTTCGTGGGTTATCTGTGGGAGGATAACTCGTTTTTATATCTGTGGGAGGATTGGAGAGGATAACTCGTTTTTATATCTGTGGGAGGATTTGTGTGATGTGATAGTATTGAAATTTGAAAAAATATGTAGTTATTATGATATGATTGTATTGAAATTTGAAAAAGTGGATAGCTGATGTGATGTGATTGTATTGAAGTTTGGAATAGTGAGTAGAAGTTGATTATTTTATGATATTTAGATGATATGATTATATAATATTTTTTTATGGAAAGATGATGGACCTCACTAGTGAGTCAGAAATATAGGTTTTTTGGGATAACCCACCCAGCCGAACACACCCTAGGAACCCAATTGAGAGGACAGCATCTTACTCGTCAATCCTATCAAAGCTTTTCCCTCATAACCATCAATGCCATATAATCGAAGTACTGAACCAGAATAGTAGAATTCAAGAAGACATATCACCGTGGATGCAAACCATTGAAATCAAGTTTATGAAAGCTAAGAGCTTGCAAAAGCCTTTTCGTTGTCAGTTTTGGAGCCCAAGTTCAGGGATATATTATTAAGAAAGAAATTCAAACATACCAACTTATTGGGACAAGCCTCATTGACATGTACGCAAGTTCTGGATTTTCATATGAGGGCTGTTTGATTTTCAGCAGGCTAAAGGAAGTAGATGTTTTCAAATGGACCATCATGATTACGGTCCATTTCTGCATAGATTGATCAGATGCTTCCGTGAGATGAAATGAGAGAATGTAGATGCCCGGTTAGAAATTTTACAACTTAGCCGGCCCGACACAGGCTCGGCCCATACCCTCTCGTGGGCTTGGCTCGGACCCGGGCTTGAAGCAGGAGATATGACCGGGCCCGAATCCAGCCCGTAGGACCCGTTGTCATGGTTGGGCTCGAGTTAAACCATACCGGGCCCGATCAGACCCCGCCCCATGTGGTTCTCTACGTCCATGGATATAAGATACATTGATAAACTCAAAGCCTCATAAGGACATTGTTGATTGCCACATTGAGAGTTACTAGTATTGGTTGTGCGTCTCCAATTTCGCGATGTAACCGAAAAATATCCCATGCTTCTTTAAAAAGTTAAAATTTTAATTTTCTATTAAAATGAATGAATTTGAAGAATGTCTTTTTTGGAAGGGTATCCAAGTAAAATGGCTAGGGGTATCTATCAAGGCAACCGACACCAAATTATATAGGAAGAAGCTTTAATGATGCAGTTTAGTTGCGATGCATTGCAAAGGGGCCCCCTCCCGAAAGATGCCAACATACAAAGGCTCCGTTTGGTTGCAGGGTTGGGCAGGGTTGGGTTGGCCCAACCCGGGGTATCCCTCCTTTCAAACACCCTAATCCTCCTCACAGTTTACTATTCACAGGGGTACCCCAACCCAACCCAACCCTGCCCAACCCTGCAACCAAACGAACCCAATGTGTCGTCGTGCCGACACTCCTCCCAGTCTCCCTTCTCCTCTCCTCTGAGATCTACGTGTTATTTACAGAGCACAAAAGAGGAACGGAAATCACTCTGCTATCTTCATGTGGTGGTAAAAACAGTGGCATCCATATCTTTTAATGCAGTATCTTTTAAAAAAGGGTAAAATGTTGGTTACTCTCACCTTTATTTTTCTCTCATTTTTTATTTTTTTAGAAAATAAAAATTTGTATATTCATCACTATATCCCTCTAACATTCTATTAAAATTTCGTCAGAAACAGAGACTTCTACGCCCTCCATCAAGACGTCATTTTTTAACGGTCGCAGGATCTTTTAAATAGACCCTGTTTGGATGGAGGCCATAGGAGTCTCTATTTCTGACGAAATTTTAATACAATGTTAGAGGGATATAATGATGAATTTACAAATTTTTATTTTCCAAAGAAATAAAAAAATGAGGGAAAAATAGGGGTGGGAGTAGCCAAGTTGGCTACTCCCAGGGGGCAGCCCCATTTAACCCTTTAAAAAATCTTGTTACCGTTAAAAAATGATTGTTTGGATAGAGGTCGTATGAGTTTCTGTTTCTGACGAAATTCGAATGGCATATAGGAGGGATATAAGGATGAATACAATGGCAATATTTTTCAAAAAAAAAATAAAATAATGTCGGAAATGATGTGGGGGCAGTACCGTGTTGCCTGAACCAAGAGAGCAGCCTCATTAAACTCTTAATTAAATGAGGGTTCACAATAATGATCCCACGACTTTGTGGTAAGGCTAACTTATGCCTAGAGCTTTGACTCCGGATAATTAAACTCGATTTGATGGGTAGTGAGCTCATAAATAATTCAGCTGCCATTGAACGTTCTCCCGTATTATTTTGATGAAATCATTCATCGAAGGCAGATATAGATCTTTCCAAGAGTGTGCTAACGAGGCAAAGTGGAAGCATGTACGGAAGGAAGGATAGTTATTTGTTTCACTGCTTTACGAATTTTTCAAATATACAACAAGCTTCAATATCTCAATCCTTTTTTACCAAGTAGCACACCACGATATTTCTTCACCCTTACCCACGATACTACAAATCGAAAATTTCAATATCAAATTAAGCATTTAATCCAGGTGATAAATCTCAATAAGTACAGTATAAGGTTCTATGACCGTCGGTGATTCGAGTCGATGATGTTGAATGATTTTGCATATTTTTTTAATCCAACTTGGTCTTTTAATGTGCAGTAAGACGCTGCTGAAGTTCACTGTTGATCACTTTATATTTACTAACATTGATGAGGTGAGATCCGTTATCTAAGTGAAGGGAAATTGAGAGTTATATAGCTGCAGGAATTTTTATTTCTCAATAACATGATATATGGATATATTAATGAAAATTTACAGAAATATTTTTAAAAAAATAAAAAAATGAAAAAATATGGTGGGGTGGAAGCAAGTTAGCGCCCCTTAGGGAGCAGCCCTATTTTACCCTTTTAGTATGGGAAATTGGGGTTGCCCCCTTGCTCCCCCGTCTCATTTTTTCCTTTCATATTTTTTTGAAAAATACTTTTGTAGATTTTCATAATTATATCCATATACTATGACATTCAAATTTTGTGTGAAACATAAACTACTACGGCCTCCATCCAGATGGGGTCGATTTCAAACCGTTAAAAATGACTGTCTAGATAGAGGAAATATGAGTCTCTGTTCCTAACGGAACTTTTTTTTTGTATAAAATTGCATTCCAAAAATAAACACTTACAGGTTTCTGGACTCCAGGAGCCTTAGCAATAGCTCAGTACGGGGCCCAAGGGAGAAGGGGGCAAAACAAGGGCCTTACATTACGCACATAGTAGGAGGACAATGTCACATATGGAAGCCACTCGAGCATTCACAAGTGATGAGTCTGCATGCTCAGAGGTGCGAGAAGACCAACACAGGTTTCTTTCATTCCATAACATCCAGACCATAGCAACAAGAGAGGTGTTGAGTTTGTCGCGGGACGAATGGGGTGGAAGGATAGCAAGCTGGAAAAGAATCTTGATGAGAGTGAGCATATGGGGTGGCAGGGGTAGATTGAGTTCCCAACACACAGAATGTCATACAAACAAGTCCATTGGGCACCCGGAGTATAGATGGGAGTGCGATTCCAGATTGACAAAACAGAAGTAGCAGGAGGAGTGATGGAAAATATTGAATCTCTCAAGCTGGTCCGTGGTGGGGAGTCATTCCATGGTAGCTCTGTAAAGAGTGCAAGAGAATTTAGGGGGCTTACCCTTCGCCCAAACAATGGGGGCCCAAATGGGGGACACACCCCTAGGATGAAACAGGTCCACTGCATTTGAGAAAGAGACCCCCTTAGGGTTGCGTATCCAAGCGTATGGGGGTGGGGGGGGGGC
The DNA here is from genome assembly GCA_037367405.1 of Ottelia alismoides. Taxonomy (NCBI): domain Eukaryota; kingdom Viridiplantae; phylum Streptophyta; class Magnoliopsida; order Alismatales; family Hydrocharitaceae; genus Ottelia; species Ottelia alismoides. The sequence goes on along the minus strand of JAZKJV010010625.1, from coordinate 316,949 downwards.
AACCCCGTCACACTCCTAATTATAACCCTAGAGTTCAGTATAGCCATCCAACATTTAATGTCCGATCTAGAAGGTTGATCCTCCCAAAAGGAATTGTTCGAGAGGTATTTTCGATGCATGAACGTGGCCCATATTGACGTTTCTTGGGAAATGAGTCTCCAGGACCAGGAGACCACCATGGCCTTACATACTGTATCCCAGGAACAGAGACTGAGACCCCTTCAGACTTGGGGAGGCAAACAGTGGACCAAGCAATGTCATGCCGCTCTCGGTACCAAAGAAGTTCAATTCTTCTAGCTGAGGAAGCTGGGATGAGGGTGCCAGCAACCCAGTATAGGGTGATGCAAGGGATGACGGATTTAAGCAATCGAAGGTAGCCAACAAACAAGAGAGCCTTAGCTTTCCATCCAGCAAGAAGTTCCCTACCCTATCCTCCAACAACCTCGTATCATGGCTTTCTACCATAACATGAGGCCAATGGGAGCCTCAGGTTGGAAGACGGAAGGCTTTTCCGCAGGATGCCAATCTGCAATGTAGTCATGAAGTCCTGATGAAAATGCAAGGGGCAAAAAATATTGCTTTTCCTGGCATTGACGCGAAGTCCAGATATGTCTTGAAAAGAGTCAAGGAGGTTCTTGATAGCCATCAGTGAACGAGAAGCCCTTTTGCAGAAAAAAGGAGATCATCTGCATAGATAAGGTGAGACGGGGAGGAGAAGCGGTCATTTCCCATAGGTTTAAGAAGACCAACGACCTAGGCAGAAACCATAAGAGAATAGAGTGTTTCCGTCCCTGGAGTGAATAGAAGGGGCCTAAGTGAGTCTCCCTACCTTAGGCCATGAGTACCATGGATGAAACTGTGGGGAGAACCATTAACCAAGACGGAGTAGGACGTCGAGATACAGGAGGCCATCCAACCAATCCACATGCTGCAGAAGCCCATGTCACCAAGAGTTTGCAGGATAAAGGAATGCTCCATGGAGTCGAATGCATTTTTGAGATCAATTTTTAGGCAGGCCTTGTTGCAGTCCGATCGTCTATCAAAACCCCATAAGAGTTCTTGGGTGAGCCTAATATTACCGCCAATGGACCGCCCCTTGATGAAAGAAGTCAGGTAAGGGGAGATCAGGTCAGGGAGGACCACCCCAAGGCGTGAAGAGAGCAGCTTTGCAAAGATTTTATAGATAGTGTTTCAGTACACGATGGGATGGAAAGTCCCCAAACCCATAGGCAAGGGAACCTTTGGGACCAAAGTTAGAAGGTGTGGTTCACCCCCCTAACCATGTTCCCTCCATGGTGTAGGAAGTCCATGGCCAAGCAGAGATCTTCTTTGACCATAATCTAGTGGCATTTGAAGAAACCAGAGTTAAAACCATCAGGATCAGGGGCTTTAGAGGAGGAGATGGAGTTAAGTGCCTTCTGGATTTCCTCCTCTCTGAACAGCCTAACGAGCAGTTTCACGTGCCAAGATGGATAGGATAAGATTTAGGAGCGGTGGGGCTGTCATCGGAAAATGCGGGAGCGCAGGCCCAAGAATGATTCGAAGTGTCCAATTGCATCCATTGCGATGTCTGCGGGGGCATCAATAGCTTTTCCATGCGCATCCAAGAGGATGGGATTACATTCCTCGAGACCTACCTTTTAGCGGAGATGTGGAAAAAATTGGTGTTCCGATCGTCGAGTTTTAGCCAATTCACACGGCTCTTCAGTTTCCAAGCCGATTCGAGGTTCGAGTAAAGCCCCTCCATGTAAAGTTTCACATCAGATTCCAACTGCGAGAGGATAGGGTCCAGCGGGTCAATAGAGAAGGTCTTATTTACTACCGTAAGGAATTTCTGGCAAGGTTTGCTTCAGTCAAAACATTTTCTTCCATAGCAGCCCAGGCTTTAAGGGAAGACTTGACATTTTTCATTTTCTAAGCCAGGCAAAATAGTGGGTTACCACGGACGGGGACTCATATCCCTGCGTATTGCCTCCGAGTAGCCTTAACGGCTAGCCCAGTAGTCAAAGTACTTGAAGGGCTTGGGCCATGAATTGCAGGGAGCTAGAGTGATGAATCTCGAATTCATCACTCTAAATCTCATTTATTAAGCTCAAATCCCTTAAAATCAACAACGTATTTGCATCTATTCTGCATAATTAGTATTCATGCATGTTTTCATAAGAATTACATTTTAGCACAAAAATCTGCACAAAAATAAGAAGCCAAAAATCTGTGCCAAAAATGACATGTAAATAGCCTAACTTCCCGGATTTTCAACTCATTCATGCTAACTCCGAATGATACAAAACCACCTCCACTGAGTAGATATCACTAACACGAATGAAGGAAAAATACAAAAAATAACTAACCCAGATAAGTGGACCAAAAACCCAAACCCTAATTTCAAGATTTCCATACTAAAAGCCTCATATTTTTCCCATCCAGTGTCCATTTTAATCCTACTCACTTTTGAACTAATGTAAATTCAATGATCTTCAAAATAAGACCAAGTTCAAGTGAATCAGAGCTCATATGTGAAAGTTGGGTTTTGGGCCTCTTTTGTATACTGTATATTTTAACGGTTTTTGACCTAATATTTTACGTACATATTTTATTGATTAATAAAAATCCCAAAAAATTAGATTACTGTGTATTTATTTATCTCTGATTTATCATATTTTTTCTGGATTTTTATTTGATCTAAAAATGACATAGAAAATACAAAATCCCAAAATCAAGGTAATCTATGTACATGGGATACCCCAAAATATTACTTTGTGCAAATGATCGATTTTGGTTTTGATGTCTTCATGAAAGTTGTAGATCTCATCGAGACGAGCAACTTTTGTGAAAAACTTTTTCGATTCGATGTCATTTACTATTTATTTTGATTTTACAAACTATTTATTTTCTGAATTATCTGGTGCTGACACGTGGCAGCCCCTGGGCCGCCACGTGTCACCCATTTTTGGCAGTATTAAATATCGTTTTTTACTAAAAATAAAAATTAAAAATAATTAAAAAATATAATAAAAAATAATAAAAGGAGCGCACGTGCGTCGCACGTGCCTCCCAGGCACGTGCTCCGCACGTGCCCCTTTCTCTTTTCTCTCGCCCCTGAGCCTCCACGTGGCACGATTGCCCTCCCTCATCGTCTTCCTCAGCCTCCTTTGGAAGGAAATCACCGCCGCCCCGCCGATTTCCTCCGCAATTTTTTTCGCGCCGCCCCTGATTCCCTCGCCGCGTATCTCGCACCGCCTTCCTCTCCGATCCTCGCCGATCTCCTCCCTCAATCCCGACCTCCTTCCTCTTTCGATGCACCCTCTCCACTTATTTAAACACCGCAGCCCCCCGACGTCATTTTCATCCGCCGATACGCAGCCATGCGTGGAGGCGATAGTGACAGCGTCTCCTCTACCAGCCGGCGAGATCCAAGGCTGCCACCTTGCCGCAGCGACCACCCCAGGCTGCTCTGCTCTGCTGTTGCGTTGAGCCACAACGACTCCATCTTCCCCGACCTACTTAGCCACAAACAACGCCGTGCTCCTCCGCCGCAACAGACTTAGCTTCGACGCGCGCCACCACCTTCATCTCCGACCATCACCGCCAACGTCAACCACATCGACGACGCCACCGCGACTCCATCTTCTCTGACTCCTCCTGCCGGGCCCTTCTCTCCAGCCACCGGGCTCGGGGCCCTCATCTTCGTCGTTCACCGCTACACCAACCAGAGCTCCTCGACGTCACCGACACCACCAGCGATTCCGCCAACAACCTCCGGCCACGAGGAGCGGCCCCCCTTCTCCTCCAGCGCAGGGCTTCGCCTCGACACCATCGCCGCCAGAGCTGGGCGCAGTAGCCCCGAGGCCCCCCGCATGCACTCCGCGCGTGCATGGGGGTACATACGTCAGCCCCACGTCACGGTCACGTGCTCCGCACGTGACCAGGGGTCAAAAATTGCAAGCACCCCCTGGAAGACCCTCAAATTACGCATCAACCCCCGCCTCCAGAGGTCACGTGCCTAGCACGTGACTATTTGGGAATTTTGCAGATCGTCCCCCGAAACATTTGGTAATTACATTACAGTCTTCTACAGAATTTATTTATTTATATTATATTTGCATCTGTACCCCTATGTTCCCCTGTGATTCTAGACCTCCTCTCTAATTATTTTATCATCAAAAAAATAGCATGATGTTTTTAATTAATTCTCTACATTTTGCCATATTGTGGCCATTTTTCTGATTGATGGTTAATTAATAAATAATTGTTTTGTGGAAATTTACATATTTTGCCCATTTTTTGCTCAGAAATTCATAGTTGATTAACCATTGCTCTGAAAATCTCTGAAAATCACATATTGTAGAGTTAGTTATTCTTAACATTGTGCCCAAAAAGATTTGCATTTGCGTGCATATTTTGCCCTGTAAAAATAATTTTTCATATTTTAGTATTTAATTTTTAAAAGGTACTAAACCCCACATTTTCGAGATTTAGGATTTTTCTGAGATCCGTCACCTAGTGATAGATCTTAGATAATTTTATTTCTTGAAAATAAGTAGGTTTACTATTTATTGTAATTAATTATTAAAAATAATTTTGTTTGCATTTAAAAATCCATAAAAAATTTGGATTGAATTCAAAATTTTCAAAAAAATTACAGTGCATACATTTCATCGTATTTTACATAGTGGCCAAGTTTCATATTTTTCGGACATCATTTGAATGTAATTCACATTTTAGTCCCTAAAATAGGTCGAATTTGCATATTGCACCCTTTATTGCATTGAAAATTTCAAAAAAAGACTGCCTCGAAAACCGAACACGAACTTTGATAGACATAATTTTAGGTTGTTCCTTTGCCTCCTTGTGATCGACCTTGGGACTTGCCCAAGTAAAATAAACATAAAACCATACGATTAAAAATTGAACATATTATTTGTGGTTATTTTCTTGACCGTTTCCGATTGCCGCCTACAACGAACGACACATATCATTTTAATACGAATGATAAAAACACATTTTTAAACTTGGCATTTTCGGATACGTCACAGAGCGACTGATAGGAGCAAGTGGCCACTCAAGGACAAGGGGGAGTAGACTTTCTTAGCTTGAGGGAAGCGGGATTTATGGTTTTCATTCATAAGAGCGCAGTCCAACCTCATCGTGATTCTAGTAGGACCAATGGAGGAGTTGGTCTAAGATCACATATGTCCACAAGCCTCCAACTCGAGCATCTAGCAGGGATCGATGTGGTCATTGATTCTTTCATATGGTCCCTGAGAGGCAAGCAACCACCGTTTTTTTGGAGGAGGCATGGACCATGTTGAAATCACCAGTGACGAGCCATGAGTCACGGATGCTCCGATTGCAAAGAGAGATGTGGTTCCAGAGGTCCTTGCATTGGGAGGGGCAGTTAGCACCATATATAGTCGTGATGACGACATAGCAGCCACCCTTTTTCAAACAGGATTTGGTGAGTGCTTGGGGGTTGATAGCCATCGGGGTATCGTTCCAACAGTTGGTATTCCATAGCAAATAGATGTGTCCCAAAGGCATATCATTATGATGGAGGTCCCATCCTGAAGGGACGAGGTTAGCAAAGTTGTTTAGACGTTCAAGTTTGATATTTTTCTCAAGAAGGCCAATAATTTCCGCCATTTTTACCACGGAGTTCACACAAGAGGGAACGTAGCTTGTAGGGCTTGTTCAACCTGTGGGTGTTGCACACCGCAATAGACATTAAGCGCTTCTTAGGGGGGCTACATAAGCCTTGGATTCTTGGAAGCTTACTTAGGTAAACATTTCTTTTTGTGAGTAGTAGAGCACCACACAGGGTTATCTTCTATTAGGACCACAGGGGGGTCCTCAGTACCCTGGGTTGCGACGTTTACGCTGAGGAAGTCATTGAAGGGACTGTTCAAGCCAATCCTTGGGCGACAACATCGACTGGGCCATTTGGAAATGGTTTCTTTGCCTGGGCGGTTTTCCGCATTAGGAAGGTTCTCGGGCCAAAGGAGAAAGTGGGCAGGGACTTCCCCTGGGGGTCGGTCGCCTTCTAACATGGATTGGAAGGGTCTCCTATCGTGGTTTGATGATAACGGGGCCCAAGTTGGTGGACGAAGAGAGCACAGGGGAAGCATGCAGAGCAAGGAGCTGATTAGGGCCAGGGGGCGCTCTAAAGGAGGGTGAAACAATTCGCAAGGCAGAGGGAGGAGCAGGGAACGTCTTAGGGGCAGGGGGTGGGGGAGGAAAGGGGGATCTCTTGGGGCCAAAGACTAGCAGAGGAGGGGGAGTGGGGGGGATGAGTCCTTGTGGGGAATGGGAGAGATAAAGGCATAGTTGCTTGTGGAGTGATCGAAGAAGACACACCTGGAGCAACGAGGAGGATGCCATTCAAGCTCCACGCCTACCAATTGGCGTTGAACAGAGAAGGAACACAAGAGGAACGACTTTTGGGATAACCTTCGCACCATGAATTGAAATACAACATCTGGCGAAACCTGCGGAGCGTCCAGAGGCAGTGGAAGCATCCATGAAAAGAGGAGTACCCAGAAAGCTTACGATTTTGTTGAGGATGGCATCTGAGCAGTGGCCCATGGGAAAGGCCGTGAAAGCAGACCTAGAGCGGGATCTCAGAGAGGAGATCCCACTCAAGACAGGAGGTAGCATCCCAACGCTGCAGGACCATGAATCTTCACTGGAAAAGCCAAGGTCCTCGGCCAGAATTCTATTGCAGTCATCTTCACCAGTGAGCTTCAAGAAGCCACTGGGACGGGGGTAGAGCTTGAAAGCCCCTGCGGGCTTCCAGACCTTCTCAATGAAGGAGAGAAGTAGTTTATGGTAGGGAGACTTACCCAAGACGTAAAAGACCAGGGTGTGCTCCCATTGTTGTTCAAGAGTTCTAGCCTCCTTCTCTGAGACAAAGGTGACCTCTTCCCCATCGATGATAGAGGGAGGGGTGAAGGCCATTCTTCGAGAAGACATGGTCGGTGGCGGAGGGTGGGAAGAGCCTCCGCAGACGTCCTTCCAAGACGGCTTGGAAAGGGCTGGAACAGGGGAGAGGAGTTAAGCCTGGAGGGAATGAGGATGGGTGAGCGAGGGCCCAGGTGGAGGACGGAATAATGATTGGAGTATAGGGTTTATGGATGGAGTTTGACAGCTTGAGTTTGCAGGAGAAGAAGGAAGAATAGGGTTTTCGGGAGGAGGGGAGGGGGTGGAGGGGTCCATGTTTTGTTTCTCACGAAACTTGAAATGCCATAATGTAGGGATATGGAGGGGGGTCGGGGTCCATGTTTTAATTTTTTCTCACAAAACTTTTTTTATTTTTTTAAAAAATAAACTCATGAAAATTCATCACTATATCTCTACATTATTGAATTCCATAATGTAGGGATATAGTGATGAATTTTCATGATTTTTTTAAAAAAATGAGAAAAATGAGACGGGAAAGACAAGTTAGCTAACCATTAGGGCAGTCACATTTTTTCCTTTTAAATATTATGTACGGGATGTTGAAACAATGTGATTGAAAAAAAAACAAAGACCGAAGAAAGCTATGCCATGCCGTTCTACCATTATAGTCTTCTTGAAAAATGACGATCATGTTGTGACAATTGAAAAACACTAAGCATGTCGTTGTTTATTAATTGTTATGCTGGCTATTTAAATTATATTACACGCATACTCATCTTCTTAATCAGGGTTTATAACAAAACTCACCCTATCAATTTGTCAAATGATAATTATGTAATATCAAGCGTATTCTACTTGGGTAAAATAGGGCTGCCCCACGGGGAGAGCTAACTTGGCTCTCTCCGTCCCATTTCGTCTGGGTTTTTATTTTTATTTTTTGAAATTTTATTTCGTGGATTTTCATCAATATATTCCTATATCATGTCATTAAAATTTTATGCGAAACAGATACTCCTACGGCCTCCATCCAACGGGGTCGTTTTTAGTAATTTTGTTGCCGTTAAAAAATGACTGTCTAGATGGAGGCCGTAGGGGTCTATGTTTCGCACAAAATTTTAATGACATAATAGAGGGATATAGTAATGAAACTTCACGGAAGAAATTTTCAAAAAAAATAAGAATAACATGCGAAATGGGGCGACGGAGCCAAGTTAGCTACCCCTAAAGGGCAGCCTCATTTGACCCATTCTACTTTGCTAGGTAATTTCTTCCTTGGTAAATTCTATGCGTTAGTGTTTTACATGGATGCCATCTTATATTGGATATTTCACAAGTCCACTCCGTAAAATATCTTTTATTTTGTATCTAACTCTTGATACAAGATTATAAATATAAATACAAGAGAAAGGATTTTCTAATGAACACATGGCTCGTTAAGATAATGATGAGCACGTTTATACGTAATCACTGTAACAAATTTAGCATAAGGAAATAAGAGTTTAATATTTATTTTCGTATCTTCCTATGTTAAATTTATTACAACGAATATTATTTGTTATTTCATTCTTTAAATTTGCAACGAATCGCTGCCATATTGCTAACAAGAAATCATGCAGTAATAATGATCATCGATCTCTCGGTTCTTTTCTTATAATCATTGCTAATCAACGATGATTGATATAAATTTTAACAAAAAAAACTGATAATCGTCGTTGTAAACCTTTTTCAATGAGCATTAAATTCGATGCAAATTTCACGAACAAAAGATAAATTGGTATTGAATAATATTCATTTTTACAAATTTAACATTGAAACATGTGACAACAAATATTCAGATTATTCATCATAATAAGCCAATTTTCGTTGTACAAGGAAAATAAGTTGTGGCGACAGAATTATGGCCACGGATATAAGGTTTGTGGCCACAGAATTGGGCTCTGGCCACGACATGTCGTGGTCAGTAGCCGTAGCTACAAGTTTCGTCGCGAGAGTTCTCTAGCCACGAATATGCCGTGGTCACTACAAGTGACCACAGAACTTATCGTGGCCACAACTCTTATATGAAGACTTTGGCCACGGATTGTGGCTACGAGAAACTAGTGGCCACGAAATTATCGTGGCCACAAGTTTCCGTAGCCACATTCCGTGGCCACAACTCATTTTTCTTGTAGTGTGTATTCTATATGCATAGGTCTCAAAATGGATATTTTCGTATCCACGCACATATATACATGAATATGCTATATGTATACATATTAAAATGTACAAATTATTCCTGTAATTATTTTATTGTGGTGGTGTAAGACGGAGTCGTGGTGTAAGACGGGGCATGTTTGCGAGTTTAGGTCATAATTATGAACAAAGTTGAGAATGTAATTTGCAAAGTTTTTAGGATTCAGTGTGTAAAATTCCAAAAAAATTTTACTTGAATGTTTACTTTTTTTTTTGCTAAAAAAGTTATCTTGAGATAAAATCACCGCATCATAATTACATCATCTATTATATATATTTCTAAATTATGTACAAGAACGAAGATAAATTCTATTTATCCATTATCTCTTATTGAACAGCCAGAGAGGATTCCAATCGTTTGAGAGATGATGAGACGGGTGAATAGCCCAACAACTAAATCCCAATTAGATGGCCAACACCGATAGATGCCGTTCATTATATCTATATATTAAATAGCAGTCGTGAAGCATTGATTTTCATAAAATCTTAGCTGACCCATCTCACCAAAAACCATCAAACCATTGCAACAACTAGGTACCTACCTATTCGTACAACTTCTTTAACTATACTTTTCTCCAGTCCGAAGTTTAGTGATGATATCCAATCGCTAGAAGCAGAGGGAGAAAGAATGTTTTAAAAACCTGACCGGCAGATCCAACTGGTTCAACTGGGAACCCGAGAAATTCTGGTCAAATCGATTAACCCAATGACCGGTTCAATCAAACCAGACCGGACCTAAAAAACCAAAAGCCCCAACTTTATCCGACCAATGGTCAGACTTAGTCGGACCAAAATTGATCCGAGACCGGTCTAATATCCGATCCGATTTGTTAAACCTTACGGATAAATACTATAACAAAATCTTTTTTGACGTAATTAATTTATTTATAGAGAAGCTCCCGAACTTTGATCTCGTTACCGATCTATCCTTCAAACCCCAAATGTACCTATCAGTAGGGATGTCAAGAAATTCTCAGGTTCGACATTCGCTCCGATTCGGCTCGCTAACAGTTCGATTTGGATTCGATTCGAAAATAAACGAACCGAACCTAAAGTTTGGGCTCGATTAAATAAACGAACCGAACCGCAAAAATATAGGTTCGCTCATGTTCGGTTCGATAAAAGCTCGATTATATACACACATACATACATAAAAGTATACATACATACATATTGTATATATAAGGAAAAACATTCTTTATTAAAATAAGGGTTATTCACTGATTTTCCCAAACCCAACTAGTCATCCACTTCCGAAGTCCCTATTCTCTATTCTCGAAATTCCACAAAACCCTCCCCCATGGCTACGGTTTTTCCCTTTAAACAGATACGTATACACAATACTTATTCTTAAACAAACCTTTAACGAGCCGAACCGAACCTTTACGAACCTTAACCAAGTCGAACCAAACTAGATTACAGTTTTCATTTTATCGAACCGGACCAAACCCGAGCCTAAAAGTATGCTAAATGAACCGGACCGAGCCTGTGTCGGTTCGCTCAGGTTCGGCTTGTTTACACCCCTACCTATCAGATCCTTGACCTTTCGTATGATGAAACAATATGCCATATTTGCCTCGTTTTTTCAAACCTAAGGGACGAAAAACATGAATATTACATGCAGAGAATATTCATAACCAACGAGGCTGAGGAACGATCTTTCTTGATATTCTAATTTCCTTTTACGAAAAAAGTGTTGATGCACTCACAACGCTCTTAATTCTTGTAGAACTTTTTAAAACAGTTATTAAAATATTTTTAATTAATTAAACAACTATCAAATCATAATATTTAAAAATATAGCCATCAATCGGCACCTGAGGTGTCGATTTGGAGGGCAATCCCCACTGGAGGGATGGAAATGTAAACTACCCAAACACGTTTCCCTAAACCAGCACCTATGCATTTCCATCCCTCATTTATTATCAATTATTATTTTTCAACTAACATCTTTTGTTATCAAAAGTATGACATTTATCATAAGGATATAGTTACATTTGAATGGTAAATGTGTATCCTTTCTATTATTGAAATTGTTTTTTTTTAATTTTTTATTTATATTTACTTTCCTTCATTATATTTTATATTAAATATATATTATATCTGTAATGGTATATGTATTATATTATTTTCAACATCCATCTACATTGATTTCTCAGGCTGAAGATTTCGTAATGGTATATATATTGTAATGATATGCTTTCACTCGATACCATTTTGATCAAATTTGCACTTTATTTTTATTCAATTACACTCGTATCCGATCTTTTATCGATCAATATTCTTATTCACTTTTTATTTGATTCAGATTCATATTCAATGAATATTCTATATGAATTCATATCCATCTATATGGTTCCCTAAATCCTCATCCGACTCATATCCTTACGTAGATATTTATTTTATGTGATATAGACAATGTGAATATGGATAAGAAAATTATCATATCTGATATATATCGGATCCCTTTTCATCGTTAGTTGGTGTTGATATGACCACGTTAGAGTTAAATTGAATAGGCTACAATTATTACGTATAAATATAATTAATTAGAATAAGATATTCAATATATAATATAATGAAGGAAAAGAATTATAAACTAAAAAGTTTTAAAATTTGAAAAGAATAATTTCAGTAATAAAAAACATATGCGTTTACCAATCAAATATAACTATCCTTATGGTAAATGTCATACTTTTGATAACAAAAGATGTTATTGGAAAAAATAATTGATAAGAAATGAGGATAGAAATGCAAATTACCCATTGCATTTCCATCTCTTGAGTGGGGATTGCTTTCCAAATCAGCACCTCGGGTATCGATTGATGACTATATTTTTAATTATTATGATTTGATGGTTGTTTAATTAATTAAGAATATTTTAACAATTATTTAAAAAGGTCCAATTTTTGTAAGGGTTCATAATTCACGTCCTTAGAGTACAGATCTGTACACGTGAATATCAATCTCTCTTATTAAGTGGAACAAATAACTAATAAATTTCCTCCATCCAAAATTTGGTCACCATCCATAATGTAAGTTTATTCATGTCGAACCAAAAATAGACTAGGGTTCTATTGTTCATAACTTGGAGTTGGTAGTGGTTGGATCCCAAACTATTAGGATTTCTAAAATTTAGCAGTAAGCACTCCTTAGTGATGCATGGCAATGTACTTGTCGAACACTAACATGTGCCACCTCCTGTACCAAAGAGACCTCAAAAGCCATGCTAGATGCTTGACACCTCCCCCATGTTTTTTAGCAAGCCAAAGTTGTATAGTCATCGATGTAAAATGAAGCCGTGAGAGTTCAAAAGGTTAAGTACAAAAGAAGTTGACATGCCATACCATCAAAAAAATGACCAATCACCATGTAACATGGCAATGTCCATCCAAATATAGAAAATAATATGCTTAACCCTGGTCCAACATCACTGATGCAAAATATAACATCAATAGAAAGAAAGAGGCGGGTCAGAAGAAACTATCAGGAACCCAAAAAGTTATTCGTAGAGGATTCTACCATCATAGACCATTAGCAAATAATAACAAGACCGAGTATTCTGAAATGGATAATAGAAATCCTTTACTGATAATAATTGTTATGGTTGTAGTGCCAAATCTAAAACAAGCAATATTCAAGGTACTATTTATTGAGCTAAAGTAGAATCCTAGGAGGAATGTCTCTTTCCCTGCTGCTTTTCCCCTTAAAAACTTTTGACCTATCTCTTATTGTCTTTTTCACTGAATAAGGACTTATACCTTCTTGTCCTACTGATCACAGAAAAGAGCACATGTCGACCTGCCTACTAGCATCTCAGTCTTATTGCTTAGAATATAAGCCTCACCCACTACTCAAATATGGCAACCTAAAAAATCGTTCTAAATGGAGCTTTCCCTGCTGAGGAAGAAGCATAAAGTGGTTCGATTGCTTTCCAAGAATGTTGAGCTAGGCCCGGGTATGGGGGGAAGCCATGGGTATGGGAGGAAGTTCGGTTCTTTTGATCTTGCTCTTTCTTATCATCCTCTTCTTGCTTGAGGGCGTTGAACCCTTTTGGGCATGACCCTGGCTCCTTCATGGTGCTACTATAGAGAGGAATTTGCCCGTCGACATCTACCTCCCCCGCTTCCTCCAAGTGTAACGTACTTGGAACCTCCGTTTTAACAAGATTTGTAGGTATAATATGTTTTTTTGTAAAGCATGTGATCGATATAATCTCCCAATGATCAAATGAGAAACTTAATGATAAAATCCTAAAAAAGACAATTCAAATAAGATCAGAACATTGGGGTTAATCATAGTCTTCCTATATGCAGGATGTATGGGTATTGGGAATACTCAAGGGTAATGTGATCCTAATCGATTGTAATACCATGGCACTTATGTTCCGAGCGATAGCTAAAACATGTTTGTATTTTAGTGACTCCACTCACTAGACTAGTTATCCAATCTTGGTCCAAATGTTGGACATTGATCTGAATATGATTCAGATGCAATGAGAAGATTGGATATTTTGTCTGTCTTGATTAGACATCTCTAAGAGGTCTTCTAGATTAGTATATGAGATTAAATCTCACTATCTAAGTCAATGTACATGAAATATACAGTTGCCATATCATTATCTCCAAGTGTCTACGGAGAAGGCACACTATTCTTGAATCATCAAGATCACATGAGTAAAAGTATTACCTCTTGAAGCGTGAACACGATCCATGCGTCTCTAAGAGATGAGAACTCTTGTCTCAAGTTCAATCTGATGTACAGAGCCCTTGTGCACACATGGATAAGGTGTGTGCTTCCCACAATCTAAATCGACGATTCGAGTGGGAACTCTTGATTTTATCTCACAATATCTGATGTCTCCTTTACATGCACGAGGCGTCGAAGAAGATGAAAAATCATTGATAATTTATGAGCATTGGAAAATTGATGATCAAATTGGATTTAATTATCATTGTACTATCGTCAAGCTAGAAGACTAATCTCCATGGTTATTCATCTTCTTCGGCGCCTTGTGCATGTGAAGGAGACATCGGATTTTATGAGATAAAATCAAGAGTTCCCACTCGGATCATCGCTTTAGATTGTGGGAAGCACACTTCTCATCAACGCATGCACAAAGGCTCTGTACATCAGATCGTACTCAAGACAAGAGTTCTCTTCTCTTAGCGATGCATGGATCGTCTTCTGCTTCAAGAGGTAATACTTTTACTTGTGATTGTTACCATATCATGTGGTTTCATTGAAAATTTTAAATTTCCATTGCCCCATCGACTAGTTTGACTAGTAGACCTAAATCAGGTACAATTCGATCTCTACACATCCATGATGTGTGAGGAACTATTGCCTCCCTCTAGCCTCAACCTCATGCTCACCACCTTCAATTAGGGTAGTGTCAGGCCTCTGCGTATCTCCTTAGATTAGTTCAACACTAGCCCCCAGCCACCCCCTACGCACACCAAGGAAGCCTTAGCCAGGGTCCCTTCTTGGTGATGTTGATTTGTGTGAATCATGAGTACTCATTCCTTTCCTTGCCTTGGGAGAGGCTTGTGGGTTCTCCACTATCCTCTTCTTATGAGTTGTTCTCTCTCTCTCTCTCTCTTGTGTGCCTTGAATTTATGTAGCTCTCCTTGTGGTTATCAATGTCCCAAGAAGATACATGGAGATGGTGACTTTTAAGATTGATAATGTTCGATCTCACATTACGATAATCATATTAATAAAAATAATTACTTTATATGGTCTGTGACTATGGAAGTTGCGTTAGCCTTACGAGGTCGGGAAGGCTACACTTATGGGCAAAAAAAGTCATCGTTGTTGCTGGCAAAATTGTATAAGAAATGGTATATTGAAGTAGTCAGTACAGGAAGTGGATCATAAATGATGTTGTCTCTTGACATCCAACCGCTGGTGCTCAGGAAGAAGTTTGTTAGAGAGCAATGGTTCACACTTGAGAGCATGTATGGGCAAAAGAAACAAGATATCTGAATGTATCAGTTTCGCAGGAAGGGTTACAATATGAAACAAGGGCATATGTTTGTTGCTGGGTACCATGCTACACATAAAGCAAACGGGAAGAGATCAAATATTATTATGATTACAAATAAACCAACACTGCCGATCAAAAGAAATTCTGGGATGACATTTGGAAACAAAGGATTTTTATTTTCTTGGTGGTCTTAATAATAACTTCGAGGCCACCAAGAGTCGGCTCTCGAAAATGGAGTAGGATTTGGCATTGAGGAGTCTTTATCATGCATTTGAATCTGAAGAACAATGTCGTGTTGTTATGAGAGACGAACAACTTTCGTCCTTTAAGAATTTTGTGTTACTTAGTAAATGAGGCAAGAGTGGCTATTGGATAGATAAAAAATATGCTCACTATCAGAAAACTGGTCATGGAATAGATTATTGCTAGGAACTTCATCTGAAGAGGAAGATAAATAAAGGAAAGAAACATGTTGCTATGGTTGTTGATAGCAAGAGACTGACCAACAAGAAAATTAAAGATCTTCATGATTATGTTAAGAAAATCTCTGTTTTTGATAAGAGTACAAATGATGCAGATATTGTAAATGGCAAAGAATTATTTAGTGGCGAATGGATTATTGACAGCGATGATTCTGATCATATGACATGTAACTCTAAAATGTTTCT
This sequence comes from Ottelia alismoides, assembly GCA_037367405.1. Lineage (NCBI taxonomy): Eukaryota > Viridiplantae > Streptophyta > Magnoliopsida > Alismatales > Hydrocharitaceae > Ottelia > Ottelia alismoides. The sequence goes on along the minus strand of JAZKJV010010625.1, from coordinate 301,163 downwards.
TGGTTATAAACTTACCTTGAATAGAGAACATGTTGATTTAGTGGATGAGTCTTATGTTATTGTGGCTAGAAAAGGAGCATGTTTATCATAGATAAATTTCTGTCAAAATTCGCTATTCATTCTTGATTTTCCAATTAACTTAATCTATGTATATCGCGTGGTCAAGGATCTCAACTGCCGGTTGCTTTTTTATGAGAAATCTTGTGTGTTGTAGGACTTGGTAGTGGGGAAGTAAATTGGGATCGATTTCATTGCTGATAGCCTCTATCGCCTTCCTGCTCCTGTGGTCTCTACTTGGGTTGCTGCAATGATGATATCTGACTTTGAAATGATAGCATCAGCGTCTAGGGCATCCTTGTTATCTCGATCTTCATGGTTTATTTCTTGAATTATGCAATAAAGTTGAAGGAGAGTTCCATTTTTGTGAAGTATGTGAGCTCTCAAAACACACTAGAACCATTTATCCTCTCTCTAAAAGTAAAAGTACTCCTGTTTTCACATTTTTTACTCTGATGTTTAGAATGCATCAAATTTGAAAAGTTTAAGAAGTCATCTCTATTTTATAACTTTCATTAGTGATTTTTCTTGTTACACTCATGTGTACTTAATGAAGAGAAGAAGTGAGGAACCGAGTATCATCCGAAGGTGTGTTAACATGATCAAAAATCAATATAATACCAACGTCAAGATATTAAGAACTAACAATGATAAGGAGTACTTGGAGGGTTCTCCATGTATTACTTGAAGAGTGGACTCATTCATGAAACTTCATGCAGTTACACACCCCAACAAAATGGCATAACTGAGAGGAAGAATCTCCACCTTTTAGAAGTTACAAGAGCTCTCCTTTTTCAAAGGAATGCTCCCGAGTTGTATTGGAGCGAAGAAGTGCTCACAGTTGTTCATCTTATAAACATGTGTCTTTCTATCGTGGTTGAGAAAAAGACCTTTATTTAATTTAAATACTGATAAACTTCCTTTCAGTTCAGTTTCTCGTGTGTTTGGTTGCGTTTGCTATGTTCACATCTATGATCCTCGGAAATCGAAATCAAGAGTTGTGAAATGCATCGTCATTGGTTACTTTGGTACCTAAAAAGGGTACAAATGTTATGATCACATTGAATGGAAACTTCATGTGACCAAGGATTTTATCGTTCATGAGCATGAATTTTATTATGTAAAGAATTTTCCTTAAGGGTGTAAGAAAATTACTGTTGAGGAAAAGGAAAGGGAACATTTATTTCCTGAATGAGATTAGGGGTAGTAATGATGATGGCAATGGCATTCTTCTTGGTCAAAATGATGATATATGAGAGACTGTGGATAATAATGCTGAGATTATGGACAACAATGATCATGGTAATGATATTTCCCATGATCAAACTGATGGTAGGCAAGAGACCATGGATAACACTGATGATCGTTAGGAAAAATATGATACAAAACCACACTATCAATCTTTACTTTGATGATCCAAGTCATGGTAACATTGTAAGTAGTTCTTCATCCTTGATGATGTTACTGATAATACTGATAATATGTTGATGACTTGGTTGGTGACATTGAATATGTGAAGGAGGATCCCCCTATTGCTATGAGAAAGGTTATAAGATCAACCAGACATCCAACTCATTATCCTATGGAGAACTATGTCTCTTACTCTAAGGTAAGTTCAAAAACAAAAGTTTTATCATGTGCTAGATTCGCATGTTATTCCAAGAATGTAGTTGAAGCTTAGCGTGACCCTAAATGGGCAAAAGACATGGAGGAAATAGAGGCTATGAAAAAAAATGATACATGGGATATTGTCAAAATTTCAAAAGATGCTCATATAATTGGATCAAAATGGATCTATATGATCAAGTATAAAAGGTGTATGGAAAAATTCATACATTCAAAGCTCAGTTAGTTGCAAGAGGCTACAGTCAGAATCATGGTATTAACTAACTCAAGACATTTGTTCCTGTTGCAAAAATGAACACTGTCAGAGTTATTATTTATCTTATTATTCAGTTCTCCTAGAAATGTATCATATGGACGGCAAAAATACTTTCCCAGATGGAAGGCTTAAAGAAAAATTCTACATGAAGATGCCATTAGGATATGATCAGGCGATAAATGTTTCAAGCTAAAAAAGGGATTCTATGTGCTGAAACAATCACGTAGAGCTTGGTTTGAATGGCTCAGGGGTAGTGATGAAACAATCACGTAGAGCTTTAGGGTTAGATGAAAGTTAATCTTGGTTTTTCCCTCAACATGGTATCAGAGCGACGGTCCTAGACCGGAGCCTGTGCCCTAGTTCCTTCCCCACCGATAGCCCCCCCTTCGGCCGGCGCCGCCTCTCCTTGCCGGAGTGCCCCCCACGCGCCTCTGCCACCTCCTGCTCGCGTGCGAAGCCCTCCTCTGGCGATTCCGTTGTGCGCGCGACTGCGCGAGACTCCTGCGCGAGACCCCCCCCTCTGCGCGAGACCCTCCTCTGCGCGAGACTCCTGCGCGCTACCCCTCCTACGCGCGATTCATCTGGGCGATTCCTCTGGGCGATTCTGCTTGCCGATTTCACGCGAGCCCCTCTGCTTTGTTGTAGCCCTCGATTCTATTTGGCTCTGTTAGGCGATTTGGCAATTCTGCGATTTGGCGATTCTGCGATTTGGCGATTTTTTTTTCTGTAGCCCTCGATTGCTGTAGGGCATGCGAGACTCTGTTTCGCGATTTGGCGATTCCACGCGCCCTCGATTCTGAGCCCTGTAGTCCTGTAGCCAAGTAGCCCTCTCTGTTTGGCGAGACGTTTGTTCACGCAGGACCCGTGCATCTGTCAGCAGTAGCATTGACTTCTTCCGAAAGAAAAGAACTTCAAGGCATGCAAGGGGTTGTGGATTGAGTCTACGCCCACAACCACCTTCATTTATGTCCAAGTAGACATTTTTCTTTGTCTAAGTCTCTTGTAGTCCCAGTCTATAGAAATTGTTGTCATCATGTCTGACAACAAGGTGGATGTTCCATCCTCGGGTGCCTTCAGAGGTTCCGCACCCATTGCCAAGATGGATGGAACCAATTATGAACTGTGGGCCATGCAGGTCATGAGCTTTATGCAGTGTAATGGCAAAAAGCACATCCTCACTACAGAGGAGCCAAGTGACAAGACTGGGATACACGCCTCATGGGAGGCAGATGATGCGTATGCTAAAGTATGGCTATCCGGGACTGTTTCCACGGAAATAGCCAATGATATTCTCAGCCAGCCTACTGCAAAGGCTATGTGGGACATTCTTGCCGCGACTTACTCTCAGGCAAAGAATGAGTCTAAGATCCTCCAGCTCCAGCATGATATTTTCACATCAAAGCAGAATGATCGTCCGCTTCACACTCTATATACTTCTCTGAGGGGTATGTTCGAGAGGCTGCATGGGTACATACCGCTGACAGCTAAACCAGAACAGCTTAAACCATATAGAGACTCTGTGATGACTGGGGTATTCCTTGCAGCCCTGGATCCGGAATATGATGCAGCTCGGGCTCAGATCCTTACTGATGCTACGATACCTCCGATGGAGGAGGCATATCGGAGATTGAGCAGACTATCCATATCCTCTGGCAGTACAGTACAACAGCAGACATCTTCAGCGATGGCAGCTTCATGTAGAGGCAGTCATACATCATATCGTGGACGAGGTAGCTCAAACCGTGGTAGAGGAGGTGGTGGTCGAGGTCGATCATGCACTTTTTGTCACAGGACAGGTCATTCTGAGGAGACCTGCTACTCCAAGCATGGGTTTCCAGCGTCAGCCAGAGTTGCAGAGCAGACTAGGAGCTTACCTGATCAGAGGTTTGACGAGTTTGTTGCAAAACTGAGAGAGATTATGCCTGGCACATCTGGGTCTACCAGTTCTCCTTCAGGATCTTCGGAGGTGGCTGCTTCTGCTTCAGCATCCACGACAGGTACGGTATTTGCCTTTACTACGTGTTACAAGGCGGATCTATCAGAATGGATCATGGATTCAGGTGCATCACACCATCTCTGTGGTGACATAGGTCAGTTTAGTGTTTTTCATCCTGTTCGATCTGAACGATCAGTGGTGATAGCTGATGGTACTTATTCCCCTATTACTGGTCAGGGGGAGGTGCAGTTGACTCCTACCTTGAGACTTTCTAATGTTCTCTATGCACCTAAATTTTCGATGAATTTGCTGTCAATTAGTCAAATCACCAAAGATTTACATTGCCGTGCTATATTTGATCCATCTGCTCTTGTGTTTCAGGATATACTTACGGGCAACATGATTGGAACTGGCCGTGAGCAAGGGGGCCTTTACAGACTAGTGCCGTCTTCATATGCTGGTGTCTCTTCCTCTCTACGCACTGGGTCTGTTTCTCCGTATATGTGGCATCTGAGATTTGGTCACCTTCCTCTGCAAAAGCTGATCCATGTTCTCCCTCAGATTTCTCCTCGCTCTACTTTCCAGTGCGAGGCCTGTCAGCTTGGGAAGCACCACCGGTCTTCTTTCCAGAGTCGCCAAAGTCCGAGTAGTTATAGTCTGTTTGAGTTGTTCCACTTTGACATTTGGGGTCCTAGTCGTGTCTCTGATCATCAGGGGCACAGGTTTTATCTTGTTGCTGTTGATGATTTTTCTAGGTTATGTTGGGTTTTTCTTCTCAAGAATAAGTCTGATGCTGGTCCTGTTATTCAGTCGTTTATTAATGAAGTTAAGAACATTTTCTCTGCCAGAATTAAGTACATACGCTCAGACAATGCTCTAGAATTTTGTACTTCTCAGCTTTCTCGATTTCTTCAAGCTCAGGGCATTGTGCATCAGAAGTCGTGTCCTTACACCTCCCAACAGAATGGGGTGGCTGAGAGGAAACACCGTCATTTATTAGATATCATCAGGACCCTCTTGATTCAGAGCCGTGCTCCTCATTCCTATTGGGGAGATGCGGTTCTAACTGCTTGTTACTTAGTGAATCGTATGCCTTCTTCTGCGTTAGGGGAAAAGGTCCCCTTCTCGATTGCGTTTCCCGAGAAGGATCTTTTCTCCCTTACGCCTCGTGTTTTTGGATCTGTTGCATTTGTTCATTGCTTCTCTCCTGGTCTTGACAAGCTCTCTCCTAGAGCTGTCAAATGCGTGTTTGTGGGTTATTCCAAAACCCAAAAAGGTTATCGGTATTTTGATCCAGTTAGACGACGGTACTATGTTAGTGCAGATGTCACCTTCTTTGAGTCCATCATGTATTTTTCTCCTACAGGTGACAGGCTCACTCACTCAGAAGAAGGGGACGATGTCTATGTACCTCCTCCTCCTCCTCCTCTACCACCACCACCACCACCACCGCCACCACCACCACCAACTACTACATTTTATCCTCAGGTCTATCAACGTCGGCCCTCTCCTCATGTGCCTCATCCATCATCCATCATGCCCGAGGTATGTAATGAACATTTGAGTACTAATAATGGCACGGGTGATTTGCATGCGCAGACAGATGTACAGGGCACAGATGATGCTACCACTACTCCAGTTGATGATCTTGATCTTCCTATTGCCCATAGGAGGCAAAAGCGTGCGCGGACAATGAATCCCAAATATGGGATGGACTTTGCATCACAGGCCTGTTTGGAGCGGTTGTCCCCGGAGTTTCGTAAGTTCGTCCTTGGGTTATCAGCAGTAGAGATCCCAAGGTCATATCAGGAGGCACTACAGAGCAGTCATGGCGTTTGGCTATGGAAGAGGAGATGGCAGCGTTGCAGTCACGTGGTACGTGGAGTGTTGTGCATCCTCCACCAGGTGCGTCAATAGTCGGAAGCAAATGGGTTTTTACTGTTAAGCATCGGGCTGATGGTACGGTTGATAGATACAAAGCCATGTTGGTTGCTCGTGGGTTCACCCAAACATATGGGGTGGACTATCAGGAGACGTTTTCTCCAGTAGCCCGTCATTCTACCTTACGGATTCTCATTGCAGTTGCTATTGTCCGTGACTGGCCCCTGTTTCAGTTAGATGTCAAGAACGCTTTCTTGTATGGTGACTTGCAGGAAGAGGTCTATATGCAGCAGCCACCAGGGTTTGCTGCTGAGGGGGAGTCCAGTATGGTGTGCCGTCTTCATAAGGCCATATATGGCCTGAAGCAGAGTCCACGGGCTTGGTTTCAGAAGCTCTCGGAGTTGATTGAACAGAAGGGCTTCGTCAGATCTACAGCAGATCATACTCTCTTTGTAAAGAGAGACCAACAAGGTATTGTGATCATTTTAGTGTATGTTGATGATATTGTTATCACTGGTAGTAATAAGCAGGGCATTCAAGCAGCCAAGGATTTTCTTAGTGAGCAGTTTGTTACGAAGGATCTGGGTACACTTCGTTACTTTTTGGGATTGGAGTTTGCAAGAAATGAGAAAGGCATGGTAATGACACAAAGGAAGTATGTTACTGATCTGTTATCTGAGGCAGGAATGGCAGGATGTATACCAGCTACTACTCCTATGGATCCTAATGTTAAACTCTATGATGATGACTCTGAGGAGGTGGACAAGAGACGGTATAGAGAGCTAGTGGGGAAGTTGTTATATGTTATTATTACCCGACCAGATATAAACTTTGCTGTTAGTAGGGTAAGTCAATTCATGGAGCAACCCAGACAGGCTCACATGAATGCTGTTTTTATGATCTTGAGACATCTGAAGTCGTCTCCAGGTGCTGGTCTTCTGTTTAGGAAAGATACCTCTATATCTGTCACAGGTTGTGCTGATGCAGACTATGCTGGGTGCCCTAATGATAGAAAGTCTACTTCAGGCTTTATTGTATTTGTTGGCAGCTCACCAGTAGCGTGGAAGAGTAAGAAACAAACTGTTGTGGCTCGATCTAGTGCAGAGTCAGAATATAGGGCAATGGCCCAAGGTAGTACTGAGATGATGTGGGTTAAATCGGTGTTGACTGATTTAACTATCGAAGTACCTCTTCCTATGCATCTTAAATGTGATAATCAGGCAGCCTTGTTCATAGCCAATAATCCAGCCTTCCATGAAAGGACAAAGCACATTGAAGTGGATTGTCATTATACAAGGGACTTAATTCAAAAAGGGATGATTTCAACTTCTTATGTATCATCAGGAGAGCAGATTGCAGACATGTTCACCAAAGCTCTTGCTAGAGGTCCTTTTCATCTATGTTGTTCCAAGCTGAGCATGTTAGATATATATGCTCCAGCTTGAGGGGGAGTGTTAGAGTAATTATGTTATTTGTGTTTTTTAATTGTTCTTTTTATGTAATTTACCCATAGAGCTTTTCTCCTATATAAGAGAGCTCTAGGGTTAGATGAAAGTTAATCTTGGTTTTTCCCTCAACAATCCTAATGCTGTGCATTATGAACGGTGTTTATAGTTGAGATTTTCTAGTGAACTTAAGTCATATAACTCTGGAAGCTTTGAAAATGATAGGTGTGTCGACTCTAAGGTGGGCCAGAAGGACGGATATATTCTGATTGACCAAAGTAAGAGAAAGAAAGACCAAAAACCTTTCTCAAGTGAGATGCATTAAGGATGAGAAAGGTTATGTGTTTGTTACTCGGAAGGATATAGAGACTAGATGGAAGTAATATTTCCGTAAGCTTTTCCTTGGGGAAGGAAATAGAGAGATCGCTTTAGGAGATCTAGCTAGTACTGAAAGTTACTTGAATCGTGCAAGCTATAAAAGAATAGAAAGGAAGGAAGTAGAGGATGCTTTGAATGTTATGAGACATGTGAATGGTATAGAACTTGATGATATTCCTATAGAAGTATGGAGAGTTTTAGGTAAGCGTGGTTTGACTTGGTTTACAAATTTATTCAATGTTATTTGTCAAAGCAAGAAAATACCTGAAGATTAGAGGGGAAGCAACATGGTACCTCTTTATAAGAATAAAGAAGGCATCTAAAATAATTCAAATTACAAAGGCATCAAGCTAATGAATCACACTATGGAAATTTGGGAATGTGTAATCTAAAGAAGATTGAGGCAAGTTTCTAAAGTAAAAGAAAATCAATTCAGATTCATGACAGATCGCTAAACTATTGAAGACAACCACTTGTTAAGGAGAACAATGGAGATTTATAGAGCTAAAAATATGAAACTCCATATGATTTTTATTGACTTGGAGAAGGCTTCTGATTTTGTCCCACGAGCGATACTGTGGAGAGACTTGGAGAAGAGATAAGTACATGTACTATACATTAACCTCATAAAAATATGTATGATATAGCTTCATCTTGTATAAGGATCCAATCTGGGAAGATTGACTATTTTAACATCAACATTGGTCTGTATCAAGGTTCAGCTTTGAGTTCATTTCTTTTTACTTTGGTTATGGACGTGTTGACAAGTCACATTCTGGATGAGATACCTTGGTGTATGTTATTCGCTGATGATATTGTGTTGATTGATGAGGCTAGAGATGGAGTAACTGTAAATGAGAAGCTTGTGGTATGGAGACTTGCATTGGAGACTAAAAGATTCCGTATAAGTAGGGCTAAAACTGAATATATGGAATATACTTTTGATAGAAGCAATGGTGAAGGAATTGAGGTGAAGATTAATAACGACAACATTTGGAAGAGAGATTCTTTTAGATACCTAGGATCTATTTTGCAACATGATAAGGAAATTGATGGAGATGTTACTAATAGAATAAATGCAGGTTGGATAAAGTGGAGAGGAGCCTCTACCGTTCTCTGTGATAAGAAAATTCTTTTAAGGAAAATTTTACAAAGCAGTCGTAAGACTTGCTATGCTTTATGGATTTGAATGTTAACCTGTGAACCATAGACACATGTAGAGAATGGTTGTAAAAGAAATGAAAATGCTAAGTGAATGTGTGGACACACGTAAAGATTGGATTCAGAATGATGCAATCAGAAGGAAAGTTGATGTAGTTCTTATTGATGATAAGACGCGGGAAAACTGCTTAAAATGGTTTGTCTATTTGCAAAGGATGTCAACTGATGCAATAGTTAGGAGATGTGAGTTTTTGAATGTTGAGCCAACTAAGAGAGGAAGATGAAGGCCTAAGAAGTGTTAAAATGAGACTATACGGATGAATCTTAGTTTTTTGGATCTATGCCTGAGAATGACTCAAGATAGATTTGAACGTATGTAAAGTATCCGTGTAGTTTACTGAAGGCGAAGGCATTCACCTTGCGCATTACGGAAGTATGGAGATCACATCTTATGCAATCTACGTCGACTAGTCGCCTTAGTCGTAAGCAGAAACAAAAGTTCAAATTTTTTGATGAAACCACATGACATAGGAACCAATCCCATATCATTTCATCTTGATTACAAACAAGTATTAAGGTCATCTCTTATAGCGTGATCGCGATCCTTGTGTCTCTAAATGAAGATACCTCCTGTTTCAAGTCTGATCCGACGAAGTGAGCACTTGCTGGTACGTGGATGAGACATGTGTTTCCCGCAATCCAATTTGATGATCCGGATATAGAACCTCCTGATTTTGTCTCACGAAATTCATGGTCTTCCTCACAAGCACTAGACACCGATGAAGACGGAGATCCATGAGTAGTCGATCCGGTAGCACAATGGCATCGTGATGACGCCGAGTCTCTCTACAAACATTAGAGTGGACAACCACTACAGTTCGAGGGGGAGAGTATATAGATGAGTATGAGAGGGAGAGAGAGTTTTGTTGCTTCAACCTAGGTATAGAAAAGCCTAGGGTTGGCTCTTTTTTATACAATTTTGGATGGCTAGGATGCACTCCTAATTGAAATCAATGGTCTAGATTTTGTTGTAGCAATTTGCAATAAAAATTAATTAATTTAAAAGAAATCAATAACAAAAATAATTCCAAATTATTTTGTGACAATTTCAATCATGTCATTTGTAATTATGAATAATATTCATCCATCCAATATTAAATGTAAAAAACATTTACATTTAATTGTACAATGTGAATCTAATTCACATTTAATTGTATACTGTGAATTCAATTCACATCAACTTAATAATTTTTAAATCATATTTACAATTAAACTCTCGATGATATTATGAATCCTATTCACAATATACATATAATTATTGTGGATAATGTTATCCACATTAATCATATCTTTGATAACTGAATCCAATTTAATTATCTTAAATGTATATCTACATGTGTCCAATAATGTGAATAATATCCGCATTATTAATCATAATTAAATCATATTTAATTATCATCATTTCAATGCTCAGATATTATCATCAATAGAATTATTCTTGAACTCTTTCAAGAAAAATGTACTTTCTTTATGGATACTTGGAGATAAGGATATGATGAATATATATTCTATGTATAATGACTTGGATACTGAGATCTAATCTCATATCCTGATCCAGTCGCTCAGAGATGTTTGATCAAGTCAGATAGAATATCGAATTTTCTTATGGAATCTGAATCTTATGCAGACCAATGTCTAATAGTTGAACTAAGATTGTATATTTGAGTGGAGTCACTAAATCCAAACATGTTTCATCACTCCCTCGGAATGGAAGCATCACAGTTATACAATCGATTAAGATCACATCAAGATCGAGTATTCCTAATACCCATACATCTTGCATACTGGAAGACAGAATAAACCCGAAGTTTTTGATCACTTTTGAACTATCCGCTTCAGAGTTTTATCATTAAGTTTCTCATTTGATCATTGAGAGTTGGTATCGATCATATGCTTTCCAAAAGCATATATTATACCTACAAATTCTGTCATACTTCCAAAGCAAAATGATCATCGATGGAATTGGTTGCTCCTAATATCTCATGAGTGAGCTCGTGTTTTCCAGTTCAGTAGTGAACAAGTATGATCCCTTTGAGAGATCATATTATCATATGTCGTCGTATGCACACCAGCTTGCAGTGTATAGACCTTGATTAGGTCATCAACCTAATGATCTATCTGATGTACATACTTAGATATATAGTAACACATCTATCTCCGGTCAGAGGATGCATGCGTGTATCGTGATAACATGCGATATAGGTCTTGGTCATCTCGATCTCATTAAGTCAACTCTTTGACCTAACTTATTTGACACCTCAAAATCTTTATTCATATGCAAAGGACTTGTATCAAGAGGTCGGTCGGATATCAACCTTTAAGATAAAGATTTCCATCTCCTTCTCATGTTGGAGAGCCTTTTTCAACACTTATTTGACGGTGTTAAACGAGTCATCTATCTAACTCTTTAGATATCATCCAAGCACTAACCTCTCTGATTCTACCATTGAATCAATAGTTGTATGATTATCAAGACGACCGTGATATATAACCCTAATTGTACTAAGGGACCTTATTAGTGCATTATTTCATTAATCTCAGATAGGAAGCGAACTTCAATAACTTCTATTGATATATAAAAAGAATTACAATAACATTTATTGTAGAAATGGTTCGTCTAGGGCTCGCATGTCCAACAATCTCCCACTAATCATCAGAACCATTCATGTACAATCCTTAAACCCATACTAATTACATGCTGGTCAAAAATCTTATGGGATGAAGGTTTGGTAACGGATTAGCAACGTTTTCAGAAGAGGCCACATTGGTGATGATGATGTTACTATGTTTTATATCTGCCGAATGATGTGCTATTTTCTTTCCACGTGTTTGCTCTTTTGATGCCATCTGAGTTCCTTCGCCTGAGTTATGGCTATCGTGTTATCGCAGAGTAACAGGATGGGAGTATCAGAGGAAACTATGCCAAGTTCCAAAATGAACTTATGTAACCACACCGCCTCCTTTGCAGGATTTGATGCGGCAATATATCCAACTTCTGTCGTTGAATCAGTCGTAACGTCCTGCTTCTCGAGCTCACAACACCATTGTTCAAAGAATGCAAACCCTGAAGATGACTTGCAGTCATCAATGTCAGATTGGAAGTCTGAATCTGTGTATCCTAAGATTTGGAGATCACTATCTCCATAGATCAAGATGTAATCTTGCGTTCTTAGATACTTGAAGATTTTTTTCATTGCATTCCAGTATTGCTCATTATAGCAGGATTAGTAACGGCTTACCACTCCTATTACATGCAAAATATCCTGCCTTGTGCACATCATGGCATACATTAGGCTTCCCACAGTTGATATGCAAGAGCATCTAGCCCTGACCTTCTTTTCCTCAATAATTTGAGGAGCCATTCTTTTAGATAGGTGCATACCGTGTCTTAAGGGAAGGAAGCCTTTCTTAGAATTTTCCATATGAAATCGTTTCAAAATCTTCTTAATATATCCATGTTGAGACAATCTCAAAATCTTCTTTTTTTTTATTTATGAATAGCTTCAGACCTAAGATATAAGAGGCTTCTCCAAGATCTTTCATTTTAAAGGTATGTGACAACTAGACCTTAACTCCAGTCATCATTCATGTATTATTTCCAATGATAAGGTTGCCATCTACGTAAAACACGATAAATACAATGATGCCCCTACCGAGGTTCTTGTAGACACATGGTTCATCAGGATTCTGAACAAAATCATAATTCTTTATGATTTCGTCAAATCTGTTGTTCTTCCTACGAGAAGCTTGTTTGAGCCCATAGATGAATTTCTTAAGCTTGCATACTTTGCCTTCCTCGGTTATGAAGCCCTGGGGAAGCTCCATATATATATATATATCCTTCTTGAGATATCCATTGAGGAATGTGGTATTGACGTCCATCTTGCAGATGTCATAGTCAAGATGTGCACTTATAGCTAACAGTGCCATGATAGACTTAAGCATGGCTACAAAAGAGAAAATCTCATCGTAGTCGATGCATTCTCTTTGTGTCTAGCCCTTGGTTACGAAATGTGCCTTCAAGGTCTCTACCTTCTTGTCAGGTTCCCTCTTTTTCTTAAAGATCCTTTTGAACCTAATATGTTTTACTCCCTTAAGTGGATCCTCTATGATCCACACACCATTCTTGTGCATGGAGTCTATTTTAGATTTTAAGCTAGCATCCATCTATTCATGCCATGATCCGTGAGTACTTCATCAAGTGAAGTTGGATCATTGTTAGACTCTCTTGACACATGAAATCTATACCTTTCACGTGGCATAACCATCCTCTAACTCCTTCAAAGAGATACGTGTATTTCATCTTCATTTACTTCTTCAGTTTCCAGCTTAAGAAAATCAGTATCCTCATATGATTCCGTGAACTCCTTTACTTCATTCTTGTCTTGACTTTTAATGAGGCATCTTGTAAGAATTTCACATCCCTATGAATGAATACATTTTGAGTCTTAGGGTCGTCAAGTTGGTATCTAATACCGTCTTTTACATACACAATGCAGTAGCACTCTCTGGTGTGAGATTCTAGATTACTTACGTTCATATTTTTGGTATGTACCAACAACGTCAAATCCTTAAGTGTCTAACACTGGGCTTGGTTCCGAACCAAAGCTCATGAGGAGTTTTGGGTACGGATTGACTAGGAATCTTGTTAAAGATATATATTGCAGTCTCTACTACATATCACAAGAAACTAAGAGGTAAATGTGTTTTACTCATCATTGATCGGATCATATCCATAATGGTCCTATTGCATCTTTTAACAATACCATTTAGTTATGGAGTTTCAGGAGGAGTGGGATTGGATTCAATTCCCCTCTTTAAGGTATTCCTTAAATTCATCTGAGAGGCAATCACCACCTCGATTAGATCAGATTCATTTAATCTTCCTATTGATTTGGTTCTCAACCAAAGCCATAAATTCTTTGAACTTTTCAAAGGTTTCAGACTTATAAATTAATAGGAAGATAAACCAGTATCATTAATGTTCATCAATAAACGTCAATTACTATCGATATCCATTTCAAGTCGCGATACTGAAGGGACCACATACAATGGTATGTATTAGGTTAAATATACCCTCACGTCGAATACCCTTATTTCGGAAGGGTGCTCTGATCATTTTACCTTGAATGCATTGTTCGCTACTAGGTAAAGTTTGGACCTATAGAAAACCTAATGGTCTATCTTTTACCAATATATTGATCCTATCAACAGATAAATGACCAATCCTTTGATATCAAATCACGCTTAAATGATTTTTATCATCTCTAGATTGCTTGAGGTTATTATTATTAGTAGTGGTTGTAAGTTCATGACACATTCATTAATGCACAATTCAAAGAATCCATTAGACGTTAGAAAACCACTTGCAATATGTTTACCATAAGGACTTATGACAACTTTATTGCAAAATTGGACCATTTCCATTTCTAACTAACTTAGATACATATAACAAGTTCTTTCTAATTTCGGGTACATAGAGACACTCTCTAAGTAATAAGACACTCCCATTAGCTAAAGATAGTATGCAAGTCCCTACGGATGTTGTTGCAACAGTTTCCAGATCGCATCTGGATGACTATCTCTCCATCATCAAACTTTCTATTTTCCTGAAATAAATTCAATAAATTGCATACGTGAACAGAAGCACCAGAAACAATGACCCAACTACCTTTTCATCATATGAGAAAAACGATTTCAATGATGAAAGTATATTTTATACCTGTTGGAGCCTTACCATTTTCTATGTTTAGGTACTAGACAGTTTCTCTTCTAGTGCCCCAGCTTCTTGTAGTGATGACAAACATCTGCTTTCTTCGATGCTATTAGTGTGGAAGCTTGAGAGGATGAGACAACGACTTGACTCTTCTTCTTCTTCTTCTTCTTCTTATGAGCAAGACCCTTCCGAGACCTTTGTTTTCGATCGTGCTTTCCCTTGATCTACCAGGATTCTTTTTCTTCAAGACGTCCTCAGCCGACTTTAATGAAGACTTGGGCTCAACATTCGTCAACCTCAATCTATTCATTTGGTACGACACCATAAAGTTGTTGAAAGACTTGGGTAAAGATAACATAATGAAGTCGGACTGAATGTCTGCATCCATATGTACCCCTAAGGTATCCAGTTGAGAGAGGTAACCAAACATTTTGATTACATCCTTTCTAACCAATGTCCTTTCTTGCATCTTGCAGAGAATCAGTTCTTTCAAGAGGTTATAACAATGAGTGCAATTCACATCACCGAACATCTCCTTAAGATTCAACATTTTATCATGAGCAGTGTCCATGTCCACATGTTGCTTCTGAAGCATATTAGACAAAAACACCAAAATATAACGAGTTAATGATTGATCTTCATGATTTTTCATTGTATTTTAGTTCTTCCAATGGCATAGGATTTGCGTGCTTGTCTGGATGAGCCATAGCTGATGCACTTCATCGAGAGAACGAGTTCCAAATTTTGAAGCCAATCCGGATAATTTGGTCCGATCAATTGATTATCTTCCAGAAGCTTGCTGAGAGGGTTCATGGATTTCATATATGAGATTAAGAAATATACTTATTAGAACATATAAATAATTATATATTCAATTTAAATTCTTTAATTAAGTAATTTTTAATAAAAGCTATCTTTTCTTTTAATACTTTAAAAGTATATTCCCTTATTATACTTTCAAAGTAAGAGATATACTTAGCCCTATATCTTTAACAAGATATAGGATCTCCTTTCTACCTTTGATATACTTTGGTAAAGGAAGCGAGAAATCACTATGTCTTGTAAGTCCAACTTGCATTTCGCAATTTGGTCTTTAACACCCGAGCCCATCACCCTAAGGTGATGTTTTTTTTCAGTTATTAACTGAACCAATCATCAACATGAATAGTACTTGCTATGCACAATCCAATACCGCCTCAATTATATGAGGAATAATATTGGGGTCACTACGCATATGACATGTCTCTTTCGAAAAGCAAAGAGCTCGTTCCATGTACGCTTCTACACTGGAGCTATGACTTTCTATAGGCATCTCCGATGTACAATCCACGATGTACAATGTACACCGGAGCTCTTATGATCCTCCACATCCAATTCAAATTTTAATTAATCATTTTGAATTAAATTCTAATGATTAATTCTTCCAAGAGAATTGCAATTCTATTATTAATAGATTGTTTATTTTAATTGGATTAAATTAATTTATTTATATTAAATTAATTATCAATCCAATGCAACCAACAAACAATTTAATTTTCTTGATATTACTATATAATATACACCCTCACATTTGTACAATTGTATTATTCCAATTAGTTGTTTAAAGTACACATAGACTTCTTATGCTACCCATCCTTGAAACAGATCAAGCCAGGTCAAATAGATAATGCTAACAGGGAGCGTTTCTACTGCAAATGCGGTACATGATGCCAATTAATTAACCCATTAGCATATCCGCCACCTAGACACCATCGTCGAATCATTTCAAGATAACATAATTTGTACAAATTTTACTAAGTTGTTTTATCGATTATATGCTCTTGATGAACGACATGATATTATATAATAATCACTCAGAAACTTAGGTATATTAACATATTTTTAATGTCCTAAATGTCTAGTTGTATCAAGCAAACATGTTTGGTTTTGCATGTAAAAGTTGAACTACAATTATTGTAATTTAAACTAGGGTTTTATCATGAAACATTCATTCAATGAATGGAAATTGATGATTATCAAATATTTCTCTAAATATGTGAAACATCATTTAATCAAGGCAAGTTCATAATTTCCATGATTAATATTGAATGGAAAACACATTAAAAAATGTTCTTGAGATGATCCAATCATCTTTCGACCCGTCTCCATTAAATATCACATCTCTTAGGCAAACATAGTCGGAATCGTGGAAATAAATTTGAGAGGTTTTATATTTTAATTCTTAACTTAATTGTATTTCTAACATGTTTCATGATAGGAAAATAGTAACTGAAAAACATTAAGTTACATATCCGGGTTGACATTTAAAAACGATGACACTGCGGGAACCTTTGATTTTTAAAACGATGTCCCTTTGATGCCAACTATTGACGAATCTTTTAAGGATATATTTAGACATTCTAAATACATTTAACTATCTAAAAATTTCGTTCAAACATGTCACAAGCAGTAGCTTTTTCATATGAGTAAAAAACTATACAAAAACACATCTATGCAATAACAACAAGTCCCTGCGTATTCGATATTCAAAACCTTTTTTTCCCTAAGGTTTGGATCACATCCAGGATGTTTTACCAAGGCTCAAATACCTCTTGAAGGCAAGGGTATTCACCTCGTGCATCATGGAAGCGTTGGGATCACATCTTATGCGATCTAGGTCAACTAGTCGTACTAGTCGTAAGGGACAAAAGAAATTAAAAAATTTCAATGAAACCACATGACATGTGAACCATTCTCATGTTGTTTCATTTTGACCATAAACAAGTATTGGGATTACCTCTTTTCATCAAAAAAGTATTGGGATTACCTCTTGTAACATGATTGTGATCCTTGTGTCTCTAAATGAAGGCCGCAGGGGTTCGAGGGAGAGAGTATATGGACGAGTATGAGAGAGAGATAGAATTTTGTTGCTTCAACTTGTGTGTAGAAAAGTTTAGGATTGACTCTTCTTTCATACAATTTTGGATGGTTAGGATGCACTCCTAATTAAAATCAACGGTATAGATTTTGTTGAAATAATATGCAACAACAATTAATGAATTTAAAAGAAATAAATAAATTGAAGAATTTTTTTCAATAAATTTAATTCTCATTAAATCAATTAAAGATGGAATAACTCATTAGGGTGGACGGCTGCCATGGGGTCCTTTTTCCATGTGGTCATACACTCATAAGGAATGGGGGTCTCTTCTTTCCTTATTGATGAGATTCTCAAATCTCAACGTATTTTCTAAATACTTGCAACAACTTTTGTTTCTTGAATTTTACCAAAATAATTTCAAATTATTTTATGAGAATTTCAATCATACTATTGATAATTATGAAATCATATTCATCCCACCAATATTAGATGTAAATCACATTTATAATTAATTATACAATATGATTCTAATTCACATTTAATTGTATATGTGAATCCAAATCATATTAACTTAATAAATTATGTCATATTTACAATTAATCTCTCTATGAAATTATGAATCATGTTCACAATGCAAATATAATTATTGTGGATAGTGCTATCCACATTAATCATATGTTTGATAACTAAATCCAAATTAATTATTTTAGATGCCTCTATACATGTATCCAAATAATATTAATCATATCCACAATTATTAATGATAATTAAATTATATTTAATCATCATTATTTCAATGCTCAGATACGATCAATAATATAATTATTCTTAAACTCTTTCTAGAACAATGTGCTTTCTCCATGGATACTTGGAGATAAGGATATTGACATTGTATATTTCATGTATAGAGACTTGGATACTGATATCTAATCTCATATCCATATCCAAAATATCGCTTAAAGATGTCTCATCAAGTCAGATACAATATCTAATCTTCTCATTGAATCTGAATAATATTCAGACCAATGTCCCACATTTCGACTAAGATTGGATAATCAATCTTCTAATTGTAGTCACTAAAATCCTAACATGTTTCATCACTCGCTCAGAATGGAAGCATCATGATTATATAATCGATTAAGATCACATCACCCTCGAGTATTCCTAATACCTGTACATCCTGCATACTGGAAGATCTAGCGTAAACTCGAAGTTTTTTTTATCTTTGATGAACTGTCTTCTTCAGGGTTTTATCATTAAGTTTCTCATTTGATCATTAGAAATTGGTATCGATCATATACTTTCCAAAATCATATATGACACCAACAAATCCTATCATACTTCCAAAGCAAGACGGTCATCGATGAAATTTAGTTGTTCCCAATATCTCATGAGTGACCTCATGTCTTCCACTTTAGTAGTAAACATGTATGACCCCTTTGAGAGATCGTATTACTCATATGCCCTCGTATGCACACCAGCTCATCGGTGTACATACCTTGATTGGGATTTAGGTCATCAACCTAATGGTATGCTTAATGTACATACTTAGATATGTGGTAATACATTTGTCTCTAGTTATAGGGTACGTACATGTATCGTGATATCATACAATATAAGTCTTGGTTATTACGATCTCGTTAAGCCAACTCTTTGACCTAACTTATCCGATACCTCCGAATCTCTATTCTTATGCAAGAGATTTGAATCAAGGGGTCGATCGGATATCAGCCTCTGGAGTAAGAATTGTCATCTTTTTCTCAGGTCGAAGATCCTTTCTCAACAATCATTTGACGGTGTTAGACGAGTCATCAATCTAACTCTTTAGATATCATCCAAGCACCAACATCTGCACCAGCCTCTGTGATTCAACCATTGAATCAACAACTGTATGATTATCAAGACGGTCATGGCACATAACCCTAATTGTATTAAGGACCTTGTAAGTGCATTCATGCATTAATCTCAGATAAGGAGAGGAATCGATAACTTTTATTGATATAAAAGGCGTTACAATAACATTCATTACAGAAATGGTTCGTCTGGGCTCACATATCTAACACCGACCCTATTTAATGTGAAAAAGGCTTTTCTTGTTGTAGTTAGCTCAACTCTCATTTGAGAGAGAAGTAAATTTAGTGAGAGACACCCTCTAAAAGGGGAAGAAAAATGCATAAGAGAAAGGCAAGAATGGGATGAGCAAACTATACAAAAATAACCCTAAAATTTACAATTAATATAATCCTAGCATCCACCACTCACCTTAATGATCAAAGAGAGCAACTTATAATATGCAAATATACTAATAGCTCTCATTCTGGATGCTGTAGTAAAGGATTAACCCGTAATCGACAATACAGACGAAAGAAGGCATTTATTAAAGTTAAGATTTGTAATCAAAGGACCCTAAGGCTCCTTATGTAGATGATGGAGTCCTAAGGTTAGGGTTACACAGATGATGACTCCTAAATAGTGAGTCATCCAGAATACCCTTATAATTAGATCTAACAATTCAACTCTCAGCGCTCCCCTTCAAGTTGGAGCATATACGTCAATCATGCTCATCTTGTTGTAGCATTTCTTGAATTCTGTGCACGTGAATGACTTGATAAACATCTTTACAGTATGTTCTGTAGATGGTACATTGTGAGTATGAAACAACCCTCTATGTATCGGATCTCAAGTGTAGTGGGAGTCAACTTCTACATGTTAGGTGCACTCGTAGAACATGGGGTCATTGTCCATATGCATTATTGCATGGTTACTACGAGTAATATGAAGATCTGTGAGTATAAGATGTACTAGTTCTCTGGTAGCCTGAGCCATGGCTCTGTATTCAATCTCAAAACTTGAACGTGATACCACTATTTGTTTCTTGCTCCTTTAAGTGATTAGGTTTCTTACTAAGTGCAGAAACATGTTGTAGAATTTCTGGCTATCATGCATCATCCATAGTCTGCATCTGAATATGCCATAAGATCAAAGTTTTCGCCTTTGGTGAAGAGTAGGCCTTTCTCGGGAGATAGAGTAATCTTCCCACTAGACGTTTATATCGACCAATGTCTTCAATCTCTCCTGACTCATAGATGTGTCCCTTAGGATTCATAGGTATCTATACGGGATTTGATCCTAGCATCAATGTTTCCTGAAGAGGTTGCTACATATATACTGTTTCCTGAAGGTCGCTATGCATGAATGCATTCTTTACATCAATTTTGTCTTAGGGACAATTAAGTTGCACTAGAACTGCCATTATAACTCATCGGTGTATATGCGAGCTACGAGAGTGAAAGTATCAAAGAAGTCAACACCATAGCTCTGGGTGAATCCCTTTGCTATAAGACGTGCCTTGTAACGAGAAACTAAGCCATCTGGAATGTACTTTACTGTGAAAACCTATTTTATCTCCACAATTCTAATGTTATTAAGTGGCTCTACAAGTGACTAGCTTTTGCATGAGATCAATGCAGTCATTTCTTCCTCCATTGCCAAGCGTCACTAGGAATTTTGAAAGGCATCATTATTCATACAAGGGATAACTATATTAGAGACCACCTCTGCAAATTGTCTATAAGTAGAGTCAGGTCTAGAGAAAGACGCTGCAACAGAGATATGATGTTTGGTACTGGGCATTGTCTTGCCCCCTTCCTAAGAGAAATTGGTTGATCAACTTCAACATCTACGGAGCCGCTGGTAGTACTTGTGTCTGCATCCACGGATATAGTAGGCTATTACTATATAAAGACTCAATCGAAGGACATATCGAGGAGATGGTGTCCGCTCAGAAGGGTTGAGTCCCTATAGAATAGAAATCTTGTAAAAATCATCTTATGGAATAGGGACATGAAGTGGAGTAGAGTAGGTAGGTGGGGGAGGAACATGAGTACCGGACCCGGAGTAGTATGGAAGAGACCCAAAGAAAGTGGCATCCACATTGATGTAGTGCTTTCTGGAGCAATGATTGTAGCATATGTACCCTTTTTGATTCCTTGTATATCCTGGAAAACACATTCTACTGCTTTGGCCGCAAGTTTGTCCCTTCCAAGACAAAGAATATGAACAAAGGCTACACACTCGAACACCTTAGGAGGAACATGAGACACAACCTTTCTTGACACGAGAACCTCAATAGGAACCTTCTTATTAATGGTGATGGAAGGCATTCAGTTTATAAGATATGTAGCACTAAGAACTACATCACCCCATTGAGTAGAGGGAATGTGATAGTCAATCAAGAGTGTATGTGCAATGTCAAGGATATGACGATGCTTATGTCCAGTCACTCCATTTTGTTGAGAAGAGTGCAAGTAGTCAAATGTAAAATCTCATTTGTGGAGAAGAATGATTACATGTCATAAGAAAAAAACTCCATAGCATTATTAGGTCTGAGAGTATTGATACTCATGCTAAATTGAGTCTTCATCTCATGTATAAAAGAAATAATAATGAAAAAATACATCAAACTTGTTTTTTATTAAGAAGGACCATGACACACGCTAAAAATCATCTATTATAACCAAATAATATATGTTTCTCAGACGAATAGGATACTGCATGGGTTCCCATATGTGAAGATGGACAAGTTCAAAAAGACTAACAGAATGGATATTCCCAGATAGTGGAAAGGAATTCATGTGATGCTTTCCTAGTTGGCATATCTCACACTCTAGGCTGATAGTGGGAGGAAACTAGGGAAGAACACGATGAAGCTTCTGTAGAGAGGGGTGACCCAAATGTTGGTGCCAGAGAGCACCAGAGGATGTTTGACGTGGGAAGGGCGGTGATGTTGGTTGGGTGATGGCGTCGATGACGTCGTTGGCAGGAAGGAACAAGAGGGGATGAACTAACTGTGAAGGGGGGGATCGGGAACCCGTTCTAATACCAAGTTAAGGTTCGTAATCAATACTTTTATGGACAAAGAGGACCCTAAGACTCTTATATAGATGGAGTCCTAGGGTTAGAGTTACACGGAGGAACATTCCTAGATGGTGAGTCGTCCGTAATACCCTCGGATTCTAGGGTTAACAATTCAACTCTCAACAATTAGCATAATTGGTTGGCCTGTGAGTGGAAGGTTGTTAGCACTAACCATGACGACATTACTAGCATGGCATGGTATTTCTCAAGGGTACGAAGTTTACTATTATTTAAATGCTTTATTCAACATTTAACGGTATATGTATCAAGAAATTCTTTTCTTATCATCCAATTGAGTGTGTGCACAATTGCCATGGCGTGCGAAATCCTAATATGAACTTGTACGGGCAGTTTTGGATTTTGAAAGTTGATATGATATTGTCATGCTTAACTTTTTTCCCCTAGGTACCTCCATGAAGTATGCTCGCCCTCCATAGTCCACAAGAACATCAAGTCTGCTAATATTTTGCTCGACCATGAGCTTAACGCTCACCTTTCTGATTGTGGATTATCTGATCTTATCCTCACTATGGAACGTCAGGTGCAAATTTAAAGCTCTCTATCCAACTTATGATCTTTTGATGCTATAATTCACCAGAGCATAATTAATGATGCAAGTAAAACAAGTGCACCTGGTGATAAATTATAAGATTTCCGTGTAAAACAGTTCATTCTGATGATGAAATAAATAATTGCATCCATTTCACAAATATTGTCCATTGATATTCAAATATTTATACATTAATAGTAGACCAATTTCAAAAAAGTTACGATCATTAGCGAAAATTAGAATCACCTTGTCTGCTTCCTGATATCAACAGAATTTAACTAATGTCAAATATTTTTATCCTCAGGTCTCAGATCCGAATATGGGTTTTGGATACAGTGCTCCAGAGGTTGTTATGTCTGGACAGTGTTCTCTTAAAAGTGATGTGTACAGCTTTGGTGTAGTGATGCTTGAACTGTTAACTGCAAGAAAACCATTCGACGGGTAAGATGCGACACACATTTCATATTAGATCACCTTGTGTTTCCATGACCATATTCCATTTTACCTTCTGTTGTAAATAAGATTACCAGTTCATACATTAAACAGTATAAAATCGGATCCAAATGAATTAACAGAGAAACGATGCAGATTAAAATCATATTAATCATATGTTTCCCAATCATTATCCGATTATTCAATGTAAATAGGAACCGATTAAAAGAACAGAAACACAAATACGGGCAGGATCCAGAAAGGGTAAAGCAATAAACGTATTGCGGCAAGCAAAATAAAACAGAGATTAGTTTAGAAGTCACCGAAGCGTCCATGAAAATGGACTGTCCTTAGAGAAGATATCGCCCCCACAATACCGGTGCGTAGGGTACTGGCGATCCGCTCCCAGGATACGACGGTTCACGATCGTCGTCGGCGCACACCAACGGGATCGTCCTCGATTGTACCTCAGTGAACTGCAGCCGAGAGAGGTGAAGAGAAAGACGTTCGTCCGCGAGAGGAAGAACAAGAGAGAGAGAGCGTGAGAGAGAGGTTTTTCTAGCGAGTGTAGAAAAACTGAGTCGGGTGAGGGATATAAATAGAGGGTCTCGCATCTTAAAGACGCGACCTTTGGTTTCCAAAGAATGCGTCCTTTGGTTTCCAAAAGATGCGTCCCGAAGACGCATCCTTTCGGATCCCAAAAAAACGCGCCCGTAATGGCAAGTTGAATTCCCATTTAAGTCGACTTACCAAATTAATCGTACACGATTAATTTAATCGACTTATCAAATGAAATCTACAGCAAAAGTATCGAGATCCGAGATCCGAATTGACTCTCCCGAGCCCGAGCCGGAGACGGAGACGGAGCGGAGCGGAGCGGAGCGCGCGCGCGCGTGTGTGGTCCTCCATTCCTCCTCTCTACTATTGCTACAAGAGCTTGGGGTGTGGACTCATATTTAAGTCCACCAAAAAGTTTAGTTCTCCCCGGTGTGGGACTAAACTTCCACTCAAACTCCCATATTTCAAATTTGGGAACTCCCAACTTACCCTCCAAACCATTTGGTTTCCCAATTGAAACCAAATTGAATGCCAATTGTAATTACATAGACTTTCCAATTAAAGTCTAAATACAACTTTAAATACAACAATCCCCCACGAATTCACCAATTTGAAAAAGAGATTCAAAAGGATTCAAGAGACTTCTTTCGGCTGCCCACACTTTGCTTTCAGTAAAGGTACCTTCCGGTTTGAACCTCTACCTGAGTTTACTACTTTCACTTTAACAGGAACGAAGTTAACTACGTCTTGAACTTCAGACCTTGGTGTTAAAGTATACGGTAGAAACAACAAAGCGTTGTTCTTGGTACAATCTTCAGGGTTGGTGCTCTTAAAGGCCATGCACCCTTATCCTGTTTCATGAGTGTGTTCAGGAAAGACCCTCTTCCTTTAACTGCGGCCCACAGTAACACTCATATAGGTGGCGTTCTCCAAGGATGCACTGCTAACATCCTGCCCTAAGGCTTGAACCCATTCAGAGCCTATGCTCTTCCTAAACTTGCAGCTTAAATGGCACTCAGGCTTCCAGGGATAAGACACTCATGCTTACGCATTAAAGTTAGAGTGCCAACCAGTTCTCCAAACAGCTTGTTATTACCACATTGAACCTACTTTGTGGGATCTCCACTCAGTTAGGTTGGGTTGCTACTGTAGAGGAACTCCCAATGGGTCTCAGTCCCATCCCAAGCCTAGACTTTAGGACTAAAGATCTATCAAGTCCCTTAGTCAATGGATCTGCCGTGTTGTCTTTGGATCCAACAAAATCCACAGCCAACACTCCTCGAGACAACAAATCCCTTAATGTCTTAAGTCTGATTTGTATGTGTCTCCTTGTTTTCTGATTGAACTTTGAACTCTTGATCTTGGCAATTGTGGTCATATTATCACAATGTACCGAGATCGCAGGAACAGGCTGACCTACCATGGGAATTTCAGACAGAAGTTCCCTCAGCCATTCAGCCTCAATTCCGGTGGTGTCCAAAGCACACAGCTCGGCCTCAAAAGTGGATCGAGCCAAAATGGTCTGCTTCACAGACCTCCAGGAGACTGCACCGCCTCCAAGGGTAAATACATACCCTGTAACACCATTACTCCCGGACTCCTCTATTTTCCCTATCCAGCTTGCATCACTGTATCCTTCTAGTACAGATGGATGTCTACCATAATGCAAACTAAGAGAAATAGTTCCCTTCAAGTACTTCAGTACTCGATCCAGAGCCTCCCAGTGAGTACGGTCAGGACAGCTAGTGTATCTACTCAGCTTTGCAACCGAGAATGAAATATCAGGTCTCGTGCAATTTGCAAGATACATTAGACTTCCTATCACTTGTGAATACCTTAGCTGGGCTACAGGTACTCCACTTTTATTCTTAAATAGCGTTTTGGACGAATCAAAAGGAGTGCTTACAGCTTTGCAATCTTGATATCCAAATTTCTCAAGTACCTTCTCAACATAGTGAGATTGAGAAATTACAATCCCATCAACTGACCTTATCAGTTTGAGACCCAAGATCACATCAGCAACACCCATGTCCTTCATCTCAAACTTGCTACTCAAGAATGCCTTAGTCTCATTAATAATCCTCATATGTGATCCGAACAATAATATGTCATCAACATATAAGCACAAGACAATACACTCATCACCTTTCACCTTAGAATAAACACACTTGTCGGATTCATGAACCTTAAAGCCATATGACAAAATAGTCTTGTCAAATTTTTCATGCCACTGCTTTGGTGCTTGTTTTAATCCGTAAAGGGATTTGACAAGCTTGCAAACCTTTCCCTCATTCCCAGGAGTCACAAACCCATCAGGTTGATCCATATAGATCTCTTCCTCAAGATCGCCATGCAAGAAGGTGGTCTTCACATCCATCTGATGGATAGAGAGATCATATACAGATGCCAATGCTATGAGCATCCGAATTGTGGTCATCCTAGTCACAGGGGAATAGGTATCAAAATAATCGATACCTTCCTTTTGCCTAAAGCCCTTGGCAACTAATCTGGCTTTGTACTTTTCAATTGATCCGTTAGGTCTAAGCTTTCTCTTAAACACCCACTTGCACCCAATAGTAGAGCACCCTTTGGGTAAATCAACCAACTCCCAAGTTCCATTAGCCATAATGGAATCCATCTCGGATTTGATGGCTTCCTTCCATTGTTTTGCTTCAGATGAAGCCATGGCTTCCTTATAACTTGGTGGATCACCCTCGATCTGGTAGACAACGAAGTCGCTACCCAGATCCTTGGCTATCCGAGGTCTTTTACTCCTCCTTGGCTCAATCTCTTCAGAGAGATCATTGGGTTCAGGTTGAGTCTCAACCCCCACATTCGATATCCTTTCCACTTGGTCTGGAATAGATCCTGATGTGGAGGCACCCTCAATGGTCAGATTCTGAGGAATCCCAGTCTTTAATGGAAAGACATCCTCAAAGAAGGTAGCATCACGGAGTTCAACAATAGTATTGACATCTATGCCCGGTATCTCGGACCGAATTACCAAGAACCTATATGCATAGCTATTTTCCAAGTAACCTAAGAAGACCGCATCAACAGTTTTAGGACCAAGTTTCTTTCTCTTGTGTTCTGGGACTAAAACCTTAGCGAGACAGCCCCACACTTTGAGATATCTTAAACTCGGTTTCCTATTTCTCCAAAGTTCAAAGGGACATTTTTCCATATGTCTTGGAGGCACCCTATTCAGAATATGGCAAGCCGTATTCAAGGCTTCTCCCTACATATAGGTTGGAAGTCCAGAACTCTGTAGGAGAGCATTGATCATGTCAGTTAAGGTTCTATTTTTCCGTTCTGCTATCCCATTTGATTGCGGTGAATATGGGGCCGTAACTTCATGAACTATGCCAAAAGATTTGCATTGTTCATCAAATAAGTTAGAGGTATATTCACCTCCTCTATCTGACCTAAGGCGTTTAAGCACTTTTCCTGTTTGTGTCTCAGCCTCATTCTTAAAGATAAGAAATTTCTCTAAGGCTTCATCCTTGGTTTTCATTAGATATACATAGCAGTATCTACTGCCATCATCTATAAAGGTGATAAAGTATTTCTTATTGTCTCGGGTCAACACACCATTAAACTCACAGATATCCGTGTGCACTAGATCCAAGATCTCACTATCTCTAGAGACAGACTGAAAAGACTTCCTAGGTGTCTTTGCTTGCACACATATCTCACATTTTTGAGTTTTATCAATTGTGTGTTTAGGGATCAATTCTAAATTCATCATCCTTTTAATCGAATTTAGATTTACATGACCCAATCTACCATGCCACAGATCACAAGATTCAAGATTATTCACAACTTGAGACACAGAACTAGAACATTCAGTACTCAAAACATTCAATTCATTAATGTTTACTGAATCACATCTAATTCTAAATAACAAATCAAAGTCAGCCAAATAGCCTTTACCATAAAAGACACCATGTCTCAGAATAACAACTTTATTACATTTAAAGTTTAATTCAAAACCATTTCTAACTAAGATAGAGCCGGATAAAACATTCTTCTTAATGTCAGGAACATGCAGCACCCTGTGCAACGTCCAGACTCGTCCAGAGGAGAACCTCAAGTTGACTTGTCCTGACCCTAGCACCCTGGCCGCAGAATCGTTCCCCATCTTCACAGTCCCACCGCTGCAGGTCTGATAAGAAGAAAACAATGTTCTGTCAGAACATATGTTCACATTGGCTCCCGTATCCACGAGCCACTCATTTGGATCATGGATACGGTATAGTTCAGGTTTTACAGAGACATACCCCTCGCTAGCCCCGAGTCCCATAGTGATCATGTTCACTTGTGGACTCCCGTCTGTAGCCTTAGATTGAGCCTTCAAGGACGGACAGTCCTTCTTCCAATGGCCAACCTGATTACAGTGCCAGCAGGGTTTATTCTTTGCCTTTTTCTGGATCTTGCCCTTTGGTTTCATTTTATTGTTATTGGGACCCTTTCCCTTTTTATCTTTGCCCTTCGAGGTCATGAAATTGACCTTAGCCGGAATATCAACAGGAAGCACAGGTTTTTGTTTCCTGTGTTCCTCCTCTATGGCAATTGCCACCATCAAGTCATCCATAGAGATTTTCCCCTTTCTGTATTTCAGGGTCATACCGAAGTCTTCCCATGACTTGGGAAATTTCTCTATGATGCACATGACCTGAAACTTCTCTGGAAGTTTCATTTCGGCATCCTCTAAACCATGGAGCAAGAGTAAAAACTCGTGTGCTTGTTCAGAAATAGACTTCCCCTCGGCCATGGAAAACTTCAAGAATTTGGCTACGGAGTATTTCTCAATACCGAGATCTTCGGTGTTATACTTCCGATCCAAATCTTCCCATAGCCCCTTCGCAGTCTGCGTGGATGAACAATATACGTCAAACAACGTGTTGGACAGAGCCAACAAGATGCAACCATGACATATACGGTCGCGTTCCTTCCACGTAGATTGTGCCTTATGGCTATCGGGTGAGGGGTTTTCCGCCTCCACCGTTGGACAGTCGGTTTCAAGCATCGAGATTAACCCTATGGTGGTTAACCAGATCTTCATGCGGTGTTGCCAACGCTTAAAATTCTGTCCACCGAATTTTTCAGGCATACCCGTCATATCTACCCTCGATTTAAACATTGTTTCCGACATTTTAGAATCGGTTCGAGATATCTTCTCTAAGATTGTTGTAAATAAGATTACCAGTTCATACATTAAACAGTATAAAATCGGATCCAAATGAATTAACAGAGAAACGATGCAGATTAAAATCATATTAATCATATGTTTCCCAATCATTATCCGATTATTCAATGTAAATAGGAACCGATTAAAAGAACAGAAACACAAATACAGGCAGGATCCAGAAAGGGTAAAGCAATAAACGTATTGCGGCAAGCAAAATAAAACAGAGATTAGTTTAGAAGTCACCGAAGCGTCCATGAAAATGGACTGTCCTTAGAGAAGATATCGCC
This sequence comes from Ottelia alismoides, assembly GCA_037367405.1. Taxonomy (NCBI): domain Eukaryota; kingdom Viridiplantae; phylum Streptophyta; class Magnoliopsida; order Alismatales; family Hydrocharitaceae; genus Ottelia; species Ottelia alismoides. The sequence goes on along the minus strand of JAZKJV010010625.1, from coordinate 271,852 downwards.
CCCACAATACCGGTGCGTAGGGTACTGGCGATCCGCTCCCAGGATACGACGGTTCACGATCGTCGTCGGCGCACACCAACGGGATCGTCCTCGATTGTACCTCAGTGAACTGCAGCCGAGAGAGGTGAAGAGAAAGACGTTCGTCCGCGAGAGGAAGAACAAGAGAGAGAGCGTGAGAGAGAGGTTTTTCTAGCGAGTGTAGAAAAACTGAGTCGGGTGAGGGATATAAATAGAGGGTCTCGCATCTTAAAGACGCGACCTTTGGTTTCCAAAGAATGCGTCCTTTGGTTTCCAAAAGATGCGTCCCGAAGACGCATCCTTTCGGATCCCAAAAAAACGCGTCCCGAAGACGCATCCTTTCGGATCCCAAAAAAACGCGCCGGTAATGGCGAGTTGAATTCCCATTTAAGTCGACTTACCAAATTAATCGTACACGATTAATTTAATCGACTTATCAAATGAAATCTACATCAAAAGTATCGAGATCCGAGATCCGAATTGACTCTCCCGAGCCCGAGCCCGAGCCCGAGCCCGAGCCCGAGACGGCGCGCGCGCGCGCGCGTGTGTGGTCCTCCATTCCTCCTCTCTACTATTGCTACAAGAGCTTGGGGTGTGGACTCATATTTAAGTCCACCAAAAAGTTTAGTTCTCCCCGGTGTGGGACTAAACTTCCACTCAAACTCCCATATTTCAAATTTGGGAATTCCCAACTTACCCTCCAAACCATTTGGTTTCCCAATTGAAACCAAATTGAATGCCAATTGTAATTACATAGACTTTCCAATTAAAGTCTAAATACAACTTTAAATACAACACCTTCATCTTCATTTTTTCATGATACACTTTGTTAGAGTTGAAGGATCCCTTTTTGTCTCTGTGCATTCTCATCTTCTTATGACAGTTTGCGGCGAAGGTCTGAACAATCCTTGGTCCGCTGGGCAACCCCTCAGCTCCACGACATTGATGCATTGGATAAGATGGTTGATCCTGCTCTTAAGGGACTGTATCCGGCGAAATCCCTTTCACGTATCGCCGACATCATTGCCCTTTGTGTCCAGGTATGAGATATCAGATGAACACATTTTGACACCGCATTCTTCAAACTGGTCCACCTATTTTACCGAGCAAACTTTATAGCGGTATGGTAGAAGTTTCTGACATCAATTTGGTGCAGCCGGAGCCAGAGTTCAGGCCACCTATGTCAGAGGTTGTCCAAGCACTTGTTCGCCTTGTGCAGAGAGCAAACATGAGCAGGAGAGTGGGATCAGCAGACGATCAGGAGACTCCGAGACTAGACGATGACCGAGATAGGCTCAGACTGATTTGAGCTGAGGTCAAGTGAATTGCATCTTCGAGTTTCCGTCAGCTTCTGTTTTACCCCATGAATGAAGAATTGAAATTCAGCAGAAGAAAATAAGCCAATTTTCGACTTCAAAGAACCAGAAGGCTGAAAATATGTGGATCGACAACTTCTGATTATTTGGCATCTCTGTAAGGAATATCCTTAATTTTCTACTCAATTGTTGTGAGCAATATTATATAGTAAGTCTACATGCAAAGTCTACATGTATGTTTACAGTTCTTGTGCAAGAAATATAGATAAGGAAAATGGTGTCATTTACGTCCGCTTTATGAGATGATATCGACAAGACGAACAAAACAAGTGCTTTCTTCTGCTGTACATGAAATATTGGTTGTTTTATACAGATAATAATAGATAATCAAATCGAAAGAGGGATATTTTTAGAATACTTGATTCAAAAAAGTATGATGTATTGTATATTGTTAATGGTTGTCGAGCCATTATGTAATATAAGTTGCTGCAAAATATTTCATTATCTGAATAAATTGTGGTTGCATTTATAAGGTCCCTTAGTACAATTGTGGTGATGTAGCATGGTCATCTTGATCAGACAATTGTTGATCTAAAGAGTTAGATCATGATTGTTGTTGCGTGGTTGTAGATCTAAAGAGCTAGATCGATGATACAACCAACATCGTCCAGGGATATTCAAGAAGGATCTCCAGTCTGAGAAAGAGATGGTAATCTTTCTCCAAAGGCTGACATCCAATTGACCTCTTGATGCATGTCTTCTGCATAGGAATATACATTCATAGGTGTTGGATAAGGTAAGTTAAATTGTTTATCAAAAGTCAAAATGTTGACCAACGATTAAATATTGATCAAAGATTAAAATGTTGACTAAATTATTGACTTTTAAGTGAGTGTTGACGTGACGAGAGTTGAGATACTAAAAACATGTATGTATATTGTCATGAAAATGTACACATCCTTTTATTGGAGATATATATGCATCTATATGTCTATGTATTAGATCAATGACCAAACAAGGTTTATATAACAACGAGTTGGTGTACATTTAAGGAAATATGAGGAGGTGCATACTTTTTGAACCAGGAGATGGAGCTCACTCATGGTATAGTGGGGTTACTAGAAATTCAATCCATAGTCATCTTATTTATGAAACAAGAGAAGACTTCGCAACATTTAATATATGCTTTTGGAAAGCATATGATTGATATTGTCATCTGATGATTAATTGAGAAATCTATTGACAAATCCTTGAAAGAGACAACCAAATGTGGGTTTGAACTTTGAGTCTAAGTAAAATCTTCCACTGTGTAGGTTGCTTGAGTATTGGGAATGACACTTCCATTCCGAGGGAATAAAAAAACTAGGTGGATTTTTTAGTTGTTTTGTTTTGTATCTAAATGAATGAGAAGTAGATTGATTAAATATCAATTCATAAAACTCATTTCTAGATCCAGAGAGTTAGAAATCGATATGAAATAGTTCTAAGTCAATTAGAGAAATGGTTCGAAAAATATCTATCTCAATTTCCCAAAGTGGTTTAAACTTAGATATTAGATGTAAATTTAATTATCAAGTCACTATACTTGATCTATATAATTTATCTAACATTATTTCCAAGTATCCGTAAATGCTACTGGTTTATTCAACTTTTTATGGGTTCTAAATATTCTTAATGGAAATATTCACAAGTGAACAATTGTCGCAACCCAAAGAAGTTTCAAACGAAAATTGTTTTTATTTTATTTACAACTCAAGCCAACAAACAAAAGAATGTAGGCAGAGAACTATGATTGATATTTATTTACCTGCTTGGCGTACAAGATCGAACTCAGGTGGCTACAATTTCCGAGGGTATTTAAATCAAAGAAAATTCAATGAAATAAAAGATGATTCTCTTTTTGCAAATTCTTGGTTTTTAGCATATTTTTACCTTTTAAAAAATTTTATAGATTTTTAAGTTTTATATATCTTTTGATTTCTAATTTATATTTTTTAAATGATTTCCTTTTTTCAAATGTTTATGAAGTTTTAGTTTTTAAAACAAAGAAAAATAACACGTTATATACAAAAGAAAAAGCTCTTTCTGAATTTTTAAAATATGATAAAAAATATGCAGAAAAAATTAAGTAAAAGGGTTATTGGGTTTTTGATAATTTTTCACTGTTGTTTTATATTTTTAGGATTTTAAAACAATTAAAAATAAGGAAATAAGAAAAAACGAGACGGCCAGTTTTGTGATTTTAAAATAGAAAATGAAGTGAAAAATAAGCACACTATATATAGAAACATCGAACATTTTTCAAAATTTTCAAAAACGTGTTTTATGATTTTTTGGATTTTCTTTGATTCTATATGTTTTTAAAGTGCATTTAGTGTTTTGTAATTTTATTAGTTTTATAAGGATTATAACAATAAAGAAATTAAAATAAATAAAAATAGACACACATAATTTTTCAGAATTTTTCAACCAATTTTTATAATTTTTATTTATTTAATACTTCATGCATGAGAAAAATAAGATGTTTCTGATTTATTAAAAATACTGAAACTAATTAAAATTCAAAATCCAATTAGTGCTTCAAGAGGTGATTAGATCTAAGATGATTTTCTAGAAATTATTAACAATGATTAGTTATTTATTAAAATCAATTAACAAACACAATTAAAAACTACATAACATGGACCTTTATGCAAACTATTTTATTTACAGGATCAAAGTAATGACAAATAATAAAAGTAGGGGGATTTGTGCAATTTTACCGAAAGGGGTCCATGCCATCACATGTAATATAAGCTGGCATGAACCTAGATGGAATAAATTTATTTAAAGGGATAAAACGTTAACCAATAATCTTTTGATAGATGTTGCAAATTAACCAAATGTCATGTGCTCAGGACGTTTATACAATTCAAGAAGGACTCACATGCATATATGAAAAACTAGAAGGGCACAAATGTAAATTTTTGAACAACAATAACAAACCACGTGTCCTCAAAGGTTTTATTTACAAATTAAACAAATGCGGGTAAAAGAACAAAATCTTCACCGATCCACAAGCAAACTGAATGTCTGATATTTAATCTAGCACTAGATGATCGACGATTGACTTTTGGGCGCACACAAACGGTCCTGATGCGATCTGGATGAGGTATTCTTGATCGTACATCAAATGGAGGTGTTCAAAGAACTTTGAAGAAGGGGGATAATCGAGCTTCGATCGGCCAGATCTCGACCGATCTCCACCCAAATCAATGCCTGAAAGTCGCTCTATGTTCTTGATGCACTCTCATGTCATTCAGATGAGTCACTAAAGCTTGAACATCATCGGATCAATATATGGAGCTTCAAATGATATGCAACTCAAAATGGATCTTCTGATCCTGCTATAGCTCCAGATCACGTTATGTTCCCTGCAAATAAATTCTTATTGCTCGGAGAGATCTCTGACCACGTTATTAGCAACAACTAAATAATAAATAGGTGAATGGGAGTCTCCGGCAGAGGGGGTGGTCAAAGAGGAGACTAAATCGTAGATCTCGAGAGATTTTGATGATCAGGCTACGTGAGATGATGAAAAGAGGGATGGTTGATTGGAATGGAAAATCAAGGATCACAGAGCTCCGATCATGCGGATTGGATCTCAGGTGATAAAGATGAGATGTAAGATAAGAACATGAAATTAAAAAAAATTAAAGACAAAATCGAAAGGAAAAGTATATAAGGTTATGATGAATACCCATTCATCACTCTTTATTCTTTTATGTTAGCTACAAAACCTATGCAAAACACATGTATATTCTTGTAAATAGCAAAAATTATCATCTAGCATGCATTGTGTAAAATACAATAATTAGCATGTTTTTGTGCATAAATAAAAGAATAAAGAAATAAAAGAAAAAGAGGGAGATATTTAGAATAAATATTGAGCGACCTAATCCCAAGGGAGGGCTCAGCATGGGCCTGACCGCATAAAAACCCAAGTAGAGAGAGATAGGGAAGCTCATATGTGTGTACATATACCTATGTTTATAAATAAAAAATATTTTCCTCTAAATAAAAAAATATAATTGTGTGACTATTCATTTGTATATATTTGGAAATATAAAATCAAATAAAAATGGGAAAACAAAAGTAGAAATAAAATTCACTTCATCATTGTATATAGACCACATGTACATAAAATCACATATCTATTTATTTCTCCTTGTAAATAAATAATAAAAATTTAATAAAAATATGTATATATTACACATTTTATGGCGTAAATAAATAAAATAAAAATTAGAAAAATGAAAATAAAAGAAAAAGGAATAAAATAAAAATCAAAGTCCACCTTGTATATATACCATGTATGTATATAAATAAAACTATTTATTTAACTCTTGTAAATAATTAATAAAAATAAAATAAAATACCTATTATTCCAAATTTTATTCTATAAATAAATAAAATATAAAATTGGAATGAAATGTACAAAAACAAATAATAAAAAATCAAAAATAAAAAATACATATGTATATACCTATATATAATAATAATATTTTGTAAATACCTAAATTATATTTCAAAAAAATAAAAAAAAATCACAAAAAAATAATTTAAAAATAAAGAAACATTTTTTTGTTCTAACTTTTTTGAAATTCGGACATTTATTATTTTTTATTGAATTATCAAATATTGAATAAATCCTGAATTCCCATTGGTCCTCGGGGGATTGTTGACCCCCGGTCAACTCTCCCCCTGGACCACATTTGCTCCGGATCTGCGCCCGACCCGCTTTTCTCCTAATTTTAGCGCCCTGATTCGAGCTCCATTTACCCTAAACCCCAGGTCCTAATCCTCCCAGATACATTCGAGATCCACGCTGATGCATCCGTGCTTCACGGAACCCTGTCCGACCCTATTTTCGGACCTGGGCAGCTATATAGGTTGAGCTCCGCCGCACATTTCACGCCATCTTTGGCCTCGTCTTCCATTCCCAGGAGCTCCATTCGCTTCCCTAGAGTGACAGCTATCGGAGAGGAGTGTCGCAGCGAGGAGGGAAGGTCCCAGCCACTGATCCGGCGAGCTTCTTCGCCGTGCGCCGCCGTGAGGAGCGCCCGAGCCTCTGGTCCCGACAAACCATTGAGGCGAAGACCTCAGTAGCTTCATTAGCCCCAGCCCAGTTGACCTCGATCACCAGGTAGACCTGAATCCTTCTGGTTTCCCTTAATTTTCGATTACGCCCAATTCATCCGTTCTCTGTCGCCGGTCGATTCCCACCATCTCCGTCATCCTATCGATCATCGGACTCGACCATCACAACCACGAGACTTCTCCTCACATTCTGCACCCACTTACACCCCCTGTCTGGCCCCGGAGCAGGAACTTCGACCTCCACCGCCGTCGCTTCGCCGGAGGTCGACCATCCCGACACACCAACATTTCCCCTCTAACTGGGTCAAGGAACTTTGCCCTCGATCCAGGAGTTGCTTTGAGCGTTTTGCAGGTCACGAGAGGCCCATATGAGGGACTGAGCATTTAGGCACAACAGCTCCAGTCCTCCACCGTTGTCGGGCCACTCCGGTGGTCGTCGGCCTCATCGGAGGCATCCTTCTGTTGCGGAGCACCTTGGCGATCACGTTCTACCTTCCCGTGGCTCCAGAGGAGGTCTCCACCACGAGCATTGGGCCGACAAAACTCGCCGGCGAGAAGTTCTTGGAGACCCTCAAGTAGCCGTTCGATCTACCTCCCGCTCCATATCTGATCAGAACCGTCTATTTGAGGAGCAGCCGACACCGTTGGATCCATCTGGGATCTGATCGGGACCACACGTATATACGAACTTAGCCGTCAGATCCGAGCCCGAGCTCTTCGCAGAGGCGCAGCGCCCCTCAGCCGTCCGATCTATACGTGGCACGCCTCCAGCCCTCGGATAATAAGTGGGGTAAATTGTTCTTAGGCCCCTTATTTTATCGTATTTACTTTTCAGTCCTGTAGATATTTATGTCAGTTGTTTTTATCTTTGAACATTTACACTTAGGGCCTCCTTGTTTAGTATATTTGCATTACAGTCCCTGTGTGTATTGACCACGTGCATCGACACATGATTTAGTGGGCTTTTTGCATTTTTCATCAGGTATTCCTTGCGTGTTATTGTTTGAAACTTTTTAAATGGGAATTACATCGGTGCCCCTCTGAATCTGACACACGTGCGTCGCGCATGTTTTTCTGGGATTTTTGCGTTTTTGGCCCTAAGCTTTCTCTGTGTGTTACTGATTGACCCCTAGACATGTTTTTATGACATTTAGGTCCCTGTACACTGTGAGTCTTTGTTTGATTTTAATAAAATATCAAACTTAACCTAAATTACGTGAAAATTGGAAACGTGGCTTCTGCCACGGTGTAAAAGTTTTTCTAATTTTTGGGTACATTTTTGAGGCTTTTTATTATTTTTAAAAAATTCAAAAACCATTGTTTTTGTGTCTGTCCAGATTTGAAAACCATAAAAAATATAAAAACTCTTCTAAAAATTCTAAAAAATTAGGAGTTGTTAGTTTGTGTGTGTTTGATTTTCTATGCAGTTTTCGTGATTTTTGGATATATAAAAACCCTAAAAATTTAAAAACCCTTAAAAACTCATAAAATTCTAAAAAAATCATAGAAAACTCCAAAAATAATAAACTCTTATCCTGAATTTTCTTTATTGTTTGTATTTTCATAAAAATTCCTTCAGGCTTTTATAGATCAATTTGATATTTTAAATTGATCTTCCAAGCCTGACTGGACAGTACCTCACTGTTTCTATCTTCTTTGATTTATAGAAAAATCTATAAAAATCAAAAAATCTCAAAAATTCACCAGAAATAGCAAAAAACCTAAAAAACATAAAAATAATTTTGTTTGAATTTTTGGACCATTTTTGAATAGTTAAATAATTGATTGAAGTTGCTTGTATTTGCCCTTTTATTATTTTCCTTATTATTAAAAATACAAAAAATATAAAAATAATTAAAAACCACCAAAAACATATTTTCTTCCCTTATTTGTGAGTTGACTACTTCGTAGGTCGCAAGGCCAACTCGTGCTCCCTGAGTCCGACCCCTTGTGCTACACCAGGCTAATCTCATAGCCAGAACCACTATTTTTGCACTGTTTGATTTATATTTCGGATTGGTGGTCTGCTCTTATATTTTTCTTGATTGAGCTGATTTATCTCTCGATCCGGGTCGCAACGACCCGAGTGTGATTATTTTATCCCAGATTGATTGGTTGAATTTTCAGCTTATCAGGTTAACTACAGTGAACGAATGATGGTGCGGTCTCAATTCACGACATCACGTGAAGAAGCTTCAATGTGGCGGAGGAGCTCCGGCCATGTAGTTTGTAGTGTGTCATCCCATACTCTCTCGTACTTCCAGATGAAGGACTCTGTCATAGTCTCGATCTCCGAGAACCTCCCTCGGGTGAAAAAACATAAGTGAAACGGATCTGGGGGGCTGACAAAGATTATTGAAAAGGAGATCGGGCGAGTGAGAGGTTTATTCGGGCAATAAAAATCATGAAGGAGCTAGGTCGATTTGATGAGTGGATCAGATGGTAAAAAGAAGAAAAGAAACTCCGACAAAGAAGTAAAACGGGTGGATCGGTGGAAGGGGAGTTAACCCGGGTCCTCGAATCAGAACTTGTCTAGAATAAGACATAAAGCACTAAAGGACATAACAGTCAAAATGATAATTAAATTAAAATTAAATATAAAATGAATTTAAATAAATAAAAAATGTAAATAAAAATGCTAGGGAATAAATAAAGTTAATTTAGGTGATTTTTTTAATAAATTAAATAAATTCTATAATTAATTTAAAATAAATAATTAACCCTATTCATAGGTATATATACCTATATATCCAACACTTGTATTTGTAATAATTTATTTTTACAAATAAATGTATATTTTGATATTTTATTTATTTACAATGTTTTTCAAGGATTTTATTCATATTTTGATTTTATTTTTATGAAATAATTTATAAGGTTAAATAAATAGATATATTTGCAAATATACATAGTGGTATATGTACAATATTTACAATGAATTGATTTTTATGTTTGGGTTTTGTAATTTTTATTTGCATTTTTTAGATAAATACAATATTTACAATTATTTTAAAATAAAAATGAATAAATATGTAAATAAAATAAATAAAAATAAAGTTTTCAGACAATATATAATACACACGCAATATACAATAAACTCTAAAAAGACGCATTTTGCATCTTAACTCCGATTTTAGCAAAACCACTTTCATTTTAAAGTTTAATTTATTTAGAGTACAATAAAAGTGAGTTTTCTTTATGTTGATTTTTATGGAGATGGTATGAGTCTGACAAGTTTGGTTTTATGGCTTTTTTAAAGTATCATTATTTACACAATGTACAATGAATCTTTTTGCAATTATTTTTAATGTTTACAACTTATTTTATGTACAAGTTCTAAGAAGAAAATAATTTTAGTTGAGATAAATTGAGTGATAAATAAACTAGAGAAAGAATTATATACAAGTAATGATATATGTACATTTGATGAATGATGATGTTTTTTTTAAATTTTTTTATTTTTCTACGAGTAGACTTATCTCCCCCTACTTTATTCCTTATTGACCAGGTCAAGTCTTGACCTTCTCTTGTGTTAAGAGTCAGCCTATATTTATTTCATATAAACATTCTTTATTTTCCCTTTATTTATATATTTACTTTAGGTTAAAAATAATGGTTTTTATACAATATTAATAAAAGAATAAGAAATAATAAAAACACGGGCTTATTAATATTTGCATGTATTTAAGAAGGGATTTTAAGCTAAAATAAATGAATAAAGATGATGAAATGCATATTCATCATCCCTCTATACGTTACCTTTACTAGTCCCTTAGCAAACAGTTATTAGAAGAATAAGTGACTAAAAAGAAAAAAGAAGAAAACAAAAATAAATAACTTAAAATAATTTCGATTTTTAAACTATTCTTACAAAATCAAAGTATGGAGCTCAACCAGACCTTTGGATTATTAGTTTGGTGGAACCTTATTAGGAAATGGAGTAAAAACCTAACAAACTCTAAGTTCCACAAGACTCCTATTCAGGTCGCCTCAACAGTCAGGTCAAAACAAGTCCTCATACATAAATTCTGATGACTATGAATCTATTTGTATTGTGTATTTGAAATCTAGATCTCCACATATAAAATTACAAAAACCAACCTTCTCTTAGAAAGGTAACCCTAATTCTCTTCTCTAGCTACTCTTTCCCCGAGGAGCGGGGCATTTCCTTCTATGTTCAAGTACGTGTTGTCTCCACAATCGAAAGGTGGGAAGTAAAAGAATAAGAAGATAACTAGAGTGTGGTCAGTGTAGCCACATCTCCTTGGGAAGCTGGCTAGTGTCGTTAAGTCTCCAATAAGATTTACAGTCTCTCTAAAGCTTGATTGAGGTGGTCAAATATATACATGAATGATTTTGTTATTGTATACATATTGCTTCTACATAATGGAAATAATTTTGCACTGCATAAATCTTTATTATGCTATTGCAAATATAGAATCTTTCTTTCGGCACATGTTTTGGGGGCTTAGAAAAATTGTACCAGCAGATCATTCCTCAAACAAAGCTTTATTCAACCCACAACACCCGTCAATAGATGTCCATGCCACTACACTAGGTTGGGGCTCACTGGAGACTCAAGGTGAATACGTATGTTTCCATTTGCATGCACCTCTTGCCAGAGGAATCTAACCCTCACCACCTCATCAATGAAGAGCTACGTGTAAAGTGCTTGTCCAAGTTAGGTCACTGTCTAAAAGAACCATGTGTGTGTGAAATATTCCACTTAGACCAGTCAAGATGACATGTAAACACTGTCTTGTGGACTCAACGTTTTAAGTCACTAGACCTGAAAATTCGCAACTCCAGTTCCTATAAGGTTCCTCTTAAATTAAGTGGATTAAGGTTTTTACCAAGCTCCATTCTTGGATTTTATTCTAGACTAGTTTAAGCATCAATTTCATTTTGAAAAATGCACATGCTAATGCAAATGCAATAAATACATACAAAGCAATTTTTTCAAAGAAAAGAAAAGGAAGTAGAAGACAAATCTTTTTGAAAAGTTTTTTAGAGAGTTTTGCAATTTTTTATGGATTTTAGTTTTCAATTTTATATGATTTTTTAATAGAGATAATTACACACATTTATAAAAATTTACAAATATTTTATAGAAATTTACAAAAATTTTATACAAACACTATATACAAGGTTATACACATTTTATACAAGTATTTAGAAAAAGAATATTTACTACTTTTATGTACAAAATTTATAATAAGGATTTTATCTACAAAATAATTTTATATAAAAATTCTATAAAGAACTTTATATACAAATTTATACAAGTTGTATATAAAAAAAATTATTAAAGAAATTTCATGCATAAATGAATTTTTATTCATATATTTACAAAGAGATTATAAGTTATGTTTATAAACATTTGTATAACTAGTATATACATACAATATGTACAAACAAGTTATTTATATACAAGGTGATAAAAATAGTTTACAAATAATTTTACAAAGGTTTTTAGAAAATATTTACAAAATCATTTCACAACATTTTACAAAATTTACAAATATTTTTTACGGACATTTTACAAATGGATTTCAAAAATAGTTTGTAAAATTTTACAAATCAATTTTACAAAGATTTTATTTACAAACATTTTACAAACGTCTGTACAATATACTTATTTTTGATATAAATTAATTTACAACCATTTAAAAATCAAAACAATTTTACAACAAATTCTACACAAATAATTTTACATAGTTTTTTACAGCAATTTTACGAAAATGTTTTTACAAATATTTTATAAAGCATTTGTACAAATAATTTTACAAAGTTTTTACAAAAATGGTTTACAGAAATATTTACAAAGGAATTTTACAAAGAACTTTTACAAACTTTTTATAAAACATTTTTATTCTAGTTTAATAGCATGATTATTAGACAAATAAAGTATGAGTTATGTCTAAATTATATATATATAATATACGACGCCTCCTTATACTTCGATCGAACTATGTACTCATAGTGATCAAGAAGCGACATAGGAAGGCGTAACTCGTTCTAAGTATAGAAAGGTGAAAAGAATCCATACAAAAATGACTCAAAGAATAAATAATGAAAGGAATAGAAGTCGATGATCCTCCTTATACTTAAGATCAAATCATCCTAACTATAGAGATTGTACAAACGGGGAAAATCGAGGAAAAGGATGTACAAACTCAACGACTTGACTTGTGCTCCCTTATACCTAATGTTAAAGATCCCTAAGTATGGAAAAAGAATATCAACAAGTTGAAGGACAAGAGCGGGAACACAAGAAGAAAAGAAAATAAACAAAAACGAAAAGACATGAAATGAACGACATCACCCCCCTATACTTAGGGTAAAGGATCCTTGAGTATAGGCAAAAACAAGAGTGATGAAACATAACGAAAATGAACAACTCAAGTTATTCACCTCCTCTATACTTAGGATAGAGTACATCCTAAGTATAGCATACACGCGGGAAAGAGGTGAATGATAAAAATGAAAGAAAAAAATAAAAAGACAGGATATATACAAATTGATATCAGCTCATGTATTAGACACAGAAGATGTCAAAGGATCATCATCTGATACCAAATGAATGGAATCAACCAAAGACATGAATATATCATGATCTAGATATGGCTTCAACAACTATCCATTCACAACAAATGATTGTGCATCAGATGCCAACCAAGATATGACAACATTACCATTGTCATGCAAAATTCTAACAATGAACGATCTTGATCATTTGTTTTTGAGTTTGCATGCGAACAACTTTAATTTCACATCAAACAACCATACTTTCTGATCAGGGACAAAAGTCTTTATCCTAATATGTTTATCATGCCAATGATTGACTTTCTCCTTGTACATGAGTGAGTTGTCATACGAGAAATTTCGGATTTCCAAAAATTTATTATGATACACTTTTCTACTCTGGCATGATCTCTCATAATCCAAATTTCATACACAGAGTGCCCATAAAAATTTGCGAATAAACTCAACTAGCAAGTGGCAAGGCTTTCCATAAACCAATCTATAGGTAGACATGCTCAATGGAGACTTGTACGCAGTTCGATAAGCCCATAGAACTGAGTTAAGCATCTGGGATAAGTTCTTCCTATCTATATATACAAGTTTCTGAAGTATCATCTTGATCTCCCTATTTGAAATCTCAGCCAAGCTGTTAGTCTGTGGGTGATAAGGAGACATGACTTTATGCTCAATCATGTACTCCTTCACAAGCTTCCTGACCTCTCTATTGACGAAATAGCTTCCCCCATCTGAAACGAGTATCTTGGGTATCTCAAACCATGCAATATTGTTGTCCTTAAGAAAGGAACAAACTGTATGACTATTAGCAGCTCGGGTGGGGATCGCCTTCACCCAACAACTAACATAATCCATGGTAAGCATGATGTACTGAATCCCTGACTGACAGGGAATGCGCTTATAAGGTCTATGCCCTAAGCATCAAAAACATCTGAAAAATGGATATATCTCAGGGGCATGGTATCTTTGGGACCGACGCTTCCTTCCATTCTCTGGCAATCGGTACAGTGTCTCACAAAATATGTAGCATCCTTGAACAGAGTTGGCCACCATAGGTCACATTAAAGAACCTTCGCTACCGTGCGCTTCCCCAAATCATGCCCACCAACCTCTAATATGTGACAATGCTTAAGTACACTGGTGTATTCCTCCTGAGGAATGCACCTCCTCCAGATACAACCACATCCTAATGAAATAGATACAGATCCTCCCACTGGTAAAAATGAATCTCTACAAACATCTAACTACCTTAATCTTGGGCCAATCTTGTGGAACTTTCTTGGAGATAATATAGTTCACAACATCAACATACCGTGGGAGTGAGGTAATAAACAAGATGACCTCATTTGGAAAGGTCTCTGATATAAGTGGTAGCTGCTCAGGGGACTCTGCATCTGTAATACCAAAAAAGTAATCTCCTACAATGTTTTTCACTCCAGAATTGTCTTGAATCCTTAAAATAAACTCTTGGAGAAGAAGGATCCATCTGATAAGACGTGGTTTGGCATCCTTCTTTGCATGTAAGTATTGTATGGTAGTATGATCCATGTAGACAATAACTATGCAACCCAGAAGGCTGTTGGACATGGGAACCCATGGAGAGCCATTGCAATTAATGTTATTATAAAATTCATTCCCTGATCTGAAATGAAGAATAACTAATTTGCATAATAGGTCCTTTAGTACAATTAGGGTTTACTATGATTATATTAATGATCATATAGATGTTAATTCAATTGTTGAATCATAGAGGCTAGTGCTTGGATGAATATCTAAAGAGTTTGATTGAGGACTTATCAAGCGTCGTCAAATGATTATTAAGAGATCATCTCTGTCATGTGTAGGAGAAGGCAATCCTTTCTCTTTTGGTTGATATCTGACCAACCTCTTGATGCAAGTCCTCTGCATAGGAATATAGATTCGGATGTGTTAGATAAGTTAGGTCAAAGAGTTGACTTAGCGAGATCGAGATAGCCAAGACCTATGTCGTATGCTGTCACGATATAGGCATGCATCCTCTGACTAGAGACATATGTATTACTATATGCCTGAATATGTACATTTGGCAGATTGATGATAGAGTTTGTTGTGCGGGTCTAAAATTTATCCTCACGGAGTACGAAGACAAAGTGTCGTTGATGCGACCTATAGAAAAATTCGAGTCAATCAACAAGTACCCACACCATATAATGAATCAATGAATAACAAAAATGTGGAGCACAATTTATTATACTCTACAAATAAGATGCACGTAAGCATGTAGAGGTCAAACTATAGAGAGCAAACAACGTAGCCTTAAGGGTTATTTCTAATTACTATGTACACAAGTGTCCCTTTTATGTGGTTTTTTTTCTTTTTTAATTTTTTATTTGATTTTCCTTATGTATCTTTTAATATTTTTTAATGTGAGTTTTTATAGATATGTATATATAAGGATATATGTATGTATGTATATGAGATATAAGCTATATAAATCATAGTAAATAAATATATAATAATCAGAAAGTATTAATAAATATATCCTTGATTATATAATATGCATATACATTTTTTTGTTTTTGTTTTTTTAAGTAATTATAAGGTATCTAAAATCATTATAATAGTAATATAAATTGTAGATATATATACTCCGTAGGATATTACATTCATAAATTTAGTAAAAAATAATCAAAATATGCAAAATAGAATATTTTGTATTTTATATATTTGTCTATTATTTTTGTGATTTTAGGTATATTTTTGCTAATTTTTTATGTATTTTAGAGTAAAAAATATCGCAAAACAAAGATTAAATAAATAGGCCAAATTGATTAGAAGATTAAAAATAGCAATAAGTTTTATATTTCTCCAAATCAATTTTAGTATATTCTAATATATATAAATAAAGATACATAATAGAAAGAAATATTTTTTTGGCATTTTAAAGAATTTTTATATTTTTAGAGGATTTTGGTGGTTTTTATTTTTTTCTCATTTTCTTTTTCTATTTTATGAGTTTTTGGTCTAAAGGTATAAAATACTGTAATAAACAAAGTGTATTTTTTTGGGATTTTGAAAAGTTTTTATATTTTTTTGGTATTTTGAAATCTAAACAAGGGTTAAAATGTGCTTTTTTGAATTTTATAAAATAGGAAAAGACCTAAAATGCAGAACTAAAATATGGCATTGAAGAGTTAGCTAGCATACACATTATCCTATTTTTCCATAATTTTTGAAACAAGTGATATTTTTTATAAATTAAAAACACACATAAAAATATATGAACTAACAGGGATGTATTTGAAATTAAAAAATAGAGCATGTTGATACAAATTTCCTAAAACATACAATTAATATTTAAAATTTAATTATTAAACAAAAATAGAAAACTCAAAAGGGTATATATATGCAAAATTACTAGCTCACATTGGATGCCCCATGAGCTGAATAGGACGGGACCAAAGTGTAATATGCAATAACACTAAGGATTCATGTGCAAAATTTACAAAATGTTTACAACAATAGATGGAAGATTAAAAATTATCTAATACAATACAAAAATGCAGGGGTTACATATGAAATTTACCCCCACGTGCGCCCGATCGAGCGGGTGAGATCCATTCACTTATCCATGTGTCGGCTTTGGATGGCACGATGGTGATTCAGCTTTAGTACTGCGATTAGATTTTAGGAGGAGATCAACGGTTGAGGCTCCATGGATCCGACGACTCCTACTCTATCTGGCATGGTCTCTTGATCAAACGGAGGAGAGGGGCCCTGAAAGAACAAGCCAAGAACACACCCTATCCCAACTTTGATTGGCTCCTAATCACTTTCCCAACCACTTGGAAGGCTCTAGTTTGGTGCAAAATGGAGCTATTGCTCCTCTGCGGCTGCTAGTTGTGCTAGAAAAGTCCAGGGCCCATTACCGGGGGCCTGGAGGCACAACGAAGCTCAAGCACCTGGTCCTACTTCTCCTGGTCCAAAGTCCAGCTCAGAGGGGCTCCTGTATGCTTTTACTTTCTCAAAGGGGATGAGGGCAAACTACCTCGACTTGTGTAGGCGTGGAATCAAGGTGGGATGGGCGTAGGCGGAGGTGCTCCAGTGAGTGATGAAGGAGGAGAACCCAAATCCTTATCCAGTGAGGATCATGTTGAGTCCAAGGGTAAAAAACATGGAGCATCAATGGGGGAAGCGAACGAGGGTCCTTCTATCATTGTATGGTTCCTACCTCATCACACGGGTTCAAGTCCAAATATCTAACAATTATTAGTTTGACTAGATCCAAACATAGAAGACTACATGCACATGATTCATTCTAGGGTCTAGACCTAATTACTGAGACACGCAATCCTAAAATCTAGGGGCTCTATGCACATAAACAAATAAAAAGAAAGGAGGAAAAAATCAAAAAAGGTAAACAAAGTAAATTAAAAGTGTTGAAAACTCGAGAAAAACCACGACGAGGCCCCCATGTAAACAATCACCCGGGCAATGGACCTCGTTAAGTAGAGTAATGTCCAAGTCCTTGTATTATTACAAATAATGAATAATGAATAAATGAATCACTCTCTCACCAAAAATAAAATAAAATCCTAAACTACAAATATATGTCAACTGTCCACTTCGTCATGCTTGTTGCCTTTCCTACCAATCATGGCAAGAAGACTAGACTCCACCAAGATCGACTGCATTGACTTCCTAAGAAGCCGTCCTCGCATAGCATGCCCTTGCCTCAAACACAACACAAGAGGTATTAACAAAAATAATCAAATAATCGATTCAAAGAAAGTAAGAGCTATACATATGTACAAGTAAAATAAGGGAAGAAAAATAATGTAAAATAAAAATAAAATAAAAGAAGAGTAATGTACAATTATGAACACGTTAGGCTACGCTTCGTTGCTTCCCATCAATGACGCCATTTGATGACAGAGGCTTTCTGTGCGGGTCTAAAATTTGTCCTCATAGAATGCGAAGATAAAGTGTTGACAAGTACCCACAACATATAATGAATCAGTGAATAATAAAAATGTGTAGCACAATTTATTACACTCTACAAATAAGATGTATGGCATGTAATTATGTAGAGGTCGAACCACATAGAGCAAACAAGGTAGCCTTAAGGATTATTGCTAATTACTATGCACACAAATGTCCCTTTTTATGTGAGTTTTTTTTCTTTTTAAATTTTTATTTGATTTTTCTTTTGTATGTATTCTTTTCATGTTGTTAATGTGGGTTTCTATATATATGTATATATAAGGATATATATATATATATATATATATATATATATGAGATATAAGCTATATAAATCATAACAAATAAATACATAAAAATCAGAAAGTATTAATAAACATAACCTTGATTATATAATATGTATATACATTTTTTTAATATCTATAAGATCTCTATAATCATTATATTAATATAAATTGTAGATATATGTACACTCCATAGGATATTGCGTTCAAAATATAGTAACAAACAATCAAAATTTACAAAGTCAATATTTTGTATTATATATTTCTAATAATTTTGTGATTTTAGGGATATTTTTGTTAATTTTTATGTATTTTTAAAGTAAAAAAATACCAAAACAAGGACTAAATAAATAAGCCAGATTGATTTGACGATTAAAAAATAGCAAAAAGTTTCAAAATTTCTCCAGATAAATTTTAATAATTCTAATATTTATAAATAATGATACATAATAGAAAGAAATATTTATGATATTTTAAAAAAATTATATTTTTTTATAGGTTTTTGGAGCTTTTTAATTTTTTCTCATTTTATTTTTCTATTTTTATTGATTTTTGTATGGGGCTATAAAATATTATAATAAGCAACATATATTTTTTTGGGATTAAATGTTTTATATTTTTTTAGTATTTTTAAAGCTAAATTGGGGCAAAATATTCTTTTATAGAATTTTATAAAATAGGAAAAATGCCTAAAATGCAGAACTAAAAATATAGCTGGAAGAGTAAGCTAGCATGTACGTTACCCTATTTTTCCATAATTTTTGGGGTACAGACAATATTTTTAATAAATAAAAAATAAGCATAAAATACATGAACTAGCATGGGCGTATTTGTAATTAAAATATAGAGCAGGATGATAGATGCAAATTTCTAAAAAATACAACTGATATTTGAAATTTAAATAATAAACATAAATATATATATGCAAAATGCTTAGCTCACGTGGGAAAACAGACTTGTTGAGTTGTATTGGAAGAAAGTGTAATATGCAATAATGCCTTGGTTTCATGTGTAAAATTTACCAAATATTTGCACCAATAAATGAAAGATTAAATATTAATTAATAAAATAAAAAATGCAGGGGTTACATTTGAAATTTACCCCCACATGTGGGGCAAGATCCACCCACTTATCCACGTGTCGGCTTCGGATGGCGCGATGGTGATTCAGATTCAGTGGCTAGGATTAGATCTCATGGAGGAGATCAACAGCTAACGCCCCACTGATCCGACGGCTCCTGCTCTGTTTGGCACGATCTCTTGATCGAACAAAGGAGAGGGGCCCTAGAAGAACAAGCCAAGAACACGCCTTGGCAAACTTCGATCGACACCTAGTCCTTCTCTCGACCACCAGGAAGGCTCTGGTCTAGTGCAAAATGGAGATACCGCTCCTCCGCGGTTGTTGGTGGTGCTAGAAAAGTCCGGGCCCCATTATTGGGGCTTAGAGGCTCAATGGAGATCAAGCACCTGGTCCTACTTCTCCAGGTGTAATCTCCAACCCAGAGGGGATCTTGTATGCTTTGACTTGCTCAAAACAAAAGAGGGGTCTAGGGCAAACTGTCTCGACCCGCTCAGGCATGTAATGAAGGTGGGATGGGTGCGGTCGGAGGTGCTCCAACGAGTGATGGAGGTGGATCACCCGAATCCTTATCTAGTGTGGATTATGTTGAGTCCAAGGGTAAAAAATGTAGAGCAGCGATGGGGGAAGCGAATCAGGCAAGAATGGGGATCAGTCACAGTCAAGAACATGACGGAACATGGCCGAAGATTGGAGCTCCGATGATCTTTGATTTTGAAATCTAAGCTATCCTAATGATCTAAAGATGAAAGGAAATGTAGGAAAGTTAAACCTAAGGCTAAATCTACCTAAAACGTAAGGAAAAAACACAGCTCATACTTGGGGACCATTGTTGCAGAGCTGTCACTAGAGCTCCATCGTGAACCTCCTTCTCTCCTCCTAACGTCACCTCAACCTCAAGGGATACTCTCTATCACCGAAAGCACACACACACACACATGAGACGAGGGGGTCTAGGGCTCGAAGAAGGATCAACTGAGATAGGAAGGATAAGGTTTTATTTATACACAGAGGTGGGGGTCCTTATTGATTTGTTGTTCGTGGCAGATTGGGGTTATGTACAATGCATCCAGGAATTAGACGAGGATTAGGGTTCAATCGATCAGTGTCTGCAAGAGAAATTGAAGAAGAAAGGGTAAAGAGATGCTAGGGAAAAATGGAGCATAATCGGGGCTCAGACTCCTCACATGGTCAGAAGCGCCAAACGACGTAGTTGACCAAAGCTCAAGAAAGAAGCCCTCCCATTGGTCCATGTAGACCTCTAGAGGACAAAACAAATTAGAAAATGAGAGATAATTAAAAATAAAATAATAAACATATTAATTAAAAATAAGTTATAAAATAAAAATATTTATTATTTTCTATAATATTTAAATCTGATTTTTATTTATTTATGGAGTTATTTATTCTGAGTTAGTATTTACAAGTATAACAATAGATATATTTACATACATATATAGCTTATTTTATTTTTATTTTGTATTTTAATTGTTATTATTTTAGACACTTAATTTGTATATTTATAACTTATTTAAAAATACACAAATAGATTTTTATCGTATTTTTATGATGTTATATATATATATTTAAATAAATAGATGTATTTATTATATAGGTATGCGTATAGTATATTCATCTATGTATTTATATATTATTTTATATTGTTGGGTTCGTTATGGTTTTATTGTATTCTAAATATGCACATATATTATAAAGAATATTTATAAAATTATCAACTTATAAATTAATGAAAGATACATAGAATAACTAAATAGAATATTTTATTCGGGTATATTGTATAATAGGGCTCCAAAATTTAACTTTTGTATCTTAATTCCAAATTAAATAAAACCAGCTTCATTAAATAGCTAATAAAAAGTTATGTAAATTAAAGGTGACTTTGATGCATTTTGTGTTTTTATGGAAAATGTATGAGTCTGGGAAGTTTGGGGTATGGCTTTTTATTCATAAAATGTATACTTTATTACTTTTGTGTGAAATAAATTTTGTATTTTTTTATGTATTTTTATCTGCATCTTTCGTATACAAAGTTTTCTTATTTGAGCATAAATAATAAAAAATAAAATGGATCTCAAAAGTGAATTATTAGAGAATAAAAATCAGTTTTTTGTGTTTTTGACCCTTATTCCTCCCCCAACTTTATTCCTTGTCGACCAAGTCATCGTGATGCCTAGGTCTCGGGGTTTAAGATCATAAAATACCTTTATTATTTAATTCCTTTTTCTTTATTTAATCTATTATTTTAGCTTTTAAATAATATATTTTGTATAGTATTTATACAATAAATAATTAATGCAAATTTATGAAAAATAATGTTGTTTGCATGCGTTTATCTAGGGTTTCAAGGCCATAATAAAAGATTAAAGGTGATGAAATGGAGACTCATCACCTCCTATACTTGTCTTTGCTTGTCCCTAGCAAACACTTATGCCTATAAATGCAAAAAGAAAATAAAGAAAAGAAAAAGAAAGAACTTGGATTGATTATAACTTTCAAACTCGTCTTCATAAAATCAAAGTTTGGAGCTTAAGTCAGACCTTTGGATTTTAGATGTGGTCGGAACCTTCTTATGAAACGAATTTGAAGCACAACGACCTCTGAGATCGACCAAAACTTTGCTCAAGTCTCATTAATATCCGGGCAAAAATAATCAACTCATACGTAGACCCTTATGACTATGAATCTATCTTGGATAGTGTGTGTGATATGCAACTGTCCTCGCTGAAGCGGTAAAAGTCAGTCTTCTCCAGCATGGTGATCGTAATTCCTTAATCCAGCAACTCTTTCCTCGAGAAGCGGGGTATTCCCTTCTAACTTCAAGTACAACCAACTCAAGAAGAGGAGATGAGGAGAAGAATGGACGGTGGCCAATGTAGCTACCTATCTTGCGATGCTTGACCAATGTAGCCACATCATCGGGCTACAGGCTCACATACGTATGACTTTTAAGCTCAAGCTTGCTTATTGACTATATAAACGTACTCCGACATGCATTTTATTTTCATTCAATTCTGTCCACTTTTTTGGAGTTTTTATTTCGTTTTTTAATACTATATACAATAAAATTTACATAAGGACTTTTTCTTCTTGACCCAGTAGACTATCCCTCTTTTGAAGCTTTATTGCAACCCAAAACTTCTGTCTTTAGACATCGCTGTTTCCTTGAATTATATATATAGAGAGTTCTCAAAATAATTTGAAAAGATTTTTGCAAACATTTTGAAAACTTTATTTTGCAAACTAATTTGACTAATATTACAGAAATTTTACAAATTTTGATAACCATTTTGCAAAGATTTTTCATACAGTATGTATAGATTTTTCAAACTATTTCTGCAACCTTTTTCTAAACATTTGAAAATAGATTTTCAAAACATTTTAATTCAAACAAAGGAAGAAACTTTTACAAACAAAATATTTTTTTTATAAAGGTTGATAATATTTATACAATATTTTTTCAAATGATTTTCAAAAGATTTCGTCAAAAAGTTTTTCAAAACATTTTTCAAACATTTTGCAAAATATTTTTACCTGATTTATTAAGCAGTATATACAAAGTATTTTAGTAAAATTTATACAAATATGTTCTCTACAATTAATTGATTGCATTTTAGCCATACTTATTGAAATACGAAAGGTCGAGTTATGGTTAAAGTATATACAAGGTGTATGTGACCCCTCTATACCTAGCTTGAGCTATGTCCTCATAGATAGGAGAGAAAAGAAAAGATATAACTTTTACTAGGTACAAAAGAGTCTATACTGCAATGACTAAAGAATCACAAAATGAGAAGTCAACCATCCCCCTATACTTAGGATGAAATAATCCTAAGTATAGTTGGTTGTATCTACATGCAGGGAGGGTTGAGGGTGGGAATGAACATATCAACAACTCGTCATGTCTTCCCCTATACTTAGGATAAAATATCCCTAAGTATAGACAAGAATATTAACAATAAAGGAGACATGTGAGGGATTAAGGAATGAATGGTGGAATTCACTCATCTCCCCTATACTTAGGATGGATCATATACTAAGTATAGCGGTGATGACTGAGAGAAATAAAATAAAGAATGGAAAGAAAGAAAATAAATAGAAGAAAAGAAGAAAATAAGAAAACTATAGAAAGCATTTTTTAAGAGTGTTATCTGAATCTCTGGATGCTGCTGGAGTTGTGAAGGATGCATCATTGCAGATCACTTAGTCTGAGTCGATAACGGTTGGGAAAGTGTCATGCTCAAGGTACGGCTTCAGTAACTGAACATTGACGGTGAACGGTTGTGCATCAGATGACAACTCTGATATCACAATGCTTCTATTGTCACGCACTTCTTTCACTATGAATGACCCTATCCAATTATCTTTAATTTGTCTGGGAATATCTTCAACTTTAAATCAAATAACTACAATATTTGTCCAGTCTCGAAGGTATTTCATTTGATGTACTGACCATGCTAGTGTTTAACCTTCTCCTTGTACATCAAGATGTTATCATACACATAATCTTGGAATTCCAAGAGTCTGTTCAGAACCACTTTTCTTTGCTGACCACCTTTTTGTGAGTCCAAGATGCAACAGTTCGATGTCCATAATGATTTATGAATCAATTCAATGGCAGATGGCACACCTTTCCATAGGTAAGATGATAGGGAGACATGCCCAAAGGAGACTTGTAGGTGGTTTAATATGCCCAAAGGGCAGAGTCTAAGAGTTTGGACCAACTCTTTCTGTCTGGCCTCACAAGTTTATGCAAATTTTCTTGATTTCTCTATTGGATAGTTCTGTCATGCCATTGATCCGAGGATGATAAGGAGAAGGGACTCAATGCTCGATGTTGCAGTCCTTCCTTAACTTCTTGACATCTTTATTTATGATGGGTACCCCCATCTGATATCGGAATCTTCAGTTCTCTGAACTATGAGATGATGTTTTCTCACATAAACCAACCAACTATATGGCTATCAACGGCTCAGGTGGGTATAGCTTCAACCCAGCGAGTCGCATAATCAATGGCAAGAAGGATGTGCTCAAATCCGTGACGGTTGGGGAAGGGTCCCATGAAATCAGTGTGCCTAGCATCGAATACATATGAAATATGAATGAATTACAGGGGCATGAAGTCTTTCACTGTGAGGGTAATTCTGGCAGTCAACGCAACCTGTGACATATGCTGCTCATCCTTGAATAGTATGGGCCATTGATAATCACGATTTATCGAGGGTCTAAATAGTCCACACAAGGTGGGACCACTATGTCGCTGTGGCGACCCACAAGAAACCGTAATTAATCAACAATTAACCCACACTATAAATATCAAGAGATGACAAGCAAATGTGAAGTTAAAATATATTTTTAACTCTACATAAAAGATGTATAGAAGCAAGTACGTAGAGAGTTCGAACACAGGGAGCAAGGCAGGATAGATCAACAAATGTGTGTGTGTGTGTGTGTGTGTGTGTGTGTGTGAATGTGATGTTATGCCTACACTATGTAATGCAAATGTTTTTGTGGGTTTTTAGTTTTATATTTTTTTATTTTTAATTTTTTAATTTTGTATTTTGATTTTCTTTTTACTGATTTTGTATTTTTCTTTTTATATTTTATATTTTTATATTTTCTTTTTCAATATAGGAATATATACACAATATAAGACCAGAGGGGGTAATGTATTTATAAAAATATGTAAAAATGATCAAAAATTCAGAAATGAAATATTTTTGATCTTTTTAAAGCATTCTACTGTTTTTGTGATTTTTGGGGATTTTTCTAAATGTTTTTGGTATTTTTAAATATCAAAACAAGGGAAAACAGTGAATAAACTTGCTGGCCGAAATGAAAATGGGAAGGAAAAATAACAAACAGTAGCAAAATTTCCCAAATTAATTTTAAAGTAAAGATAATATAATAAAGAAGCTATAGAACTAGAGTTTATATTTTTCAGAATTTTCTATGATTTTCTATAATTTTTTGAAGTTTTTGAGTGTTTTCTAATTTTTAAGGGTTTCCTTTTGAAATTTTTAGTGATTTTTGGACTGTCACTAAAATAGGCTAAAATACACAACAGATAATTTTTTTGGAATTTTTCAAAACGTTTTTATAATTTTTATGGGTTTTCTAATGCAAACAGTAAGAAAAATGTGTGTTTTTGATTTTTAATAAATATCAAAATGCAATAAAATGCAAAATAAAATGATGGCGTGAAAGTGCAAGTTAACAGGAGCCTATGCTAATTTTTTTTGAGAATTCTTCGTGTTAAAATGATGCCTTAATGAAATAAAGCAAGCAAGCACAAATATATGGCCTGGCAGTGGTATATACACAAATATCCAAACATCCAGGGGCACACATGCAACTGTCCAACAAAAATTAACACTGAATATTCTATTTAAAGGACTAATCACAAATTTCCAAACCTGCACGGGCACGGGCGCAAAATGTCCACCTGGGCGCGTGACTTGCACGCGCCTGGGAAGAACCTAACTGCAATTTTCAAAACCCCGGGGGCTCACATGCAAAATGTCCAAAACTTTTACACTTAATTCTATAGTTCCTGGCCCTAAATGAAATAAACAAACGGCCAAGGGCCTCGCTGCAAAAAGCCCATGCCTCACGTGAACAAGTCACGTGAGGTGACGTGGCAGAGGACCTAGTTGCAAATACTTAAAAGTTCTAGGGTCTCAAGCTAAATTTTACAAAACTTTAACACAACATATGAAAATTTAAGTGTTTCAAACTAAATTACAAAAAATGTTGGGGTTAAAGATGCAATATACCCCAAAGATCGCGATCCAGCGGCCGTGGCTTCTTCACTTGCCACGCGTCGGCCTCAGGAGCGCCGATACTGCTTCGTCGTCGACGGCTGCGATTAGATCTGGTGGGATTGATCAGACGGCTTGGGAACAACCAAGATCCAACGGCGGCTGCGCTATCTGGGGAGAATGCCTTGATCGGACGGCTGGAGACACGGGAGGACGAACAAAGAAGAACTCCGGCCTGGCGAAACTCTCTGAGCTCCTCCTCCGATCTCCGGCCGACTTAAAACTCGCAAAATGGCGCTATTCCTTCCTGGAGGCTTTCTCTATCTGCTGGAGTGGCCAAAAAGCCCCGACGTTGGTCGGAGGGCTTGCAGGAGGACGGCGGAGCTTTAGAGCTCCAAGGTCCTCCGGCGAACCTCCAAAAGCACCCCGCTGCTGCTTTGACTCATGTACCTGCACCAACAAGTTACTCCCTCGAGGGCAAAATGCCTTGAGGGTCAGGGGAACTACTGGGGGGAGACAACAGAAAGATCAGTGCTCCTCCGCTTTGAAGGTGGGAACCTAGAGCTGTCACCTCCAGGCTTCTAACTCGAGCCAAAGGGGGAGAAATTCTGGATGAAGTGCGGTTCAAAAATCACAAGGAAAATCGGGGGAGGTTTTTAAGAGGTTTGACCTTGCGACTGGGATGGTCCAAAGACCAACGATTATTGAGCGAATCTTTGACCCACGATCCAAGGATACACATGGGCGTGAATCACCACTCAACGAGGAACAAAAGTCGTGAAGGACGATACACGAAATAGTGAATGGGGATGCCTCGAAAAAATCCATAAAGATTGGGCCAAACGAGGTCTGACAACGGCTGCAGGGGGAGGACGACCAGTTGACCTGGGTCAACTGGGGCCATCTCCTGATTGGTCCACATGGACCAATCAGGGAAAATCCCTGGAAAAACATTTTATTAACTCAATTAAAAATATCAAAAGGCCGAATTAAATTTAGGTTATTAAATAAAAAATATTTATTATTTTATGTAGTATTTTAGTTTGATTTTTAATAATGTTTATGAAGTATATTTTTACAAGTAGCTTTTGTATAGCCTATATAGGTATCTTACCAGTATATTTTAATATTTTATTTTTATTTTGTGATTTTAATTTCTTTAATTTTGTTTATTATTTTGTAAAATGGTAAAATGCTTTTATATACATAAATATATTTTTATTTTATTTTTCTGATGTGTTTTGTATATTAAATAAAATAAAAGTAAATAGTATACAAGTATAAGTATAGGTAATATACATATGTATCATATATATATATACAGGTATTTTATTTTGTATTTATTTTATGTTTTTATTCTGATTTTAGTATATTATAAATAATATTTACAAATTTATAAAAAATATAAAGTTGTAAAACTAGTGAATGAATAATAAATTGAATATTTTAATCGGTACCGGTATACAAGAGGGGTCCAACATGCAACTTTCAAACCGTAAATCCGAAAAATACGAAACCACCTCCACTAAATAGATTATTTTATGCTATATACAACTAAAGGTGAGTTTGGTACATTTCAAGTTCTTATTTGCAAGATACGGGTCTGGGAAGTTGGAGTTTTGGAATCTTGTTCAGACCATAACTTTTTATCTGTACATTATTCTTCAGTGAAATCAATTTTGTATTTTTCTTTATGAATTTATCTACAAATTTCATGTACAAAGTTTCTTTATTTGAGGTATAAAAAGTGGAACCAAAAATAGGTCCCAAAATGAATAAAGAATGAAGGAATTATGTATTGTATTTGGCCCTTATCTCCCCCTACTTTATTCCTTGTTGACCTATTCATCAAGATGCCTAGGTCTCGAGGTTTCGGGTCACAAAATATTTACAATATTTTATTCTTTTTTTCTTTTATTTATTCTATAATTTTGGCTTTAATTACAGTATTCTATACACTATTTAGATGCACATGCATGAATGCTAAGATGATGAATTTAATGCTATTTACACGCATTTTCTAGGGTTTTTGATGCCAAAATGATAGAATAAAGATGATCAAATGTGGCTTCATCAGCCATCAGAGGCCATACTGTAATATTATCGTTGTCATTATATCTCTAGACTAATGTCCACCATATTCGAGCAAGTGAAAATGCTTGAGGACACTATGATGCTCCTCCTAAGGGATGCATAAACGCTAAATGCAATTTGCTCCTTCCCTGAATAAGAGCGGTTCTTCCCATTGGTAGAAATGGATGGTGGACAAGAACTTGTCCTTCTTGATTTTCGTCCAATCTTGTAGGACTACACCAAAAACAAGGTAGTTCATAATATCGGCATACCAAGGGAGGGAGTCTACGACCAGAATTGATTCATCAAGAAAAGTACCTGTGATGTGTGCATAACCAAGTGGAGGCTCTTGATGCTCAATTCTAGAGAGGTGATCTGCTACCACATTTTGAATTTCTAGTTTATCCTTGATTTCTAAATCGAACTCCTAGAAGAGAAGGATCCATCTCATCAATCTAAGCTTCATATCCTTCTTTTGATATAAGTATCGTATAATAGAGTGGTCAGTGTAAATTGTGACTCTCGATCCAAAAGATAGGATATAAAATTCTCGAGGGGGAAAACCACGACAAAACTCTTTTTTGTAACAATGTAGATATGATGTGCTTCATATAATGTCTTGCTGGCATAGTGAATTGTGTAGGGCACTCTGTCTTTTTCTTGTCCTAACATAGCAACAACTACAAAATCTGGCGTATCTGTTATGATCTCAAAGGGTAGATACCAATCAAGTTATTGTAGGACTAGATCTTAAGTGATTAACTCCTTCAGTTGATTAAATGAAAGGAGAACATGCTGATCCACATGGAACACGGTCTCTTTGCACATAAATTCTGTTAGAGGTCAGGCGATGCAACTGAAATCTCAAATGATTCATTTGTAGGAACCCACATTCCCCTGGAATGATCTTACATTCCTGACATTTTAAGGTGGATCAAGGTTGGTGATCACATCCACCTTTGCTGGGTCAGCTTTCATACCACATTTGGAAATGACATAGCCTAGCACAATCCCTTTAATGACCATGAAGTGGCTCTTTTCCTAAGATAATACGAGATTGACTTCTCATCATTTATGAAATACTCTATCTAGGTGATGAAGACAAGAATCAAATCTGTTACCATAAATCGAGAAGTCGTCCATAAAAACCTCGAGAAAACTGCCAACCATATCGACAAATACTGCAAGCATGCACCTCTAGAATGTGGCAGGTGCATTGCACAAACCAAAGGGCATTCTCTTGAAAGCATAGGCATCGAAGATGGAAGTGAAGGTCGCATTCTCTTGGTCCTCTAGGGTGATTGACACTTGGTTGTGCCAGGAATACCCATCCAGAAAGCAGAAGAACTCCTTGCCGGTCAATCTTTGCAGAACTTGATCAATAAATGGCAAGGGTAAGCGATCCTTCTTTGTTGCAGTATTGAGGCAGCAGTAATTAATACACACACGCTAGGATGTTGGTACCCGAGTGGAAATATTCTCTCCTCTTTCATTTGTAACCACGATGAGCTCAGATTTCTTTAGACCTACATGGAAGGGCTTGCCCATTTTGAATCGGAGATGGGGTAAATGAAACCTATGTTACACCACTTCGTGATTTCTTTCATGACGACGTCCCGCAAGCTAGGGTTTAGTCTTCTCTAAAATTCTTGGGATGACTTGGCATATTCTTCTAAATAAATGTAGTGTGAGCACAGAGTAGGATTTATTCCGTGGAGGTCTTATACATGCCAACCAAGCTCCTTGTGGTTTTTCTCTAGAATCTCGAGTAGTCAGAATTCTTGATCTGGGGTCAAGCGGCTACTGATGATGGCCACATACTTGTTTGCTACACCTACAAGGAAATATAAGAAGCCTACTAGAAGTGGCTTTTATTCTGATCGAGCCTGCTTCTTGGTCACTTTTGAAACTGAGCTGGTGCGTGGATAATCAGCCATGATTTTGGAAGTGATGCTCACCTCCGTCACTAGTTGCTCTGCTGATAATGTGCTGAAAAAATCATCAATGAATTCCTCTTGTTCAGACTGACATGAATCTTCTGTCTCAAAGAGATCCATCAACCAGGAATAATCTTTCTCCCAGTCAACATCAGAGCATGCGAAGACTGTATTTCCAGGTTCTCCTCTGTAATGAGGATTTCCTGTATCCGTTTGCCATTCAAAGAAAAGTACGTAACTCCGATCTCTGTAATAAAGTCAGAGTTTGCTTCTGATGGTTCTGCTTTGCCTTGATTAGGTACTACTTTGGGCTCACTGACCAAATTTCTATTGTCACTTTGTTGTTGCTTGAGTAGAACGTGATCTTCTCGGACCTACAGTTAACGATGGACTCTATAGTTCGCAGGAATGGCCAACCAAGAATAATCGTGGTATAGAGTAATGGTGCTGGAGAGTCCATATCATAAACTATAAAATCAACAGGAAACTGCATGTCCTACACCGTTATGATAACATACTCCAATAAACCTCGAGGTTGCTTGATTGATCTATTAGTGATCTGAAGGATCATGTGTATGCTTGAGTGGTTCCATCCCAAATCCAGTGGCAATGAGGCTGGCTTAAGGTTGATTGAAAATCCATTGTCAAGTAGAGTTCGCTTGAAATCTTGGTAAAAAATATTGCATCTGATAATGGGTGCTCCTTTGTCAGGCTTCTTCTCTGGGAGATTGTTGATGGCTGCAACTGTAGACATGGTGAGGGCTTGCTTCTCAACTTGTTGGTGTATGCTATTGTGGTTCGACCGACGCTTGGTAGTACATACCTCTTTCAATCCCTTCTTTACAGCGGGCATGTATTCCATGACTTTCATCGAAGGGAATTCAACAGTCAATTTTTGAATAATCTCCACAATACTATGATCAAACATTGTGCTTTTTTGTTTTGCATTTTTTGGATTTTTGTATAGCGTCCAGAAAAAGGATATGTAAAGAACTGAAATCAAAAGCATTGTTCTTATTTACATCAGAATCCATATCCACAAAATCATGTACAACCAGACAACAAAAAGGTGTACAATCTCGAGCAAGGTGTGGACGTTCAAAAGCTACGGTCTTCGCTCTATCGGCTGGCGCTGGATCGATTGTCGGGGCTTGCTCCTCCATTGTTGGTGTGACTTCACTTTGACTGTGATAATATTTTTGGTATTTTTCATTTTTTTCGATTTTTTATTTGAGATGGTGGTGTCCTTCTTCATCTCCACTCGAACCTGTAGCTGTCATGACTAATGCAGAAGACGACGATTCACCAGATGAAACTTTATTCTTCTCCTTGATAGTGGTAGACGGAGGCAAGGTCCTACTGCTTCAAAGACTAACATCATTTGATAAAACAAAATCAATATCATCTGACTCTACATGCATAGACGGGACTTCACATTCTACCTTCCCTTTTCACTTAAAACTATTGGGATTGGCTTCGACCTGGGCCATAATTGGAGTTTTCATGGTCGTGATGTCGTCCAGTTTCTGAGTCAACTCTACTAGGTCCTTGACTAACTAGGCTAGACAATCGAGGCTCACGTTCACAGTAACTGCCTCAGACAATTCAACGTACTTCCCATGTTGTGGTTGATGGTACAGAGGGTGAGAAGGGTATTGTTGGTACTGCCATTGAGATGGAGGAAGTTGATATTGATGTTGGTAATGAGAAGGAGGATACTGATGCAGAGGTTCAGCCACATATGATTGGTATGGCTGGTGCGGGCAGTACTGTCGTTGCTGGTACAATTGATTATGTCTCCAATTGTTATGATATTACGGAGACTGATGGCAGTGAGGCCACTAGTGATACTAGACAAATCTCCTTCCTTGATGTTGAGGGAATGAGCGAGAATTTGCAGTCTGGACCTGTTTAGGTCTATCTGGATGGGCCGGTTGTACGTGTTCGACTAAACTCCATTCACCTCTTGAATGTTAGGTAGTGGAGGCGAGAATGGATCATAGGAAGATCGGGGCTCTGGTTGGTAAACCATCAATTGTTGCTGCTGCGGTGCCTCATCAGGGGTCTGCACGTAGTAAATGTGCTGGACATCCAGCTGTTGCTGACGGGGCTGAGGCTGATATGGCAACGTTGACTGATCTTTCTTTTCAGCGGGAGTCTTGGGCAGTGGAATCGTGGATTGGAAGGTGTTGATGGTACTCACTATCAACTCCAATTACTTAGTGTTCTGATCCAATTTGTTCAGGTTTTGGGTTCTTTGTTCGATCACAACGAGTTTTCGTATGAACTCTTCTCGATGATATCAACCTTTGAGAGATAGCCTCTCAATGATGTTGAGGTCGGAGATCTCATCTCTCTCTTCCTTACAAAATGTTGTCATGTGCACACGCAAAATTTACTTACTCATATTATCCCTCATCGAAAATGGATCTGGACGCTCGAGTATATGTTGGGAGGGAGCATTTCCTTGACATACAAGATGCTAATTAGGTAACAAAGCCATCATAACCCGGTCTAGACACCTTTACCATCTCGACTTAAGACAATAGATTGGATCAAAGTACTTGCAGTTTCATCGATCAACTTTGATGACCTGCATTATACTATATAATATATACTCAAAGAAAAAGGCATTTTTAAATATTTTTAAATATCCTAAATTTCTTGTCATATCAAACAAATAAGTTTGGTTTTGGATATAAAGTTGTCCCACAACTATTATGGGATAACTAGGGTTTTCATGTCATGAAACAATCATTCAATATTGTTGCTTGTCATGTATTTTTCTAAATAAATTATGCAAAAGTTAGTCCGAAATTATTTCAAAAATAGGTACTAAATAGTAAATGATTTTATTAAATGAAAGTTATAAATTGAAAAAATTATGTAATATTTTAATATGTTTTTTATTTCTTTATAGGAACTTATTTATTACAAGTTACATTTTAAGGGTATATTTATAGATATATTAGCCTATGTTTTGTTATTTTGTATTTTTGATTTTGTTATTTATTTTCTTATTTTATAAAATTATAAATTACACATAAATATATTTTTATTATATTTTTCTAATATATTATGTACACTTAAATAAATATAGCCATATAATGTATAAGTATAAATATAGTATTTCATCTATGTATTTTGTATACTTATTATATTTTCTATATATTCTTTATGAGTTTTTTCTATTCTAAATATTTAAATATATATTATAAATAATATTTACAAAGTTGTAAGAATATAAATTTATAAAAAAATATAGAATAAATAAAATGGATATTTTATTTATGTAAAATATACAATAGGGGTCCAAAACCTAACTTTCACACCTTAACTTCAAATTAAATAAAACGACCTTTATTAAATATCTTATGAAAAGGTATATACAATTAAAGATGATTTTGATACTTTTGAGTTTTTATTGAGGAGACATAGTCTGGGAAGTTTGGGTTTTAGCTTTTTATTTCTTTAAAGGGGCATTCGGTTCGGGAGTAAAGAGGAATATGGTGGGTAATAAGGAGAATGATGGTCTATTTTATGTTTGATTGGAAAGATAGGAATAAGGAAAATAAGGTGCAATTTTATTGAAACTGAACCAGATCGGCCGGTTCAACCGGTTGAACCTATGAACTGAGTCAGGATCGATTCAGTTAATCGGTTCTCACGGTTCAGGTCAAATTGGCATAATTTTGTTTCAACCACCGATCTGATCGAGTATTCGCAACCTTGTTTAACTTGGTTCAATCGAAATAGAACCACTCAATCACAATTCTAATTTGAATTATGTTAAAATAATAATGGTAACGATGAGTTTGAACTCATGACCTCTTTTAATCCATTAGTGACTATTAACCAACTACTCCAACATAGCTTTTTGAAATGATTGGATAATAAATATAATTAACTTATCATTATTCTATAGTATTGATGAATCCACGTTTCATCATCTTTATTCTATCATTTTGGCCTTAAAACCCCTAGTAAATGCATGTAAATAGGATTAATTTAGGCAATTTAACATTCATGCATCATTGTGTAAATATTGTATAAAATGCGGTTTTTAAAGACAAATTAATAGAATAAAGGAAAGAAAAGAAAAAGAATAAAATATTGTAAACATTTTATGACTCGAAACCCCGAGACCTAGGTATCTCGATGACTAGGTCGACAAGGAATAAAGTAGGGGGAGCTAAGGGCCAAAATACAATAAAACAACTGTTATTTTATTCATTCTTCATTCATTTTGGGACCTATTTTTGGTTCCACTTTCTATATATCAAATAAAGAAACTTTGTACATGACATATGTAGACAATTAAATAAAGAAAAATATAAAATTGAATTCACACAAAAATAATGTGCAGATAAAAAGATATGATCTGAATAAGATTCCAGAATCCCAACTTCCCAGACCTGTATCTTGCAAAAAAACCTCGAAACATGTCAAACTCACTTTAATTGAATATAATTTCTCATAAGTTATTTATGAAGGTGGTTTTCGTGTTTGGCGGAGCAACGTTTTGAAAGTTGAGTTTTGGACCCCTATTGTATACTTATACCGATTAAAATATTCATTTTATTATTTATTCATTATTTTTATAATTTTATATTTTTATAATTTTGTAAATATTACTTATAATATATTTGTACATTAAAATCAGAATAAAAACCTGAAGAAAATACCAAATAAAGTATTTGTATATAACATACCTAGGTATAATACCTGTACATATACCTACAGAATTAACACTTCTATTTTATTCAGTGTACAAAGCACTTCAGAAAAATAAAATAAAAATATATTTAAGTGTATAAGAATACTTTATAAATATAAAATAATAATAAAAATAAATAAAATTAAAATACACAAAATAAAAATAAAATATTAAAATATATAGATATATACTAATATAGGTCATAAAAGGTAACTTGTATTTTATACCTCATAAAAATAAATAAAAATCAGAATAAAATACTTCACAAAATAATAAACATTTTTTATTTTGAAACCAAAAATTAATAAATTCAATAACTATTTTTAATTGATTTTGCAAGCCTTTTTTCCAAGGGTTTTATCTGGTTGGTCCACGTGGACTAACAAAATTTGTCCCTTGGTTGACCTCGGTCAACTCTCTGACCGAGATCTGGCCTGTGTCAGACCTGCGTTTGTAGCCAACTTTGACCTTTTTTGAGGAGGCCCCTTTCATCCTTTTGTGATACTTCCTTCACGACTTTTTTTCACCATACTTCAGTGATGCACGCCCAACGTTAATCTAGGGGATTGCATCGTTGACCCACTCCAGAGTCTTCGATTTTTGAGCTGCCTCGACCACTCGTTCAAAAGACCTCCTTCCTCCATTTTTTGAATTTGAACCCTTTGTGCCCGTTCTTCCTCTCTTTTTTCTCGTGTTGAGGTTAGAGGGAGGTGACAGCAACCTCACCTCGCCGTTAGGAGGAGAGGAGGAGCGACGCGGAGGCGTCTCCACCCCCATCTCCGGCCCTTGGCCGTGAGGTCCCTACTTATTGGTTTTTCCAACCAATGGAGGTTGTTTTTAGTTGCTTTTCCTTGCTGTAGGTTAGCTGTAATTTTGTCTTTAATTTTAACCTTTTATTGGCTCGATTCGCGATTAATTCGTCACCCACTACCGTGATAGCCCTGGGAACTACCTTCTGTCGAGTCTTGTGTTTCTTCTGCAGTTCCCAGGGCTGAAGGACCCCATCTGGGGTTGTTTTTGCTGACGCCAAAACCTCTTGGAGCCACCCTCCTTCGCCAACGACGCGGCGGCGCTCCAGCTGCTCCTTCGCCATTTTGAGGTCGCCGTCCAATCGAGGAGGCTCTCGGGAAGCTTGTGGCGCCATCGGAAGAGACGATGCCCCTCTGAGCACCGAGATTTTGCCGCTCCAAAGTCGATCTGGCCGTGTTCTTCGGCCGTTCTTCCTCCGTGCTCCAAGACCGCTCGATCCCCCTGTGTTCTTGAAGAGCTACAGCTGTCGTCAGATTGAGGGCCGCCACCACCGTTGGATCTCAATCTGATATCTAATCTCAGACGCAGGCTTCGAACCATCATGGGCCTCTAAGAGCACGACCTGTGTATAAGTGAAGTGCGCACCCGTCGTTCGATCGCCAAGGCTAAGGGTATTTTACATATATCACCCGGCCCTTTTTATATTTAATAAATAATGTTAAAACTTTCATATGCCCTTTTAAAGCTTTTGTATAATTTACATGTAGACCCCCTAGTTTAGGAGTATTGCAGTTTAGCCCCTGCCAGGTCACGTGCACGCGTACGTGACTTGGCAAATTTTGTAGTAGGGCCCTAGGGTTTGAGTATTTAATATTTAGTTCGGAAACGGTTTTAGTACGTTGTATAATTTC
Organism: Ottelia alismoides; assembly: GCA_037367405.1. Lineage (NCBI taxonomy): Eukaryota > Viridiplantae > Streptophyta > Magnoliopsida > Alismatales > Hydrocharitaceae > Ottelia > Ottelia alismoides. The sequence goes on along the minus strand of JAZKJV010010625.1, from coordinate 235,349 downwards.
TGGATAAATTACATTCTGGCCCCTGAGCTTTCGCATAATTATTGAAACACCTCTGCCAGGCGCGCGTGCCTACGCACGTGGGCATGCGTTTTTGCGGGCATATCCCTAGTGTTTTTGCTATTCCTAATTGGTCCAGGAAGTTTTTTATTTAGTTATATATTTTGCGACAAATTGCATGCTGGCCCTTGAATTTTGGCATATTTCCATAAATACTCCTGCCAGTGTAAATTCTCTTTGTTTTTAGTAATTATTTCATGCCTCTATAAAACTCGAAAAACACAATATTTTATTACCTAGTGTTCCTGTTGCATTGTAGGTCCACGGCACATTTTTATTTTGCATATTTATTGCATTTTAATATTTATAAAAATTCAAAAACAAGCATTTTGTGCATTGTTTGCATTAGAAAATACATAAAAAAAATTCTAAAACGTTTTTAAAAAATTCCAAAAAATTGCATTTTGTGTGTTTGCATATCTTTTAGCTCCAGACCAAAAATCACTAAAAAATACAAAAGAAAACTCCTAAAACTTATAAAACCCCAAAAATCGACCTAAAAATATTAAAAATGCTACAAAAATCCTAAAAATGCAATTTCAGTTTCTGTATTTTCTCTGATTTATTATCTTTCAATTAAAATTAATTTGAGGAATTTCGGACTCTGTTTAGTATTTTTCATCCTCATTTTAATTTCAACCAACAATTTATTTCATTGTTTACTAGTATTTTTGACTTTAAAAATACCAAAAAAATTAGGAAAACCTAGAAAGATCACGAAACATTAGAAAAATATAAAAACACAAAAACACTTTATTTACTGTAATTTAAATATTTTTCTTTATTTTTATCTCTCTCTATCTCTAGTATATATATAGATATTATATCCTAATTAAAAAGAAAAAAGAAAATACAAAAAATATAAAATATAAAAAGAAAATATAAAATCAGTAAATTAAAAATCAAAATAAAAAATACACAATCAAAAATTAAATAAAGAATATAAAATTAAAAACCCACAAAAACATAGCATAGCATTTATAGACAAGTCAATCACATTCACACTTTTTGAGCATTTTGCCCCGTTCTACCTGTCTGCTCCCTGTGTTCGACCTCTACACATACTTGCACCTATACACATCTTGTTGTAGAGTTATAATAAATTTTAACTCTGCACATTTACTTTCATTGCTTGAATTACTTGTTGTGGGTTAATTGTTGTTTGAAATGCGGATTCTGTGTGAGGTCAACTCAGCGACTGTTGATTCGCCTTGTGAATCGACATGACCTCCTGATTTTCGCGTTCAACAAATGGCACCATTGTCGGGGAGCAACAACACGTAGTTCGGGTTTTTGCTTGTGTTTGTGATTATTTGTCTACTTTCGCGGCTTTTATTTTTGTTTATTTTTGATATATCCTTTGAATTGTCTAACCACCCTCTTGTTTGACTTTGTGCGAGGTATGCAGATCGAGGGAGGCACTCTTTTCTAGGAGCGCTCGTGCACCCACGTGATGCGGCTTTGGCTTCGCACCAAGGCGGACTTGGAGGGAATTTTGAAGACCATTCCTGAGCATTTATTTTATTGCATTTATTAGTGTAACTTTAAGTGAGAGAGAGACTTTATTATTGTAATAATACAGATACTCAGGACTTGGACATTCGAGCCTAATTTCCAAATATTTGTTCACTTGGGGGCTCACCACGGTTTTATCGATTTTCATCGCATTTTCTTCCTTTGTTTTCTCGATTTTGTTTTCTTTATTTTGTGTGATTGAGCCCTTAGCTGTAGGATTGCTTGCGATAGATTAAGGCCAAACACCTAATATATTTGCCTGTGCCTATAGACTCGTTTGGACTTAGTTAAATTCTAAAATGCTTCTCACTTAGTCTCGGAACCACTGCATCGCGAGAGTTCTCCATACAACGCGTGCAGGACCCACCTTGGTGGGCACCGAGGAAACTCCAAGATCGGACACTTCAGTTCCATTCTGAGTCATTGGCATCGGTTCTTCACGATAATAACAATTTCTGAAATTTAGGGCGATTTCATTGGCTCGCATTTGCATATAGATAGGTTTCAATTATGTTGAGCATCTTTGCATGTAGAGTGCTGGAGGCAAGGTGAGCATTTATGCTTTAGCATTCATCATCGTTTTGCCGCTTGCATTGCTTTTCCGCTCCTCTACCTCTGATTTTGATCACCTAGGTGTTTGAAGGAATTGGATCCTCGTTAGGCACGTGCATTTCTCACTAAAAATCCAAAAAAAGTGATAATAAAATAAAATTGAGACTGCTAATATTACTTGACCCTAAAATCAATCAAAAAGAAAAATATTGTCTTGGGGAGAGTAATCCCCTCATTGTCTTCATTTTACTTGCTAGCGCACACACACTAAGGATTAGTGCCCAAATCCCATTCAGCCCCTAAGTGTTTGTGCAACTTTTAGACTTCTCACCTAACTCTAAAACAGACAAGATAAAAAGACCGACTTTTCGGTCTTTGCCGAGTTGCGTAGGTGAATTGAGGGTTTGTTTTGTGTGAGTTTGCTTGTGATTGCTTGTGTGCATTCTAGATCACTTTTGTGCATTTGCGTCTTCTTCTTCAATCTCTTGACTTGACCTTCGTGCTCTCCCGATCACTACCTCTTGCTTTGAGATGGTCGACTGGAGCATCGTTTATCCAACTTTGCGGATCCTTCGTTCACTCCAGCCGGTTCACCTCCTTTTTCCAGGAGGACTTTGCTCCTGACTTTTGTACATATCTGCCTCAGCCTCAGTATCAGGACTCGGACTTCTACCCACATCCACCACCCCCTTCAAATTTCCCGTCACGTCCACCCGAGACTGATCTGTTGGAGTCACCTTTCATGGAGTTCACCCTTGAGCACTTGACCCAGATGATAGATCATATGAGACACAAGATTGACCACCTCACTAGTACAAATAAGAGCGACCATGATATTCCGCCATTTGATGATGTGGGTTCACTCAAGGATTTCCATGAGAGTTTGCAATCGCCCAAAATACAAAAAAATGAGGAAAATTTAAAAATTCAAAAAGAGTTCGGGATACACCTGATCGATTTAGACTGTGAGGAGAGGGAACCTTTTCCAGATCATTTGACCACACAGCCTTTCACACCTTGTCCCACCTTTGACCCTGAGGATGCCGCTGTACAGACTGCTCTTGGCATGCCTGTGTATATGCTAATCCCGACTTCCTCCCTTGTATGGAGGAGGTCCAAAAATTTAAAAAAATGTTGACCAAACCAGAAGTGGTGGCCACTATTCATGAGATTATCCGTGCCCCACCTCAGCAGGCCATGACCGATTTATCTGCTCCTCTTCCCAAGAAGTGAAAGCAGAGAAGCAGATCTGAGCGTCATATTTTGACCATGGCTACTGTCCACGCCATCACACACCGTCATATTCCTAGGAAAAAGAACACTGCCACACCTTTCATTAGCTACACCATTTCTGACCATACATGTGATCACACTCTCCTAGACGGTGGTGCTTCGATTAGTATATTACCCTTCTCGTTGGTACAGTATCTTCACTTTGGGCCTCTCAAGAAGACCAGGATGATAGTTCAATTTATTGATAAGAGGCCGAAGGGTATCCTTGAAAATGCCATCATTTCGATTCAGGGCACGAACTACAATGTTGATTTTGTCATATTGCCCATGGAGACCTCCACAGGGGAGAACTCTCCAATCATCCTGGGATGACCATTCCTCTCCTCAGCGAGGGTCATTATTTATTACGGATCAGGAGAGATTCGCTTCCATCCTGTTGACGAAAGTGAAGTGTTGATCACCACACAGACTGTTGACCAGAGACCTGCACCTGATGCACATTCACCTATCTTGGCTGACCCCGAGGACTATGATCTATATGAGGATATCAGAGAGACTTTCTTTATGACCGATGATGAGACCCGAGAATTCCTCTCCAAGGAGGAAGCCTCGGAAAGCATAGACCTTGGTGTTTCCGCTTCTTGTGATTGGCGATGTGTTGATGACATCCCCGGGATTTACATGATTGATACCATTGAGCGGAGGGCAGATTTAGAGACTAGATAGGACGGACATGACTCGACTATTTTCACTAATGAGTCCGTTCTTGTTCACCTAAACACTAATGAGACAAAGGCCGAATTTGATTTGGTTGCTTTTATCCGGTAATTTGAGCCTTTTGATGGGAAAGATGATCTGGTTGAGATTATTGAGGATGAACAGAGTTCGACCACTTCCACTGATGAGTTCGTTCCTTTTGATTTTGACCTGGACGAGACCTCGCAGGACGATACGGATTACACTTCTTCCGATGATGATGAGTTCGTCCCATTCCACTTCGATATCAGCAAGATTCCCAAGGCCGGACTTAGGCGTAATTCTTTCACTAATCCATTTGTGCCTTCACACCGTAGGGCCATTGAGGACTTACACCCTGTCGACCCTGATCGGTTAGTGTCATCTGAGGACCCCGATGTCGACCTGCACCATACTAGATCTATTCCTCAGCGGTCCTGCAAGAAGGTTCGCTTTCAACTTTCTTGATCCCGCGTATATCCACCTCTGTTGTACATTCTCCTTTGTGTACCTCTGTTCTCTCTACCGTATTGCTCATCCACCCATCCTCGTGTTTGCCTTTCTTAAGACATACTTTGTCCTAAGTATAGGGGGGTGGACGAGCCGAGTGTTCATTCGTCATTTCGTTTCATCAATCCTGTTGTTTCTTATACTTGGGGCTTCTTTTACCCTAAGTACAGGGGTAGTGATGCGTACATCCGTCTCTATCCTTACCCATCTTCAGATCTCTTTCCTTCTTTTTTCTTTTCTTCTTTTCCTCCTCTATCTTCTTTATCTACCGAAAAGGTGTCGCCCCTTTTTGTCCGTTTTCTATACTTAGGACGTACTTTGTTCTAAGTATAGGGGGTGTGCACCCCAAGATCTTCTATTCTTTGATCCTCTCCATTGTCTCCTCTTCTTGTCTATACTTAGGGATATCTTACCCTAAGTATAGGGGGAGACAGTCTGAGTACGATCTGTTCATTCCCACCCTTGACCCTCCTTGCTTTGTGTACAGTCTTTTATACTTAAGATTATTTGATCCTAAGTATAGGGGGACGGTCGACTTCTCATTCGTTTATTTATTCATTCATTCATTCATTTATTCCTTAAACTTTTCTATACTCAGTACGAGTTATGTCTTCTCCTTTCTCTCCGATCTATGAGGACATAGCTCAAGCTAAGTATAGGGGGGTCCTATATACTGTGTATATACTTTGGCCATAACTTGTACTTTCGTATTTTCTTAATAATTATGGCTAATTAATACAATTAAATTCAATAAAAACCTTAATAAAAAGATGTGATTATTCCTTAAATTCTTTGTGTATTTACTGATTAATAAATCAGGTGAAAATATTTTTTGCAAAATGTTTGAAAACTCGTTTGAAAATCTTTGTGAAAATCTTTTGAAAACTATTTGGAAAACATCTTGTTACATGTTTTCAACCTTTGTAAAAACATTTTGATTGTAAAATTCATTTTCTTTGTGTGAAATAAAATGTTTGAAAAATGGTTTGCAAATGGTTTGAAAAATGGTTGCAAAAATATGTGAAAAATCTATATATACTATTTGGAAAACCTTTACAAAATGATTTTCAAATATGTGTACATGTGTATCAAAACTATTTGTAAAAATTATTTTGGACTATAGTTTTCAAAATTGTTTGAAAAATCCGTGTCAAATAAGTTTGAGGAATACATACATCTCTCCAAAATTCACTATATATATCTATAAAATCGGCCACTTACCCTTTGTAAATCTTTAAAATCTAAATTCTTAAAAGCACCCCCATGTAAATATTTGTACCTAGTTTTCAGCCAAAATCTTTTGATTTTCAAAATCCCAAAAATATTTGCAAAATCAAAATCCAAAAACATTTGAAAAATATCTTTGAAAAAACTAAAAAATGCATATGCATCATCTTTTCAAAACCCATAAAAAGTTAAAATTTTTTGAAAATTGCATCACAAAAACATTTTCTGCATAGCATTTGCATATCGTGAGCATTTTTTTGGAGTGAGTCTGATAGTTGAACGAGTCTAAGTAAAATCCGAAGATTGGAGCTTGGTTGGACCTTAAATCTACTTAATTAACAAGAACCTTATAGGAACTGGGATTGAGGTACTTCAAGTCTAGTTGACTTAATTCTTCGAGGATCACGGGACTTGGTTCAATGGATTCTTGACTGCCTAAGTAGAGTATTTCGGAGCACACACACGACTCCTATTGATAATGACCTAACTTAGACACTTGCACCTTTCACTTGGCTCAACTCAGTTGGAGTGGTGAGGGGGTTGGATTTGCCAGTATGAGACGCACATAGGTGGAAACATTTGTCTTCCTCTAGGTATAGAAGTGCATCCCAACCCATCCGGTGAGTTTCGAGGACATGAGATTGTGGGTTGCAATAAATCTTCAAAAGAGGGATAGTCTACTGGCTCAAGAGGAAAAACTCCCTATGTAAATGCTGCTGTATATAGTATTCAAAAAAATGCAAAAAGCAAAAACTCCAAAAAGTGGACAGGCCTGTACAAAAATAAAAATGCCTGCCGGAGTGTACATATGTGTATAGTCAAATAAGCAAGCTTGAGCTTCAAAGTCAAATCACGTGAGCATGCAGCTGGATGACTTGACTACACTGGTCTTGCATCCTAGGATAGGTAGCTACACTGGCTACCGTCCATTCTTCTCTTCACCCCCTCCTCTTGGGTTGGTTGCCACTTGAACTTAGAAGGGAATACCCTGCTCCTTGAGGAATGAGTTATTGGATTGGGGAATCATTGGGTTGTCATATTGGAGAAGCCAGTCTCTTTGTCATTCTAGTTGGGGAGAGCCACCATCACTTGCACTGTACGAGTCAGATTCATAGTCATAAGGGTTTGCGAATGAGTTGAAATATTTCTGATCTGGCTAATGAGGAGACTTGAGCGGAGTTTTGGGATTCTCGAAGGATGTTGGATTTCAAATCCCGTTCTCATTAAGGTTTCGCCAGCACTAAAATTCCAAAGGTCCGACTTGAGCTCCAAACTTTGATTTTGTGAAGACAAGTTCGATAGTTAAACTTAATCCAATTTTCCTCTTTTTTTTACTTTGTTTTTCTTTTCTGCACTTATTACATAAGTGTTTGCTAGGGACTAGCAAAGGCAAGTATAGGAGGATGATGAATCCACATTTCATCATATTTATTCTATCATTTTGGCCTTAAAAACCCTAGTAAATGCGTGTAAATAGGCTTAATTTAGGCATTTTAGCATTCATGCATCATTGTGTAAATCTTGTATAAAATACGGTTTTAAAGCCAAAATTATAGAATAAAGGATAGAAAAGAAAAAGAATAAAATGTTGTAAATATTTTCTGACCCGAAACCCCGAGACCTAGGCATTTCCTTTTCTCCGTTGAGGCCCTTCCACTCGAGTGCTTTCAACAGTAGTGCTCGTAGCTGAGGCCGACTGACTGAGGAATTGATTGTGGTCAGGGGTAGGAAAAGCAGGTAAATAGCCGTAGTCCAGTTCAGTCGACTAGGTCAACAAGGAATAAAGTAGGGGGAGATAAGGGCCAAAATACAATAAAAACACATGTTATTTTATTCATTCTTCATTCATTTTGGGACCTATTTTTGGTTCCACTTTTTATACATAAAATAAAGAAACTTTGTACATGAAAGTTGTAGATAATTAAATAAGAAAAATATAAAATTGATTTCACACAAAAATAATGTATAGATAAAAAGATATGATCTGAATAAGATTCCAGAATCCCAACTTCCCAGACCTATATCTTGCAAATAAAAACTTGAAATGCGTCAAACTCACCTTTAATTGTATATAATTTCTCATAAGCTATTTAATTAATGTGGTTTCGCGTTTGGGGAGCTACGGTTTGAAAGTTGAGTTTTGGACCCCTATTATATACTTGTACAAATTAAAATATTCATTTTATTATTTATTCATTATTTTTATAATTTTATATTTTTATAATTTTGTAAATAATACTTATAATATATTTGTACATTAAAATCAGAATAAAAACCTAAAGAAAATACCAAATAAAATATTTGTATATAACATACCTAGGTATAATACCTATACATATACCTACAGAATTAACACTTCTATTTTATTCAGTGTACAAAGCACTTCAGAAAAATAAAATAAAAATATATTTCAGTGTATAAGAATACTTTATAAATATATAAAATAATAATAAAAATAAATAAAATTAAAATACATAAAATAAAAATAGAATATTAAAATATATAGATATATATATATATACAATATAGGTCATAAAAGGTAACTTGTATTTTATACCTGATAAAAATAAATAAAAATCAGAATAAAATACTTTACAAAATAATAAACATTTTTTATTTTGAAACCAAAAATTAATAAATTCAATAACTATTTTTAATTGATTTTGCAAGCCTTTTTTCCAAGGGTTTTATCTGGTTGGTCCACGTGGACCAACCAAATTTGTCCCTTGGTTGACCTCGGTCAACTCTCTGACCGAGATCTGGCCTGTGTCAGACCTGCGTTTGTAGCCAACTTTCACCTTTTTTTGAGGAGTCCCCTTTCATCCTTTCGTGATACTTCCTTCATGACTTTTTTTCACCATACTTCAGTGATGCACGCCCAATGTTGATCTAGGGGATTGAATCGCTGACCCACTCCAAAGTCTTCGATTTTTGAGCCGCCTCGACCACTCGTTCAAAAGACCTCCTTCCTACATTTTTCGAATTTGAACCCTGTGTGTCTCTTCTTCCTCTCTTTTTTCTCGTGTTGAGGTTAAAGGGAGGTGACAGCAACCTCACCTCGCCATTAGGAGGAGAGGAGGAGCAGCGCGGAGGCGTCTCCACCCCCATCTCCGACCCTTGGTCGTGAGGTCCCTACTTCTTGGTTTTCCCAACCAATGGAGATTGTTTTTAGTTGTTTTTCCTTGCTGTAGGTTAGCTGTAATTTCGTCTTTATTTTTAACCTTTTATTGGCTCGATTCGAGATTACTTCGTCACCCACTACCCCCTCACCGGAGCTTGCTCCGGCGAGCTCCATTTTCGCCACCTACTCCCCCCACTCATTTGTGATAGCCCTGGGAACCACCTTCTGTCGAGTCTTGTGTTTCTTCTGCAGGTCCCAGGGCCGAAGGACCCCATCTGTGGTTGTTTTTGCTGACGCCAAAACCTCTTAGAGCCACCCTCCTTCGCTGACGACGCGGCGGCGCTCCAGCTACTCCTTCGCCATTTTGAGGCCGCCGTCCAATCGAGGAGGCTCCCAGGAAGCTTGTGGTGCCATCGGAAGGGACGATGCCGCTCTGAGCACTGAGATTTTGCCGCTCCAAAGTCGATCTGGCCGTGTTCTTCGGACGTTCTTCCTCCGTGCTCCAGGACCGCTCGATCCCCCTGTGTTCTTGAAGAGCTACAGTTGCCGTTGGATTGAGGGCCGCCACCACTGTTGGATCTCAATCTGAGATCTAATCTCAGATGCAGGCTGTGAATCGTCATCGACCCCTAAGAGCGCGACACATGTATAAGTGAAGTGCGCATCGCCGTTCGATCGCCAAGGCCAAGGGTATTTTGCATATATCACCCGACCCTTTTTGTATTTAATAAATACCGTTAAAAATTTCATCGACCCTTTTAAAGCTTTTGTAGAATTTACATGTAGACCCCCTAGTTTAGGAGTATTGCAGTTTAGCCCCTGCCAGGTTACGTGCACGCGTACGTGACTTGGCAAATTTTGCAGTAGGGCCTTGGGGGTTTGAGTATTTAATATTTAGTTCGGAAATTGTTTTATTACGTTGTATAATTTCTGGGTAAATTACATTCTGGTCCTCGAGCTTTCGCATAATTATAAAAACACCACTATCAGGCGCGCGTTCCTACGCATGTGGGTGTGGCGTTTTTGCGGGCATATCCCTAGTGTTTTGGCTATTACTAATTGGTCCAGGAAGTTTTTTATTTAGTTATATATTTTGTGGAAAAATTGCATGCTGGCCCTTGAATTTTGGCATATTTCCATAAATACCCCTGCTAGTGTGTAGTTTTTCTTTGTTTCTAGAAATTATTTCATGCCTCTATAAATCTCCAAAAAATCCACAAAAATTACCTACTGTTCCTGTTGCATTGTAGGTCCACGTCATATTTTTAATTTGCATATTTATTGCATTAATATTTATCAAAATTCAAAAATAAGCATTTTGTGCATTGTTTACATTAGAAAATACATAAAAATTATAAAACGTTTTTGAAAAATTCCAAAAAAATGCATTTTGTGTATTTGCATATCTTTTAGCTCTAGACCAAAAATCACTAAAAAATACAAAAGAAAACTCCTAAAAATTATAAAACCCCAAAAATCATCCTAAAAATCTTAAAAATTCTACAAAAATCCTAAAAATTCAATTTCAGTTTCTGTATTTTCTCTGACTTAGTATCTTTCAATTAAAATTAATTTGAGGAATTTTGGACTCTGTTTAGTATTTTTCATCCTCATTTTAAATTCATCCATCAATTTATTTCACTGTTTACTAGTATTTTTTACTTGAAAAATACCAAAAACATTAGGAAAAACCTAGAAAAATCACAAAAACATTAGAAAGTTATAAAAACACAAAAACACTTTATTTAATGCAATTTAAATATTTTTACCTATTTTTATCTCTCTCCTATCTCTAGTATATATATATAGATATTATATCCTAATTAAAAAGAAAAACAAAATACAAAAAATATAAAATATAAAAAAAATATAAAATCAGTAAATTAAAAATCAAAATACAAAAATACAAAATCAAAAATTAAATAAAAAATATAAAATTAAAAACCCACAAAAACACAACATAGCATTTATAGACAAGTCAATCACATTCACACTTTTTGTGCATTTTGCCCCGTTCTATCTGTCTGCTCCCTGTGTTCGACCTCTACACATACTTGCACCTATACACATCTTGTTGTAGAGTTATAATAAATTTTAAATCCGCACATTTACTTTCATTGCTTGAATTACTTGTTGTGGGTTAATTGTTGTTTGAACTGCGGATTTCGCGTGAGGTCAAGTCAGCGACTGTTGATTCGCCTTGTGAATCGACACGACCTCCCGATTTTCACGTTCAACAAGTATTTAGTTCAAATATTATTTATTTATATATATTAATACCATTTACGGTTGCATATTCAAGAAATTATTTTATGTATAAAGTAATATGCTTTAATTGTTTGTATATTTTATATTTATTTTAATTGTGTTCGAGTGTATATTCTGTATATGTTCTACTCCATGCTAGCTTAGTTACACGAATTCAACTATTTTTTCCTTACCAGTTCAATCTAATCTGATATTCAAAAATAACAACATCATCATCCGGTTGAACCAGTTTGATTCTATGGTCTAGCATGATCCAACCCTTTTGTTGGAATTTCCGGTTCAGTTCGGTTTCAAAAACGTTAAAGGTGGAATAAGGATAGGTAAGGTGGAATAAAGATATTAATAATGGTGGAATAAAAGTTTAAATGATGGGATTTAGATGGGAATAGTTGTACTCTTGAGAGCTGCATCGGACATGGAATTGAGCTCTTATTCCAATGCTTATTCTCCAAATGAACAGAACTATGTACTATCAATGAAACCATTTAAATTCTTAAGTCAACTTAAAAAAATTAAACGGATCATATATTGAAACTGAGGTATATATGAAAAAGATCCTGATGGTAAAATTATGATATTTTTGTAGGTTAATTTTTGTCTATATTGTAACTTAAATGACGATGTAAATTTCCATTAAATGTGAATTAGGTTGGGTTTATAGATATAATATACCTATTATATATATTTAAAAAAATATCAGTTATTAGTATCTGTTGTTATTCCAATGATTAATATTGTAAAAACCTTTGACTATATATAATAATAACTCGCACACCTTTAATACTTTGACTATATAGATCGTATCTATAAGGTTACTTTTGTAATTTTAGAAAGATGCTGCCATTAATAAAAATTAAAAACAAATAAACTTTAGGACCCAAAATATTCTTTACTTAAAGATTTTTTAGATTGATCCCTAAATTTTTGAGATCATCCATGCAATTCAATAAAAAAGAAATATTTACATAGTGCAACCTGACGGACATTTTGTGCAAAAAAGATAAATTTGTCCATGAAGATATAAAGAGTTTGAATGTATTTGTCTATATTCGGTATTTAAAGGATATATTTAAAAAAGTCTTATCTTTATTGCAATGAAATTTATATTGCTACATCACAACATACTATAAGAATAACATTATAATATGTATCATATATATCAACCTCGTCAAAGAAAACATGATATGTTTTTAAACAAAATGTTACCCTTTCTTGAAGAGCATTTATGCAAAACAACTGAGGAATACATAACGTAGAATAAAATAACAAAAAAGAGAAGAGATGCACCTGCAAAAACAGAAAGAATAGATGGATCTAGGTTACGGAAGAGGGAGAGATATAGAGAGGGACGACGACTTGGCGAGACATTTGCAAAATAATGGAGGTGAGAGAGGATGGTGTGGAAGGGGTACAAAAGAGAAACTGTATGGAAGTTAGAGGGATAAGACACGTGTAGATAGTCAAGGCAAACAGAGGGAGAGAGCGCAGAAGAGAGAGCGGGAGAGAATTAGAGACATGTGGAGACATGATTTTGATATGCTCAATGCACAGAAGCACTTTTCTTCACAACGCTGATAAGCACAAAGTAGGAGAACCCAATATGATTTCAGAGATCCCCGCGTGGCAGTAGCTCTGAAAGATTACCAGCTTTAGTAAGGTATATGATTTTGAGCATAACTTGTACATTTTATATTGTTTTTGTATGATATCAATTTTGTATTTTATTTGTATTTTTATATATAACTTTCATGTACAAAGTTTCTTTAGTTGAGATATAAAAATGGAAAATAAAATAGGCACAAAAAATACAATATTGATGAATAAAAAAATGTGAATTTTATTAGATTTTTGGCCCTTATCTCCCCCTACTTTATTCCTTGTCAACCTAGTCATCAAGATGCCTAGGTCTCTGGGTTTATGGTCATAAAATAACTTTGGCATTTTATTCTTTTTCTTTTTCATCTTTATTCTATAATTTTAGCATTAAAAATTGTATTTTATATATAATGAACAAACAATGCATGTTAATTTGTACAAAATAAGACTATTTGCATGCATTATCTAAGATTTTTAAGGTCAAAATGATAGAATAAAGGTGATGAAAGGGAGATTCATCTCCCCCTATACTTGCCTTTGCTAGTCCCTAGCAAACACTTATGCAATAAGTGTAGAAAATAAAAATAAAGAAAATAAAAAGAAAGAAAGTGGATTGATTTTAGTTCTCAAACTTATCTGTATAAAATCAAAGTTTGGAGTTTAATTCGAACCTTTTTAGACTAGATCAACTCATACACAAAACCTTACGACTATGAATCTAGCTTGGACAATGTTTGAGCTGTGTAACTTGCCTCGGCTGAAGCAGTCAAAGTCAGTCTTCTCCAACATGGTGGCCCTAATTCCCCAATTCAATAACTCTTTCCTCGAGAAGCAAGATATTCCCTTCTAAGTTCAAGCGACAACTAACTCAAGAAGAGGAGGTGGAGAGAAGAATGGATGATAGCCCGTGTAGCTACCTATCTTAGGATGCTTGACCGGTGTAGCCAAGTCATCTGGTTGCAAGGTCACAATCATATGATTTTGAAGCTCAAGCTTGCTTATAACTACACAAATACGTACACTTTGGCATGCATTTTATTTTCAATCAGGCCTGTCAAATTTTTGGAGTTTTTGATTTTGCATTTTTTAATTCTATATACAACAACATATACATATGGACTCTTTCTTCTTGAGACAGTAAAATATCCCTCTTTTGAAGCACTATTGCAACTCCACAACTTCTATCTTTAGACCTCGTCGCCATTGGATCGGTTTGGGTACAATGGCTACAAAAGTGTGACTTCTGATGTTTCCATTTTCTTGTGTCTCATACTCGCAAATACAGCCCTCCACCACTTCAATTGAGGTGAGAAAAGTTAAAGGTGTAGGTGTAAAAGCTAGGTCATTATCAACAAGAGTTGTGTGTGTGCTCCGAAATACTCTACTTAGGCAGTCAAGATAATACTGAACCAAGTCTCGTGATCTCAAAGAAAAAAAACTAGACTTGAAGTGCCTCAATTCTAGTTTCTATAAGGTTCATGTGATTAGGTAATTTAAGGTCCATCCAAGCTCCAATCTTCAGATTTTATTTAGAATTGTTCAATTATCAAACTCAATCCGAAAAATACAAATGTTATGCACAATGCATAAAATATTTTTGTGATGTAAATTTTGAATTTTGAGCTTTTTATGGATTTTTGAAGAGGTTTTGCAAATTTTTATGCAATTTTTCCAAAATATTTTGCAAATGTTTTTGGTCTTTTTAATTTTGCAAAATTTTAGGGATTTTTCAAGACAAAAGAATTTTTGGAAGAAAAGATAGGTACAAATATTTACTTGGGAATGCATAAATTATTTTCTAAGAATTAAGGTTTAAAATAATTTACACAACAGATGGCGAAAAGTGTTTATTTATTAGACTGATGTATATATTCCTCAACTTATTTGAAAATAACTTTACAAACAATTTTGAAAATTATAGCCCAAAATACTTTTTGCAAATAATTTTTACAAACATCTACAAACATTTGAAAACTATTTTGCAAAATTTTTTCCAACATTATAAATAGATTTTTCAAAAATATTTTTGCAATCATTTTCCAAACATTTTCAAATAGATTTTCAAAACAATATTACTTCATACAAAGAAAATAATTTTTTACAAACAAAATATTTTTACAAATATTGAAAATATTTGAACAGAACATTTTCCAAATACTTTTAAAAATATTTTCAAACTATTTCTATAACATTTTGCAAAAAATATTTTACCTGATTTATTAATAAGTAAATAAAAAAGAATTTGAGGAGTAATAAACATCTTTTTAGTAATTTATTTATTGAATTGTATATGCCTATATATATATTATTTTAGCCATACTTATTAAAAGTATGAGTCATGGCTAAAGTATATACAAAGTATATACGACCCCCCTATACTTAGCTTGAGCTATGTCTTCATAGGTTGGAGAGAAAAAGAGAAGACATAAGTTGTACTGAGTATAGAAAATATAAAGAAAAAGAGAAGACATAAGTTGTACTGAGTATAGAAAAGATTAAAGAATAATGGAATGAAAGAATGAAGTAATAAAAGAATGAGAAGTTGATCGTCCCCTTATACTTAGGATGAAATACTCCTAAGTATAGCAGATTGTACACAAGGCAAGGAGGGTCGAGGGTAGGAATGAACAAATCACAACTCGGTCTGTCTCCCCCTATACTTAGGGTAAGATATCCCTAAGTATAGACAAGAAGAGGAGACAATAGAGAGTATCAAAGAATGAAAAAGTTGGCGTGCACACACCCTATACTTAGGACAAAGTACATCCTAAGTATAACAATGAAGAAGGGGTGACACTTTTTTGGAATAAAAAGAAAATTGAAAATAAAAAGATGAAAAGAAGAAAAGAAGAAAGATCACTCAACTCATCCACCTCCCGTATATGTAGAATAGAGTACGTCCTAAGCAAGGAAAAATACATGGAATGAGGTGAATGAGTAAAAATGATAGATGGAATGAAAAAAAAACGAAAGCGAATATACATAGAGATGAATATATAAAGGATCAAGAAGGTAGAAAGAGAACCTTTTTACACGTCTGCTGAGGAATAGATCTGACAAGGTGCAGGTCGATATCGGGGTCCTCAGTAAATAAAATCCAATTAGGATCGACTTGGTGAAGATCCTCGACAACCTCAAAGTGGAAATGTACGAACTGGTCAATGGAAGTAGTGTGGTTATGTTCAGCCTTGGGGGTTTCAACTACATCATCATCATCAAAAGGTTTAAATTCATATATAAAAGCAATAAGATCAAATTCAGCCTCTGTAGTCTCTATTAAGTCTACCCACCACTCTAAAATGTCAATCGTGTAACTCATGCAGATATCATTAATGCATCGCTAGTCACCAGAATGGAGAACTCCAAATTCTACGCTTTCCGAGTCTACCTCATCAAATAGGAATGCTCAGGTCTCAGAATCATCCAACATATAACAAAATTCTTTGATATCCTTGTCAAGGTCATGATATTCAAAGTTGGCTAACATGGGCACACTCTCATGGGATGCAGGTCTCTGGTCAACAGTGGGTGCAATGATCAACACATCGCTCCCAATATCATAACATAAGCGAATCTCTCTAGATCCATAATCAATAACGTCTCTTGCAGAGGAGAGGAAGGGCCATCCCAAGATTGGAGGACGCTCCACAAGGGTAGAGGTCCTCATGGTCAATAAGATGAAGTCGACAGTGAAGCTCATGCCCTGAATCTGAATGATAATGTTCTCTAGAATACCCTTCTTACTCTTTATTGATCCATCATCAAATTGGACAATCATCATGGTTTTCTGGAGAGGCCCAAGATGAAGAGATTGTACAGTGAGAAGGGTACTATATTAATTGAAGTACTTCCATCAAGGAAAGTGTTATCACAAGAATATTCAGAGATCGTGCAACTCACAAGAGATGTGGTAGTGTTCCCTTTCCTAATGTGTGGATGTTGAGAGATGGTGTGGGCAATGGTCAAGGTAAAAAATGTGTCACTCAGATATGCTTCTTCTCTTTCTCTTCTTGGATTTAGGAGCAGATAATTAGATCATGGCCAGGTAAAGTGGGGCTTCAATGATCTCATGAATATATGCCACCACTTTAGGTTCAGTCAACATTTTTGAAATTTTGGATCTCCTCCATACAAGGGGAGAGATCAGAATCAACATCTACACAAAGGGTGACTAAGAGCAATTTGTACAATGTTATGCTTGGGGTCAAAGGTGGGATCTAGCGTGAGTGTATGTGTGGTCAAAGAATATGATAGGTATGATCTCTCCTCACAAATTGAATCTACTATGTGTCTCCAAAATTCTTTTTGCATTTTATTTTTTTCTCATTTTTTTGTATTTTGGGTGATTGCAAGATCTCATAGGAATCCTCAAATGAACTCGTATCATCACTCTTATTTATACTAGTGAGGTCATCAATCCTCTATCTTATATACTCCATCATGTGGGTCAAGTGCTCAAGAGTGGACTCCATGAGAGGTGACTCCAACATGCCAGACTTGGGTGAATGGAATGGTTGAAGATGTGAGGGTCATGGTGGTGGGTGAAAATCTGAGGTCTGACACTATGGTTGAGGCGGATATATACTAAAAGTAAAATCAGGAGCAAAGTCCTCTTGGAAAAGTGGAGGCGGTCCAGCTGGAGGGTAGGGGAGATCTGTAAAGTCCAGATAAAAATCACTCCTGTCGGTCATCTCTAAAATAAAAGGAAATGATCAGGAGAGCACGAAGGTCAAATCAAGATATGCAAGGAAAAAAGTGCAAATGCACAGAGAGATCTAGGATTGACACAAACAATCACAAACAAGTATACACAAAAACAAACCCCTTAATTCACCTACTCAACACAAACAAGGACCGTGAAAGTTTGATCCTTTTATATTGTACAAGCACTTAGGTTGGTCTGGGATTTGGGTACTACTCCTTAGTGTGTACATGACAAATAAAATGTGAATATAATGAGGGGGTTACTCTCCATGATATAAATATTTTTCTTTTTAATTTTTAGGGTCAAGTAAACTTAATAGTCCTAATTTTATTAGTTATCACTTTTTGTATTTTTAATAAGAATGCATAAAGAGGAGTCAATTATTTTTAGATCTTAGGTGATTAAAATCAAAAGGAGAGAGTCGAAAAAGAAATGTGAGGCGAAATCAATGATGAAGGCTAAATATAAATGCTCACCTTGCCTCTAGCTCTCTTCATGCAAGGATGCTAAGAAGAATTAAAACCTATCTATGGGCAAATGCAAAGCTGATAAAATCATCCTAGAATAGTAAATGTTATTAGCGTGAAGAATAATATGCTAATCACCTAGAAGAACCAAAGGGTCAGGTCTTGGAGTCTCCTCAATGACCATCTCAGTGGGTCCTGCAAGCATTGTATGGATGACTCTCATGGTGCACGGTTCCAAAACTAAGTGAAGAGCAATTCAAGACTAAGTCCAAATGAGAACTATAGGTACATGCAATGGTAATTAGGTGTTTGGTCTTAATCTATAGTCAAACGGATCCTAATCTAGGGCTCAATCATACAAAATAAAAAAGTGAAAACACGGGGAACAAATGAAAAAAGAAAAGTGTGGAAATCATGACAAAATCGACAAGGCCCCCTAGTGAACAATCACTTGGGCACTGGACCTCGTGAAGTGTCACAGTCCTGAGAGTCATGAATTATTAAAAATATAAGTATCTCTCTCACTTAAATTACAAATAAAACAAAATAAGCTAAAATACAAAGCAAAGAACACTATCTTAAAAAATCCTCAGTCTTCTTCTGTTGTTAGATCATAAGATTGAGCCTTCTTTACATGGGTGCGTAGGTGCTCCTAAGAGGATCTACCTTAATCCGTGTTCCTCACAACAAAGTCAAACAAAGAGCGTGGTTAAACAACTCACAAATTAATATAAAATAGAAAATAAATAAAAGAAAATATAGACAGAAGCGACAATAAGACACGAATAAAGAAATCCAATATATGCACAGGTGCTCCCCAGCAACGATGCCATTTGAAAAGTCAAATTTTCTATCGATCTTGTATTCCACACAAGGCGAGAACACAGTCCTCGAAGTGACTGATGAGAACCTTGGATTATTTAAACAATTAACACACAATATGAATACAGAAATAAAAGGCAAATTATGTGGAGTTAAAATTTATTATAAATTTACAATAGATGTGTATAGATGTAAGTGTGTAGAGTGTGGAACACAAGGAGAAAAACGGTAAATCAGGGAAATGAATCCAAAAATGTGTGTTCCTCTTATCTATTTGTTTTTTTGTAGGTTTTAATTTTGTGTTTTAAATTTTAAAATTTTTATATTTTTTAGATGTTTTCAGTTTTATAATTTTTTATTTTATGTTTATATTTTCTGAATTTTTTAATTCCTTTTTCTTTTTATAAAAAAACACAAAAGATATATAAGTAATATATAAGGTTATATATACAATATAGGGTAATATATAGATACTAATATAAATAAATAAAATACAGAAAATAACATGTTTTTGGGTTTAAAGTAATTTTTTACTATTTTTGTGATTTCTTAGATAATTTGCTGATTTTTATATATTTTTAAAGTCAAAAATATTCCAAATCAAGGATTAAATAAATATGTCAAATTAATTTAGAAATTAAAAATATAATATAATGTCCACAATTTTCTAAATCAATTTTAATTAATAAAAAATAGTATTAAAAAAGCACAGACATAAATAAATTTTTTTGGAAATTTGGGATCTAGAGTTATAAAATAAATGATAAATAATATATATTTAGAATTTTTCAAAAAGTTTTCATAGTTTTTTGTATTTTATACTGCAAATAGGGTAAAAACATGCTCTTTTTGAATTTTATAAATTGGGAAAAAGTCTTAAAATCCAAAACTAAAAATATAAAGTGAATTTAGATGGAATCATGACTATTTTTTATATCTTTGGAGCATAGGTACTATTTATAAAAATGGAAATACGAGCACAAAAATTAATGAACTAGGAGGAGTATTTTGCAATTTAAAATAAAGTCAAGGTTGTTTCTTCAATCACCCCAAAAAGTTACAACTAATATTTAAATTGGAATAAATACAAATAACAAAACCCGTAAGGGGTTGCTTGCAAAATCGCCCCCCACATGGGATCGCACGTGAGGGGGTGGGCTAGACTAAACAAAAAAATAAGCACAGTGTTCCGCTTATAAATATTACAAAATATAATAGCGGTAGATAAATGTTTAAATATTAATTAATAGACTGCAAAAATAAGGGGGTAAAAATGCTTAATACCACACTCAGTGTGGAGGAAGACGGTTTGGATGCGTTCACTTAAATATGTGGCGCGCTCCGATGTTGCGATACCCCTTAGATCACCGACGACTACGATTAGATCCCTAGATGGGATAAGATGGCTATGCTTCACAAAATTTGACGATGTTTGCTTGATCTGGGAGATGGCCGATGATCGGACGACCCTTGAGGATGTCAAGAACTCGCCCTTGGCGAGTTTTTATCGAGCACTGTTCGTTCCTCTGACCTCCTCCTGCGCCTCTAGCTAGTCAATC
The DNA here is from genome assembly GCA_037367405.1 of Ottelia alismoides. Taxonomy (NCBI): domain Eukaryota; kingdom Viridiplantae; phylum Streptophyta; class Magnoliopsida; order Alismatales; family Hydrocharitaceae; genus Ottelia; species Ottelia alismoides. Next base: position 214,982 of record JAZKJV010010625.1, on the reverse strand, counting down.
ATGTTTGGGGCTACAGATCAAGCCCCTAGAGCTTAAGATACTCCATCGACCAGGGAGGCTTTCCATACAAAACGACCCCTAAGATGGGGAATCCAGCTCCAGCAACCTACACAAAAATGTTATTGGGTCAAGGGAAAACTGACTCGACCCTTCAGAGGGTGGAATGGAGGCATGGCGAGGTGTAGTGGTGGTTGCTCCTACAAGGGTGGAGGAAGAGCATCGGGATCTTGCTACAAGAGGAGGCAAGTTGAATGGAGTGTGATTGGGCGTAGGGGAAGCAAATGGGAACGAAATGAGGGTGGATGGAGAGTTGGAGAAAAAATGTATCATGATGGAGGGTTCGCTAGAGAAGAGCTCCGGCGAACTACAAATCGGGTGATTTAAAATAAAACAATTAACAAAATCTAAAACTAATTGCATATAATAAAACCTACAGCTAAGATTTACATAGAAAAGCAAGAAAAATACCTCGAGTAGTCGTGAATCCACGAGATCAGAACCTCATGTCGGTGCTCCGCCGAAGATGGTGGAAGTCACCTCCAACTCTCTCCTTTGATCCAACCAATGGTTGGGAGAGCAACCTATCACGTTGCTCAAGCCAGGAGTGCAAAAGGAAGAAGAAAAAGTGGATGTAAGGGATTCAAATTCGAAGAATGGAGAAAAAGGTGGTTTTGTACAGGCAACTGTGATGAATCTCCATTTCATCATCTTAATTATATCATTTTAACCTTAAAAAATCTAGTAAATGTGTGTAAATATCTCTAATTTGCATAAATTAGCATTCATGCATTATTGTATAAAGTGTGTATGATATACTATTTTAACGCCAAAATTATAGAATAAAGAAAAGAAAAGGAATAAAATATTGAAGATATTTTATGACCGTAAATCTCGAGACCTAGTGATGAATCCACGATTCATCGCCTTTATTCTTTTATTTTAGCTTCAATTTCTTAGTCAAACACCTGTAAATACCCATTAATTTCATAATCTTACCATTTTGCATGCATTTGTTAAAATTGCATTTTTAACACTTTTTGTACATAAATAAAAGAATAAAGAAGAAAAGAAAAAGAAAAGAAAAATAAAGGATGTAGTTATGCAATAAATACAGACAGACCCAAACCCCGAGAGAAGGTCAAGACTTGACCTGATCGACCAGGAATAAAGTAGGGGGAGATAGGGTCGTTTGTCAGAAAAATCAAAAATATCTTGTAAATACTTTTCATGTATATTTGTACAAAACTTACATTATTTTATTTGTACATAATTTGACCTCAAACTAATTATTTTTGTAAATAAAAGTTGTGAATAAAATTGTGTTGTAAATAATAAAAATATTTGTAAAATAAAATACTGTATATATTGCAAATAATTACACCCAGAAAAAGCCACAAAGTGATAATTGAAACATCAATTCCGGCTCCACACAAGCTCTAATTGAACCAAACTCACTTCCAGCATACTATAAATTAAATTATCTTTCAAATGGCTGTGGTCTCGTACTTTTTGGAGTTACGGTTAAAAATTCGATTTTCTGGGGTGTATTGTGCAGTTTACCCATATACTTATTGTATATATTTTACTCATATTTATTTTTTATACATAATGTACATATTTGTAAATATTGTTTTCATTAAAAAAATATAAAAATTAAAAAAAAATCTTTTATAAAAATTATTTCCTTATTTGTACCTATGTATATTGTATTATATGTGTATAATATATGTATACAATTAATTTCCCTAAATAAAAATGACCAAAAAAATTAATTGTCTCACATTAATTAATTTAATTTATTTAATTACGAAAATCATATGTAATTATTTAATTTATTTGATTTATTTGAATTTATTTGGTTTAATAACTTACCTTGTATATATGATTTTATTCCACACCATATATGGCCACCATTAAGGTGGCTAATTGATTTTGAATTAATTTATTAATTTATTTAATTTATTTATTACGAAATTCGTTTTTAATTAATTAATTATTTTATTTATTTAATTATTTTATTAATCCATCCAATAAACACATTCCTTTTTTTGTAAATATTTTCCTTTTTTGATTTTTTGCCTCTTTTTAATGGGCTCCTCCTCCCTCATTCACATTTGATCGATCTTTGGCGGAGAGGAGCCCAGTTTCCGAGAGGTTTCTTGTTGAAGAGGGTCCTAGCCTCCGATCCAGTCGTTGACAGCGGCTTGAGCTTCGTCGAGGCCATCATGGCTCGTCCCCTTCTTCCCAGTGAACTCCAGAGGCATCGCGAGAGTGACAGCAAGCGATCGCCCTTGTTGCAGTGAGGCGAGGAGGTGTGTCCGATCCCCGAGGTGAGATCCACTTTTTCTTATCTTTTTCCTTAGGTAATCGTAGATTTAGATGTTAGCGTAGGTGTAGTTTTTAGAAGTTAGATCATTAAAAAAATCACAAAAATTTCCATCACTCTCTGATCCGCGTCCGACATCGATTTTTCATCTCATTTTCGTATCCCTCCATCTTCACATTCTACCTCACGCAATCTTTCACCTCCAGTCACGCACGGTGATCGGAGCCTCAGATCCATCTCTCACATTTCCACCGGATCTCCATCCATATTTCCTAGTATTGTGCATAAATAAAAAAATAAAAAAATCATATAAGGATTCTCCCTGTTTATCTCACAGTTGTTTTTGCAGGAAGAAGTAAAAAAAAAACAATAAAATTTTTGTTCTTCTTTTTGTCTCTAACATTCTGTTTTGCAGGAGAATAATAAAAAAAATTAAAAAAAATTTACATTTTTTTTCCTCTAACATTTCCTGCAGGCTGCATAAAAATAAAAACAGAAAAATAAAAAAAATAAAATAAAAAAATTCCTCCAGGGACCGAGCCGCGCCTCCGCTACAGGCTGATCTATCACCTCCACAGGTGGTGGCGGCGCCGCCCCCGCGCCCAGCCACTCCAGGCGCCGCCGCCCCACCTCCATCGCCCTCCGGCCGCCTCACCGCGGTCTGCTCCTCCACGCGTGTGAGGGCGGCGCGTCCCTCCAAGCCGGCGTCTCACACGCGAGGTCGGTGCGACCTCCGCCTCCGTGTACTCCAGATCAGACCGCCACACGGCGCCGCCCTCCTGTGCTCAACCCCGCGGCCACCCAACGCTGCTCGGCCGACGCACAGTGCGGCAGCGCCGCCTCGCCCTGTCCTCCCATCCGTGCGCCGCCAGCGGCGGTGCGCGCCGTCCTCCGTGGCCGCTGCTGCCCGCGGCGCACCACCGCGCCATCTCCGCGCGTCCCCGCGCGTGTCCGACGCCCAGCCCCTCCACGCGGCGGCCCCATCCTCGTGCGGCCGCGCACCGACCGCCAACCTCGCGTGATCTCCCTTGACGCCGCCACGTGCCGCCCTCAGCCGAGAGCTCCAGATTTGAAGCGGCGGCGGCGGCGGGTGTGACCTCTCTCTCCTGTGGCTTGAACAAGAAGGAAACGAAGGATGCCCTAGGACTATAAAATTGGAAAATTTACGTCAATGCTCCTGGAGGTTTCCCGAATCACAGAATACCCCTTGCCTCTGGAAGATCATGTGCTATGCACATGTCCATTGGGTAAACTGCAAGTTCTGACCTCTATTTATTTCTTTGTTATAATAAGATGCTCAAACATTGAATAATTTCAAATTAGTCCTGCTATTCCAGACTTGAATTTGCTTGATCTTTCTCATGGAATAAATGTTTTATGCTTCCAAAAATCTTGAGAAAATTTGTGTAAGTTCCTGCTGTAGTGTATTTCATTGTATAAATCTTTCATCGTATTTTGACTTTATTTGATATAATTAAAAAAAAAGCAAAAAAAAAATGTCTTTTGTGTCTTTTTGTTTGCCTACATTTTGATAATTCATAAAAAAAATAGAAAAATTGCCTAAAAATTCTAAAAATATTTCTGTAGGTGCATTTTAATCTCTTTAATTTGCTGAGCATATTTTTTTTACCTTTTAAAAAAAATATAAAAATAGTGTGTGTGTGTTTCTATTCATTTGTGCTTATTTGAAAAATACAAAAAAAAAGGGTTGTGTGTGCTTTTTATCATTTGTGAATATTGTTTGTCTTTTAAAAAATCTAAAAAAATATAAAATTCAAAAACCACTAAAAAATTCACTTTTGGAAATTTGACTACTTAGTTTTTAAATCGTGCTCCTTGTGTTCGACCCTGGTCGCTATACCAGGTAAAAAAAAGAATAGCGAAAGACCGCTTACATTTGTTTTCATCGATTTCTATCTTTTATTGAGTGGTTTAAAATATCATTTTTCTCGATTGACCGCGCTTGGTGATTTGGGTCACAACGACCATTTTATTTACATACTTAACCCGATTGTCAGGCGTGTCAACAGAATGGCGCCGTTGCCGGGGAGCACGGCTTTGTAGTCATTTTTCTATCTTATCTCTCTATATTATAATTGTTTTCTGACCTTTTTCTCTCTAATTTTTTGTGCGAGGTACTGCGTGGACAACTTGGAGTTTACTTTTTGAGGACCCGCACGGGAAGAAGAAGCAGGGAGAAGAAGAAGAATTTTACTTTTGAGAGAGAACAATTTTTTTGTAATAATTTAGGATTTTGAACTGTGGACTTGAACATTTTTCGGGGTCTGTTTCGCCAAGTGCCGGTGCACTTGGGGGACCTCACCGCTGTTTTCCGTGTTTTTGATTTCACGTCATAACTTGCTATCTTGATTCGTGCGGATTTGGCCCCTAGACGTAGGAATTTTTGTTGATTGTGACGTAAATTTCTAAGGCCCAACACCTAATAGAATATCTGTTCCTATAGAACGTAATTGGACCTTAATAAAATTCACTGAAAAAGTTAGTTTAATTGGATTTGAGACCACGTGCCGTGAGGAGTCACATACAGCGCTGGCAGGACCCGTTGTGGCGGGCACCGAGTGACTCCCAAGATCGGACTCCGGACTCGATTCGGTTAGCTAACTATTGTTCTTCACGATCAATAGAAGTTGCTTGTCTAAGGCCGATTTCTTCGTGCATCATATAGTTAGTTTATATTCTGTCTTTAATTTTATGCGCGGATCATATTGCATGTAGAGTGCTGGAGTAAGGTACGCATTTTCTATCTCTGCATGCATCATTGTGTTTGACCGTGCATTGGCTTTTTCGACTTCCTCCCCCTGTTTTTGGACTCAAATCAATCAAAGAGGAAATCAAAAAGCTCGTTAGGCGTTATTTTCTGAAAAAAAAATCCAAAAAAAATAGAAAATCAAAAATTAAAAATGGGACTGCTAATTGAACTTGACCTCTAAAATTAAACGTAACCAATTCCTCATTATATTGGGAGAGCAACCCCCTCATTGTCTGCGTTTTTAATTGCTCGCGTACACACTAAGGAGTAGTGCCCAAATCCTATTCAAGCCTCTTAAGTGTGTGTACAACTTTCATTGATCACCTTAACTCTAAAATTGAAAAGATAAAGGACCAAATCTCATGGTCTTCACTTTGTGTTGAGTTGGTGAACTGGGGGTTTGCTTTGTGTTTTGTATGTCTTTGGTGTGAGTCGGTTACAATCATCTTCCTTTATCATTAGCAGTCACCTTCTGTCTCTAACCCACTCTCCCTCCCTTCTATCTCTCTCTTCGTTCCTGCCTTTTCTTTCTTTCAGTCCCTTCCATCCCCCCCTTCAGTTTCCTCTGATTACGATGGGCCACTTTCCATTCCAGCCGAATTTTGCGGCTTCTTCATTTCACGCCCATCACTCACGTTCATTCTCTCGAGAGGTCGGAACCCCATCCGACTTCTCATCTTCTCCCTACCCACCCTCCCATTTGGGACGTGCTGTGCGTGACACCCACAGAGACCAGATTGACCAAACACGAGACATGGGTGTTCACATTTGTGAGATGAGAGTGCATCCCATAGACAATCGAATAAGGCAGTTGCGAGCTTTAGATGACTTGTATCCTAGGACAGTGGATGAGTACATAGATCATGAAGTCCAGACCGCTTCTACCTTGAGACCCTTTGTTCTGGATTTAGAGTTAATTGATCTACTGCCTAAGTTTTTTGGGGAAATGCACGAGGAACCTTATTTGCATATTGATGAATTTGAGGATTTTTGTGTATCACGATCATATTTGGATATCACTTCTGAGGACATGATGCTGATTACCTTCCCATTCACACTTCAGAGTAGAGCCAAGACTTGGCACAGACGATTGGGAAGGAAGATTGCTACGTGGGGAGATTTACGATCATTGTTTTTGCAAAAATTTTACCCCCGACTTAGAGCCGAGATGATGCGGTCTTTTATTCGTGATTTTTCAGTTAACCCCCAGAAGCCATTAATAGATACATGGTTGCAGTTACGAGAACTTTTGAGGCGATTTCCAGATCATGGATTTTCGATGACTGACCTTATCCATATCGCCATGAGGGGGAGGACCGCAGAGCAAATATCATATGTCATTACCTCGTGTAGTGGTTCACACCATTGTCCCGACTTGGATTTTGTTGAGACCATCTTGGATACACTTTCTGATCTTGCATATACACCAGATGATTTATTTAGGACAACACATGACGGAGAGATGACAACTGTTGAGTGTATGACACACCATGCTGATCTTGACATCACACACCGATCAGAGGATATGAATGCTGATTCTTCTCATTTGATGGATGTGTTGCCTATTGTTGTGAGTTCTCAGAGCCGGATATTGGTTGAGGACCAAATGAATTTACAGTCAGATTTTGAGCCAGCCCCGCTCTTTCACATAGAAGATTCTTCGATTCTAGATCTGCTAGGATCCCAAGAGATACATGAGGAGCCCACATTTCAGCCATCCTTAGAGTCTTTCCAGTATCCATACGTAGTTGATACAGTGTCTTGTCTTCAGGAGATCTTCTCATATTCGGAGATACATTTGGATTCATCTCAGCATAGAGAGTTTGATGAGGGACCGAATTTGGATTTTACAGAACTTGATAGTCCCGTATTTGAGCCTTGTGTCCTCCCATTTGATGAGGTCGATATATTTTTGGAGGACATGACATTTGACAGCATTGATCCCCAATTTCCTGATGATTTGGCATTACTCCCCGAGGGTTATCTGCGGGAGGATGCCATGGACCATATAAACTCGGTTTCACTTTCTGGGAGTGCATCCGATCTGTCGGATCACGAGACCGAGTATTTTGATATTTCTGATAATGAGTTTGATGATTCTCTCCTCGACGACCCTCGCGAGGATGACCCGATCTTTGAGGTATTCGATGATTTCACTGATTTGTCCACATTATATGCATCGGATATCAGCCTTTCTAGTGAGTCTCCTGATCATGAACTTCCATACTTATTCGAGACGGTGATTGACGTGGAGGATTCTCTGACCGATCCTTCCTTCTCCACGTTTGATTACTTCGGCTCCATCCTTCCACTCCATATAGACCTTGAGCCGATGATTTCTTTTGTGCTACCGGAGCCCGACTTCATCTGCTCATATCTTGATTCGGTAGTAAACACCCGCCTGACTGATTATCTGGGTGTTATCATTTACTCTGTTGAACTCATCGTTATTCTCCCGCCGAGACTGCGACGACAGTACGGTATTCGTCTGACAGATGCCGTCCTGAACCTTGACACGGCGTTATCCTAACATTTGCGCCCAGCTAGGGGCGTAAACTCTAGCGCTTGTTGAGAGGCACCTCAACATTGATCGAATCACATCTGTATAGACCATCTGTCCATATCATACATTCTTTCTGTCTTGCACCCCATCTCCATCGCATGATCATTCCATACTTAGGGTGCACTTTACCCTAAGTATAGGGGGGTGTCCGACTCGTGATTATTCTTTTGATTCTTTTTACCTCTGTTTTGCTGCCTATACTTAGGGATATTTTACCCTAAGTATAGGGGGGGTAAACCCAGTACATTCTACCCCTCGGTTTTCCCCTTTGTGTACAGTCTGCTATACTTAGGATTACTTGATCCTAAGTATAGGGGGATCACCGACTTCTATTGTATTCTTTTATTCGTCGTTGTAGTATACTATTCTTCTCACTTTTCTATACAAAGCACGAGTTATGTCTTTATTTCCAGCTCTTTGATCACTATGAGGACATAGTTCGAGCTAAGTATAGGGGGGTGTCGTATATATTGTATATATACTTTAGCCATAACTCGTACTTTCATATTTTTAATATGGCTAAAATACTGTGTAAATAAAATAAAAAAAAGATGCATAAATTTCCTCAAAATTTTTCCTTGTACATACTGGCTAATAAGTCAGGTTAAAATATTTTGAAAAATATTTTGAAAGTAGTTTGAAAATCTATTTGAAAAATCTTTTGAAAACTATTTGAAAAATGTTTGAAAACTATTTTCAACCTTTGTAAAAATATTGTGGATTGTAAAAAAAATTTTCTCTTTGTGTGAAATAAAAAGATTTTGTAAAACTATTTGCAAATGTTTGGAAAAATGGTTGAAAAATTATTTTCAAAAATCTATATATACTGTTTGAAAAATGTTTGCAAAATATTTTCAAATGATTGTAAATGATTGTAAAATTGTGTGAAAAAAATATTTTGGACTATAGTTTTCAAAATTATTTGTAAAATTATTTTCAAATAAATTTGAGGAATATATGCATCATAAAAAAAAATAATAAAATAATAAAAAAATAATAAAAAATGAATAAAATAAAAATTAAAAAAAATCCAACTGTGTATATACTTGTATAAATTACTCAAGATGTAAATTCTTGCATCCTATTCTTGTAAAATAATCAACTCACTCTTGTGTAAATATGAATCTTATTCAAAAAAAAAAATCTCTTGTATATATTTCTAACTATTTGAAAAAAAAAGAAAAAAAAACTTTTGCATGTGCATTTTTTTTTCAAAAATCCATAAAAATTTCAAAAATTTGAAAATTGTTTCACAAAAAGATTTTTGTTTTCTCTATGCATTGTACATATTTTCTTGCATTGGCATGTGCATTTTTCAGGATAGTCTTGACGATTAAACTATGTCTGGAATAAATTTGAAGAATGGAGCTTAGTTGGACCTTAATCCACTTAATTTCAGAGGAATCTTATAAGATGTGGAGTTAAGACTTTTCAGGTCCTAGTGACTTAATTCTTTGGGTCCACACGACTATGAGCATATGTCATCTTGATGAGCCTAAGTAGAGCACTTAACAACACACGCATGACTCTTAGAGACAATGGCTTAACTTGCACCAGCACTTTACACATGGCTCTCCACGGATGAGGTGGTGAGGAGGCAGTTTCCTTTGGCTTGGGGTAGCATATGAGGGTAGTACTTCTAGGCGGAACCTCTCTTCTTCTTCTAGTGAAGGAAGTGCGTCTCAACTTGGTCTAGTGGTGATGAAGGCTAAAGACAGAAGCCGTGGGTTGCAATAAAGCTTCAAAAGAGGGATAGTCTACTGGCTCAAGAGGAAAATTTCTTGTATATATGCTGCACCATGTAGATATGTTGTACAAAAAAAAAAGAAGAAGAAGAAAAAAATGCAAAAATGCAAAAAGAACTCCAAAAAAGTGGTGGGTCGGATTGAAAATTTAATAACCCCACCGGAGTGTATATAGTGAAATAAAGCAAAAGCTTATGGCATCCATGTTACATCTCATGAAGCTTGCAGCGGGAGACTTAGCTACACTGGCTGAGCTTCCAAAAGTCTATACTTCTTCCCCCTCTTCTTGAGTCGGTTGCACTTGAACTTAGAAGGGAATACCCCGCTTCTCGAGGAAAGAGTTGCTAGACCGAGGCATTAGAGTTACCAGGTTGGGGGAGGTTGTTTCTTTGTTACTTCTGAGGTGGGGAGCTACATATCACTTACACTGCATGGAAAGATTCATGGTCATTAGAGTTTGTGTATGTAGACTTGTTCTGATCTGGTTTATTGAGGAGTCTTGTCCATAGATTGGTGGAACTTAGAGGCTGTTAGGTTTTAAATCCACATCCCATTAAGGTTCCGACACACTAATAATCCAAAGGTCCGACAGAGCTCCAGACTACATTTTTATGAAGATAAGTTTAAAAGTCAACATTATTCTGACTTCTTTCCTTTTTCTTTTCTTTATTTTTGTTTTCACTTATTTTTCAAATAAGTGTTTGCTAAGGGACTAGCAAAGGTAAAGTATAGGGGAATGATGAATCCACGATTCATCGCCTTTATTCTTTTATTTTAGCTTCAATTTCTTAGTCAAACACCTGTAAATACCCATTAATTTCATAATCTTACCATTTTGCATGCATTTGTTAAAATTGCATTTTTAACACTTTTTGTACATAAATAAAAGAATAAAGAAGAAAAGAAAAAGAAAAGAAAAATAAAGGATGTAGTTATGCAATAAATACAGACTGACCCAAACCCCGAGAGAAGGTCAAGACTTGACCTGATCGACCAGGAATAAAGTAGGGGGAGATAGGGTCGTTTGTCAGAAAAATCAAAAATATCTTGTAAATACTTTTCATGTATATTTGTACAAAACTTACATTATTTTATTTGTACATAATTTGACCTCAAACTAATTATTTTTGTAAATAAAAGTTGTGAATAAAATTGTGTTGTAAATAATAAAAATATTTGTAAAATAAAATACTGTATATATTGCAAATAATTACACCCAGAAAAAGCCACAAAGTGATAATTGAAACATCAATTCCGGCTCCACACAAGCTCTAATTGAACCAAACTCACTTCCAGCATACTATAAATTAAATTATCTTTCAAATGGCTGTGGTCTCGTACTTTTTGGAGTTACGGTTAAAAATTCGATTTTCTGGGGTGTATTGTGCAGTTTACCCATATACTTATTGTATATATTTTACTCATATTTATTTTTTATACATAATGTACATATTTGTAAATATTGTTTTCATTAAAAAAATATAAAAATTAAAAAAAAATCTTTTATAAAAATTATTTCCTTATTTGTACCTATGTATATTGTATTATATGTGTATAATATATGTATACAATTAATTTCCCTAAATAAAAATGACCAAAAAAATTAATTGTCTCACATTAATTAATTTAATTTATTTAATTACGAAAATCATATGTAATTATTTAATTTATTTGATTTATTTGAATTTATTTGGTTTAATAACTTGCCTTGTATATATGATTTTATTCCACACCATATATGGCCACCATTAAGGTGGCTAATTGATTTTGAATTAATTTATTAATTTATTTAATTTATTTATTACGAAATTCGTTTTTAATTAATTAATTATTTTATTTATTTAATTATTTTATTAATCCATCCAATAAACACATTCCTTTTTTTGTAAATATTTTCCTTTTTTGATTTTTTGCCTCTTTTTAATGGGCTCCTCCTCCCTCATTCACATTTGATCGATCTTTGGCGGAGAGGAGCCCAGTTTCCGAGAGGTTTCTTGTTGAAGAGGGTCCTAGCCTCCGATCCAGTCGTTGACAGCGGCTTGAGCTTCGTCGAGGCCATCATGGCTCGTCCCCTTCTTCCCAGTGAACTCCAGAGGCATCGCGAGAGTGACAGCAAGCGATCGCCCTTGTTGCAGTGAGGCGAGGAGGTGTGTCCGATCCCCGAGGTGAGATCCACTTTTTCTTATCTTTTTCCTTAGGTAATCGTAGATTTAGATGTTAGCGTAGGTGTAGTTTTTAGAAGTTAGATCATTAAAAAAATCACAAAAATTTCCATCACTCTCTGATCCGCGTCCGACATCGATTTTTCATCTCATTTTCGTATCCCTCCATCTTCACATTCTACCTCACGCAATCTTTCACCTCCAGTCACGCACGGTGATCGGAGCCTCAGATCCATCTCTCACATTTCCACCGGATCTCCATCCATATTTCCTAGTATTGTGCATAAATAAAAAAATAAAAAAATCATATAAGGATTCTCCCTGTTTATCTCACAGTTGTTTTTGCAGGAAGAAGTAAAAAAAACAATAAAATTTTTGTTCTTCTTTTTGTCTCTAACATTCTGTTTTGCAGGAGAATAATAAAAAAAATTAAAAAAAAATTTACATTTTTTTTCCTCTAACATTTCCTGCAGGCTGCATAAAAATAAAAACAGAAAAATAAAAAAAAATAAAATAAAAAAATTCCTCCAGGGACCGAGCCGCGCCTCCGCTACAGGCTGATCTATCACCTCCACAGGTGGTGGCGGCGCCGCCCCCGCGCCCAGCCACTCCAGGCGCCGCCGCCCCACCTCCATCGCCCTCCGGCCGCCTCACCGCGGTCTGCTCCTCCACGCGTGTGAGGGCGGCGCGTCCCTCCAAGCCGGCGTCTCACACGCGAGGTCGGTGCGACCTCCGCCTCCGTGTACTCCAGATCAGACCGCCACACGGCGCCGCCCTCCTGTGCTCAACCCCGCGGCCACCCAACGCTGCTCGGCCGACGCACAGTGCGGCAGCGCCGCCTCGCCCTGTCCTCCCATCCGTGCGCCGCCAGCGGCGGTGCGCGCCGTCCTCCGTGGCCGCTGCTGCCCGCGGCGCACCACCGCGCCATCTCCGCGCGTCCCCGCGCGTGTCCGACGCCCAGCCCCTCCACGCGGCGGCCCCATCCTCGTGCGGCCGCGCACCGACCGCCAACCTCGCGTGATCTCCCTTGACGCCGCCACGTGCCGCCCTCAGCCGAGAGCTCCAGATTTGAAGCGGCGGCGGCGGCGGGTGTGACCTCTCTCTCCTGTGGCTTGAACAAGAAGGAAACGAAGGATGCCCTAGGACTATAAAATTGGAAAATTTACGTCAATGCTCCTGGAGGTTTCCCGAATCATAGAATACCCCTTGCCTCTGGAAGATCATGTGCTATGCACATGTCCATTGGGTAAACTGCAAGTTCTGACCTCTATTTATTTCTTTGTTATAATAAGATGCTCAAACATTGAATAATTTCAAATTAGTCCTGCTATTCCAGACTTGAATTTGCTTGATCTTTCTCATGGAATAAATGTTTTATGCTTCCAAAAATCTTGAGAAAATTTGTGTAAGTTCCTGCTGTAGTGTATTTCATTGTATAAATCTTTCATCGTATTTTGACTTTATTTGATATAATTAAAAAAAAAGCAAAAAAAAATGTCTTTTGTGTCTTTTTGTTTGCCTACATTTTGATAATTCATAAAAAAATAGAAAAATTGCCTAAAAATTCTAAAAATATTTCTGTAGGTGCATTTTAATCTCTTTAATTTGCTGAGCATATTTTTTTTACCTTTTAAAAAAAATATAAAAATAGTGTGTGTGTGTTTCTATTCATTTGTGCTTATTTGAAAAATACAAAAAAAAAGGGTTGCGTGTGCTTTTTATCATTTGTGAATATTGTTTGTCTTTTAAAAAATCTAAAAAAATATAAAATTCAAAAACCACTAAAAAATTCACTTTTGGAAATTTGACTACTTAGTTTTTAAATCGTGCTCCTTGTGTTCGACCCTGGTCGCTATACCAGGTAAAAAAAAGAATAGCGAAAGACCGCTTACATTTGTTTTCATCGATTTCTATCTTTTATTGAGTGGTTTAAAATATCATTTTTCTCGATTGACCGCGCTTGGTGATTTGGGTCACAACGACCATTTTATTTACATACTTAACCCGATTGTCAGGCGTGTCAACACCTAGGCATCTCGATGACTAGGTCGACAAGGAATATAGGGAGATAAGAGCCAAAAAATACAATAAAAATTCCTTTTGTTATTTCATTTTTTATTCATTTTTGGATCTATTTTATTTTCCATTTTTGTACCTCAAATAAAGGAACATTGAACATGAAATTGTAGATAACAAAATATAGAAAAATACAAAATTTATTTGTAATTAAAGATATAGTCTAAATAAGATTTTAAAATCCTAACTTCCCAGACCCATATCTCTCAAATAAAAACTAAAAATATATCAAAATTACTTTTAATTGAATATAACTTTTAATAACTAATTAATGAAGGAGGTTTCATATTTTTTGAAGTTAAGGTGTGAAAGTTAGGTTTTGGACCCCTATTGTATAGTGTACCTGATTAAACTAATAATTTTATTTATTCTTTATTATTTTTGTAATTTTATATTTTTATAATTTTGTAAATATTATTTAGAATATATCTAAATATTACAATAGGAATAAAACAATAAAAGAAGCATTAAAATAAAATAGTTATATAAAATTCATAGATGAAATACATATATCTATACCTATATAAATAATACATCCATTTATTTAAGTGTATATATGATATTACAAAAATAAAATAAAAATATATTTAAGTATCTAAAACTAATTTATAATTTTATAAAATAATAACCTAAATTAATAAAATAAAAAATACAAAATAAAAATAAAAGACTTAAATACATAGATAAATATACCTATAATTTAACCCTAAAATCTAACTTGTAATTAAAAAGCCCTAAAAATCATAATAAAATATTAGTCCACGTGGACCAACCAGCTTCCCCCGCCCGCTGACCTCGGTCAACTCTCTGATCGAGGTCTCCAGGTTGTCAGGCCTGTATTTTTGTCTCATTTCTCAAATTTTTGTAGACCACTCCTTGCATCTTTAGTGATCGAAGTCTTCATGACTTTTTCTCCACGAGGATTGATCTTGCACGCCTAGTGCTTGTTTTGAGGATTGTGTCACTGAACCGGGCTGTGTTCCTCGATCTTCCCATCGCCTTGTCAACCTTGTATAAAAAGCCCTCCTCCTCTCTCCTCGCTATTTTGAAACGCTTTGGCTCCATTTGACCATCTATCTTGTGCGCTCGGGATAGTTCTTCGTGATAGGGCGCTCTCCATCCCTTCAACAGCGAGGACAAGCATCGTAGAAGTCAACTTCCACCCACCTCCTGTGTAGCTCCGCCGTCAAGTTCCTCGTCGGGTCTGCTAGTGAGATACCCTTTCTTTTCTTATTTTTCTGGGTTAGCTGAGTCTCTAGGTTTCATTTCCGTTGTTACTTTTCACTTTCATTACGTGTTTTAGCGTTAATCACCACCCCCGTAGTTCATTGGAGCCCCGCTCCGACGAACTCCTCCATTCATTTCTGACCGTGACCACATAGACAAACCACCTCAAAACTCTCCCCTTTGCTTCTACAATGCCTCATCCCACTCCAGATCTGTCGATCCCTGCCAGATCGGATTTTGGGTGCTCCAGTTCCCCCATCTAGTCAGAGCACCTCTGCAACACACCACATGTCACCCCCCTTCGCTTTTCTCACCATTCAAAAGCCATCCTAGGCTTCGCCTTTTGCCCCTACATTTCCCTGCAGGAGAAGAATGAGAGGTAAGGCTCTTCAAGCCTCATCAAGCTGCAAGAGCAACTCCAGGTCCACCTTCATCGCATGCCGTCGTCGGAGCTCCTCAGCTCCTGTTGGTACATCCAATCAACATAGGAGGGACCTAGGTTTTTTTAGATCATCGGCATCGACACAGGACCTTTGCTCGTGAAGAATTTGAAGATTGAAGTTAGTCCAGGCTCGGTTCTTGGGTTGTTCATCCAACCACCTTCCATGTCGTCGGATCATGACGTATTCTTCGTGAGATTTAGCTACCATCAGATCATCTCCCCGCTCAACTGCCGGATCTTCAAAGATGATCTAATCATCGCCGCCAGTAGCAAACCGACATCAGGCGCAATGGGCTCGATCCCTGGATAAGTGGGAAGAAATGTGTCGTTCGATCGTGCCACTATCTGGGTAATTTGCAGATCCACCCAGCTCTTTGTTTGTAATTCAATATTTGATACATAAACATTCTTAGGTTGTTTAAATATTTTTGTAACGTTTGCATTTCAGACCCGAACTTTGTGGTAATTGCTATTGGTTCCATGCCACGTTACCTCATGTGGTACCCCATGTGATGTGGCATTTTTGCAGGGGTGCCCCTGCAATTCCTTGTATTTGCATTTAGTTCGGTAACTTTTCAATTAAGCTTTACATTTTTGTAAAAATTGCAGAGAGGCCCTCGAGTTTTATTTTAATTACAAAATGCCCATACTAGTAATGTAGTTTCTCTTTATTGCTTGTATTTATTTTAAATAGATATCTTACTCATAAAAATTACAAAAATATGTGTGTGCTCCTGATTGCCCTCTCTTTCATGTTATACTTTCATTTTACATTTTTAGATAAACATAAATAGCCTACTTTATCCCTAATAACCATATAAAATCCATAAAAATATAAAATACTTTTGAAATTTTCCAAAAGAGTTATTAGTGTTTATTTAGTTATTTCACAATTCTAGACCAAAAATCTATAAAATTATAAAAGAAAACTCTTCAAAATTGAAAAACCCTAAAAACCCTTATAAAATATAGAAAATTCTCAAAATTTCCAAAAATTGTGTTATTTGTTTTGTATTTTTCTTTATATTATTAATATTATTTGAAAATTAATTTGGAGAATTTTTTTATATTGATTGTTATTTTATATCTCCATTTTAATTTAGGGTATTTATTTAAGCCCTGATTTAGGGTATTTTTTACTTTAAAAATATATAAAATTTGCAAAAATGCTAAAAAATCATAAAAATCGTAAAAAGCTATGTAAAATTCAAAAACATTTTATTTTCTAATTTGAACATTTTTTATATGTATACCTACCCTAGTTTATATTGTATTTATACTCTTATATAGTCAAATTATATATTTTAGATAAAAACAAATATAAAAATAAAATATAAAAAATAAAATATAAAAGTAGAAAATTAAAATCAAAATACAAAAATATAAAACCAAAAATAGAAAATAAAATTAAAACCCACAAAAACCAATGTTTGGTTTTCTGTTTGAGAGATAAATTTTGCTTTGATTTTTTATCTTACATGCTCTATTACATTGCTTCATGTGTTTGACCCCTTCTTGCTTGTCACTATACATTTTTAGTCGGGTATAATAAATTTTAACTCTTGCTCTTAATTTCTTAATAATTTTGTGGGTTAATTATTGAAACAACGAAAGGATTCGAGTAGTCACCTTAGCGACAATGAACCGAATTTTTTAGGCCATTATTTAGTGACTCCCATCTTATAATTTTTCAACTCCTTGACTTTAATCAATTGAAAGAACTTATCACTCAGGCCCCTATCTTGCAGCCATCGATTTCAACACAACCTTTTAAAATAATGACTGATGCATCAGACTATGTCATCAGTGCTATACTTGGATAGAGGAAAGATAACATCCCATTTGTTATTCACTATGCTAGTCGAAGGCTTGATGAAGCTCAAAGAAATTATGAAGTCACTAAGAAGGAGCTGCTAGCAGTAGTCTTTGCCTTGGAACAGTTCAGATCCCATCTCCTCGGGTCCAAGGTCATCATCTACACAGATCATTCGGTCATCAGGTACTTACAACAGAATAAGGACACCAAACGACGTCTCATTCAGTGGATCATTCTCCTCCAGGAGTTTGACCTTGAAATTTGAGATAAGCCTGCAATTAAGAATGTAGTAGCCGACCACTTATCTAGACTTCCCGAGCCTGAGTCTCTTGAGCCAAACTTGTAACCTATCACTGAGACCTTTCCAAATGAAGCAATTTTGTCAGTCACCTCTCTCCCCTAGTATGTTGATATTGTGAAATATCTTGTGAACAAGAGAACTCCACAAGATTGGTCGAAGCTTAAAATCGACAAAATTTTATCTAAAATCCATTATTACTAGTGGGAGGATCCATATCTATTATGTGAGGAGGCAGATTGCATATGGAGGAGGTGTATTCCTCGGGAGGAAGTTTCGAGTGCCCTTGCACTTTGCCATGATCAAGAATCCGGAGAACACCATTCAGGTGGATGAATAATATCAAAGGTTATTCAGAGTGACCTTTGGTGGCCTACATTATTCAAGGATGCATAGGATTATGTCAAGTGTTCCACTAACTACCAGAAGATGGGCGGTACCATAGGAATGAGAGACATGATGCCTTTGAAGTTCATTCAGATATAAAACATCTTTGACGGATGGGGCATCAACTTTATGGGCCCATTTCTGAACAGCCAGTGCTACGAGTATATTCAGCTTGCTGTCGACTATGTGAGTCTCTGAGTGGAGTCTATTCCTGCCCGAACTGTCGACAGTCAGACTATCTGTCGATTCTTAAGAGATCACATTATTACACGGTTCAGGATCCCCAGAAGTCTAATATCAGATTAGGGTAGTCATTTCATAAACAAAGAGGTGAAGAAGCTAACTCAGGAATTCTACCTAGAACATCGTGTCGCTTCACCATACCACCAACAGTCTAATAGCTTAGCTGAATGTTCAAACAGAGAGATAAAGACGATTCTACAGAAGCTTGCGCCTTTGGATCGCAAGAATTGGTCCCAGCTTCTCGATTCAGTTCTCTGGGCTTACAGAACTATGTACAAGTCACCACTAGGAATGTCTCAGTACCGTCTTATGTATGGCAATCCATGTCATATGTCTGTTGATCCAAATACATAAATCTTTATGGGCCACAAACATCTGTAATTTGGACTCCGAGAAAGCCGGGAAGAACTAAAAAGTGGATCTGAATAGATTATTGGAATTTAGAGATTATGCATATGAGAACATCCTGATGTACAAGGAGAAGGTCAAGAAGTGGCACGACAAGCATATCTGTTGCAAATCCTTCGAGTCGGGTAAGAAGGTGTGGTAGTTTGATGCAAAATTAAATATCTTTCCAGGTAACTGAAGAGCAAATGGACTGGGTCGTTCACAATGAGTCATGTGTGTGAAAATGGAAGCATAATGATATCCAATTTGCAAGCTAACATACAACCATTTGTGCAATGGACAGCTTCTAAAGCCTTATCTTGAAGACGCATTTTTGTCTGTCGTTGACTCCATTCAAGTGATTTCTGATGATGAACTGAATACTTCGTTAACTGCAGTCGAAGACAAAGCAAATCAAAATATTCTTGAATGACTTTTCTTCTTTTCCTTCTTTCGTCTCTTATTCTACCGAAAAGGTGTCATCCCCTTCATCAGTGCTACACTTAGGACGTACTTTGCCCTAAGTATACGAGGGATGTGCACCTTGAGTTGTTCAAATTTCCTATTCTATCTTCATCTCTTTTCTTATTTTCTTCTTTTCTTCTTTTCCTTTCCATTTTTCTTTTTCTATCAAAAAGGTGTCGTCCCTTTTTGCCAATCTTCTATACTTAAGACGTACCTTGTCCAAAGTATAGGGGGTGTGCATACTCTGAGTTCTTTCATTCTTTGATCATCTCCATTGTCTCCTCTTCTTGTCTATACTTAGGGATATCTTACCCTAAGTATAGGGGGAGACAGTTTGAGTACCGTCTGTTTATTCCCACCCTTGACCCTCCCTTCTTTGTGTACAGTCTGCTATAGTTAGGATTATTTGATCTTAAGTATAGGGTGGCAACCAACTTCTCATTCATTTCTTCGTTCATTTATTCTTTAGATTTTTATACTCACTACGAGTTATGCCTTCTCTTTTTCTCTTTGATATATGAGGACATAGCTCAAACTAAGTATAGGGGTCGTATATACTTTAGCCATAACTCATACATTCGTATTTTTATTAATAAATATGCATAAATATACTATTGAATCCATTAAAAAATAATATTGTTCCTCAAATTCTTTATTGTATACCCTGATTAATAAATCATGTAAAAATATTTTTTGCAAAATGTTTGAAAAATAGTTTGAAAATCTATTTGAAAAATCTATTGAAAATTATTTGGAAAACATTCTGTTGAATATTTTCAACCTTTGTAAATTTTTTTGTTTGCAAAACCTCTTTTATTAGTGTGAAATAAAATGTTTAAAAAGCTATTTGCAAATGTTTGGAAAATGGTTGCAAACATATTTTAAAAATCTATCTATTGCAAAATGATTTTCAAATATGCGTAATTGTCTATAAAAATTATTTGTAAAAATTATTTTGGACTATAGTTTCCAAAAATGGTTTGAAACTTTTTTCAAATAAGTTGAGGAATATATACATCACACTAAAACTTTTTCTGTGTGTTTGTCTCTATCTATCTCTCTCTCTCTCTATATATATATATATGTGTATATATATATATATATATATATATAAATGACCACGTATCCCTATTAAATCCTTAAAAACCCAATTCATGTAATGCATTCCCGTGTAAATATCTATGCCTAGTTTTTATCCAAAATATTTTGTTTTCAAAAATATCAAAAACATTTGCAATTTTTTTTTGAAAAATACCAAAAAAACATTTGCGTCATCTTTTTCAAAAATCCATAAAAAGTTCAATATTTTGAAAATTACATCGTAAAAATATTTTCTCATAACATTTGCATAGCATTTGCATTTTTCAGATTGAGATTGGTAATTGAACAATTCTAAATAAAATCCGAAGATTGGAGCTTGGTTGGACCTTAAATCGACCTAATCACAAGAACCCTATAGGAACTGTCATTGAGGTACTTCAGGTCTAGTTGACTCAATTCTTTGAGAATTGTGAGACTTGGTTCAATGGATTCATGACTGCCTAAGTAGAGTATTTCGGAGCACACACATGGCTCTTGTCGATAATGACCTAACTTGGACACCTTCACCTTTCACATGGCTCAAATCAGTTGGAGTGGTGAGGGGATTGGATTTTCCGATATGAGACGCACACAAGTGGAAACATTTGTCCTCATCTAGAGAGGGAAGTGCACCCCAACCCCTCCAGTGGCATAGATATCTAAAGACAGGAGAGTGTGGATTGCAATAATGCTTCAAAAGAGAGATAGTCTACTGGCTCAAGAGGAAAAACTCCTTATGTAAATGTTGTTGTATATAGTATTTAAAAAAAGCAAAAAGCAAAAACTCCAAAAAAAAGTGGACAGGCCTAATTGAAAATAAAATGCATACTGGAGTGTATATATTTGTATAGTTAATAAGAAATCTTGAGCTTCAACGTCAAATCATGTGAGCATGCAGCTGGATGACTTAACTACACTGGTCTTGCATCCTAGGATAGGTAGATACACTGGCTACCATCCATTCTTCTCTTCACCCCTCCTCTTGAGCCGGTTGTCACTTGAACTTAGAAGGGAATACCCCGCTCCTCGAGGACGGAGTTGCTGGATTGGAGAATCATTGGGTTTTCATGCTGAAAAAACCAGTCTCTTTGTCATTTCAGTTGGGGGGATCCATTATCACTTGCAATGTACGAGTCAGATTCATAGTCATAAGGGTTTGCGTATGAGTTGAAGCATTCTGACCTGGCTATTGAGGAGGCTTGAACAAAGTTGTGGGATTCTCGAAGGCTTTGGATTTCAAATCCGATTCCCAATAAGGTTCTGCTCACACTAAAATTCCAAGGGTCCGACTTAAGCTCCAAACTTTGATTTGTAAAGACAAGTTTGATAATTAAACTTAACCCAATTTCTTTCTTTTTATTTTCTTTATTTTTCTTTTTCTGCACTTATTGCATAAGTGTTTGCTAGGTACTAACAAAGGCAAGTATAGGGGGATGATGAATCTACATTTCATCATCTTTATTCTATCCTTTTGGCCTTAAAAACACCTAGGAAATGCGTGTAAATACCTCTAATTTGCATCAATTAGCATTCATGCATTATTGTATAAAGTATGTATAATACACTATTTTTAATGCCAAAATTATAGAATAAAGAAAAAGAGTAAAATATTGAAGATATTTTATGATCCTAAACCCCGAGATCTTGGCATCTCGATGACTAGGTTGACAAGGAATAAAGTAGGGGGAGATAAGGGCCAAAATAAAATAAAAATTTCTTTTTATTAACCCATTTTTATTCATTTTTTGGGCCTATTTTATTTTTCATTTCTTATACGTCAAATAAAGAAACTTTGAATTGAAATAGTAGATAATAAAATATAAAATATACAAAATTTATTTCATACAAAAATAATATACATAATTATATAAACAGTCTAAATAAGATTCCAAAATTCCAACTTCCCAGAACCATATCTCTCAAAAAAATTGAAAATAAATCAAAATAACTTTCAATTGTATATACTTTTAATAAACTATTTAATGAAGGTGGTTTCATATTTTTTTGGATTTAACATGTGAAAATTAGGTTTTTAACCCCTATCGTATAGTGTACCCGACTAAAATAATCATTTTATTTATTCTTTATTATTTTTCTAATTTTCTATTTTTATAATTTTGTAAATATTATTTAAATATATTTACATATTAAAACATGAATTAAATAATAAAGAAAGAATAAAAATAAAATAGGTATATAAAATTCGTAGATGAAATACCTATATCTATACCTATATAAATAATACACATATTTATTTAAGTGTATATAATATATCAGAAAATATAATATAAATATTTTTATGTATATAAAACTAAGTTATAATTTT
The DNA here is from genome assembly GCA_037367405.1 of Ottelia alismoides. Taxonomy (NCBI): domain Eukaryota; kingdom Viridiplantae; phylum Streptophyta; class Magnoliopsida; order Alismatales; family Hydrocharitaceae; genus Ottelia; species Ottelia alismoides. The sequence goes on along the minus strand of JAZKJV010010625.1, from coordinate 192,669 downwards.
ATAAAATATAAACCTAAATTAATAAAATAAAAATTACACAATAAAAATAAAAGACTAAAATACATAGATAAATATATCTATAATTTTACCCTAAAATGTGACTTGTAAATAAAAATCCAAAAAATAAATAAATATCATAGTAAAATACTATGAAAAATAATGAACATTTTTAATTTTATAACTTAAAATTAATGAATTCATTTATTATTTTGTGTCAATTTTTTATAGATATTTGGCAAGGTTTTTTCGGGTTGGTCCACGTGGACCAACCGGCTTTCCCCACCTGTTGACCTCAGTCAACCCTCTAACCCAGGTCTCTAGGTTGTCTGGCCTGTGTTTTTGTCTCGTTTCTCGGATATTTGGAGACCGCTCGTTGCATATTTTGTGCTCGAAGTCTTCATGACTTTTGCTCCTCAAGGATTGTTCTTACATGGCTAGTGCTTGTTTCGAGGATTGTGTCGTTGAATCAAGTTGTGTTCCTCGATCTTGTACAAAAAACTCTCCGCCTCTCTCCTCGTGATTTTAAATCGCTTTGGCTCCGTTTGAACCTCTCTTATGCACTGAGGATAGAGATTCGTGACAAGGAGCCCTCCAACCCTTCAGCAGTGAGGTCAAGCGTCGTTGAAGTCGACTTCCACCCACCTCCGGTGTAGCTCCACTGTCAATGTCCTCCTTCCCGGGTCTGTCGATGAGATACCCTTTCCTTTCTTGTTTTTCTGGGTTAGTTGAGTCTCTAGGTTTCGTTCCCATTGATACTTTACATTTTCATTATGTGTTTTAGCATTAATCACCACCCCTGTAGTTTACGAGAGCCCCACTCCAACGAACTCCTCCATTCGTTTCTGATCATGACCGACCTCGCCAAACCACCTCAAAGCTCTCCCCTTCAATTCTGCTATACCTCGTCCCACTCTAGATCATCCGATCCACGTCGGATCAGATTTTGGGTGCTCCAAATCCCCCATCTTGTCGGAGCACCTCCGCCACGTTCCACCTATCGCCCCCTTCTCTTATTTCGCCATCTGAAGCCATCCTAGGCTTTGCCTTTTTCCCCTAACATTTCCCTATAGGGGAAGAACGAGCGATGAGGCTCTTCGAGCCTCGTCAATCTGCAGGAGCAACTCTAGGTCCACCTTTACCATTTTTCATCGCTAGAGCTCTTCAGCTCATGTTGGTGCATCCAATCCGCACAGGAGGGACCTGGGGTTCTTTTTGGATCATTGGCAGCGATGCACGACCTTTTCTCGTGAAGATTTGAAAGATTGAAGTTCGTCCACGACCGGCTCTTGGGCTGTTCATCCAACCGCCTTCCTTGCCATTTTATCTTGTCATGTTTTTCGTAAGATCCAATTGACATCAAATCATCTCCCCGCTCAACCGTCAAATCCTCGGAGACGATCTAATCACTACCGTTAACAGCGAACTGACATCGGGCACTCTTGGCTCGATCCGTGGATAAGTAGGAAGTAATGCGACATTTGATCGCGTCATTGTCTACGTAATTTGCAGATCCACCCAGGTCTTTTTTTAATTTATTATTTGATACAAAAACATTCTTAGGCCGTTTAAATATTTTTGTAACTATTGCATTTAGGCCCCCGAACTATGTGGTAATTGATATTGGGTCCATGCCACATCACCTCATGTGGCACCCCACGTGGTGGTCCTCGAGTTTTATTTTAATTACAAAAATACCCCTGTTAGTATAGTAGTTTCTCTTTGTTGCTTGTATTTATTTTAAATAGCTATCTTGCTCAGACAAATTCATAAAAGTATGTGTATACTCTTGATTACCCACTCTTTCACGCTATATTTTTATTTTTCATTTTCAGGAATTTTAATATTAATGAAAAAATAGCCTACGTTCTCCCTATTTACCATACAAAACTCATAAAAATATAAAAGACTATTAAAAATTTCATCAAAACTATTTTATATTTATTTAGTTATTTTGCTGCAGAACAAAAATCTATAAAATTAATAAAAGAAAACTCTTAAAAATTGAAAAACCCTAAAAACACTTATGAAAATATATAAAATTCTCAAAAATTCCAAAAATTGTGTTTTATATTTCATATTTTCTTTATATTATTATTATTTAAATTTGGAGAATTTTTTATATTGTTTACAATTTTATATCTCCATTTTAATTTTGGATATTTATTTAAACCTTGATTTAGGGTGTTTTTTACTTTAAAAATATATAAAAATTAGCAAAAATTCCTAAAAAATCATAAAATTAGTAAAAAATTATTAAAATAAAAAATATTTTATTTCCTTATTTTTGAACACTTTTTGTTACATTTGTACCTACCCTGGCTAATATTGTATATATATTCTTATATAGACATATTATATATTTTAAAATAAAAAATTAAAAAAATATAAAAAAAATAGAAAAATAAAATAGAAAATAGAAAATCAAAATCAAAATAAAAAAATATAAAATTAAAAATAAAAAAAACTAAAATTTAAAACCCATAAAAACCAAAGTTTGGCTAAGTGTTTGAGAGATAAATTGTGCTTTGATTTTTTATCTTGCCTGCCCTATTCCCTTGCTTCATGTATTTGACCCCTACTTACTTGTCACTATACACTTTTAGTATGGTACAATAAATTTTAACTCTTTCTCTTAATTTCTTAATTATCTGTCTAGGTCAATTGTTGAAACAACGAGAGGATTCGAATAGTCGCCTCAGCAACAGTGAGCCTGGTTTGTTAAGCCATTATTTAACGATTCCCATCTTATTGTTTTTCAGATTGGAGGGTGACAGAGATCAAGGTGGTGAGGATGATGCAACATTCCTCAACTCGAGTAAATGATGGTGCTTGAAAGAGGGTGTAAAAAGTGGAAGAGGAATCAACCCAAAAGGATGAAGGGATCCATGAAGAAAAAATCGAGAAATGGATCTGGGAAGTTTGGGTTTTTGCTTTTTTAGCATAACTTGTACACTGTATATTATTTTTATATGAAATCAATTTTGTATTTTTATTTATAACTTTTATGTACAAAGTTTTTTATTTGAGGTATAGAAAAATAAAAAATAAAATAGGTCCCAAAAATGCCATATTGATGAATAAAAGAATGAGGTTTTTATTGGAATTTTTTGCTCTTATCTCCTACTTTATTCCTTCTCGATCTAGTCATCAAGATGCCTAGATCTCGGGGTTTAGAGTCATAAAATATGTTTGGAATTTTATTCTTTATTTTCTTTATTCTATAATTTTGACAATAAAAACTTTATTTTATATACAATAAATGGAACAAATAATGAATGTTAATTTTGTACAAAATAATTTTATTTAAATGCATAAACTATGGTTTTTAAGGTTAAAATGATAGAATAAAGGTGATGAAAGGGAGATTCATCACTTCCAAGATCTAAATACTCTGCAATGGCAACATTTATAAATTATGGTTAACATTCAGGATGTAAAGCAATATAAAAGAGTAAATTTCTCCAAATATATTTATATATTCATGGTTCTCAAAATGTACAATTGACAATTCTACACAAGCTCCACCATATTTATGTATAATAAAAGAAGTACAACAACTAATGTCACTCCACTAGTGAAGACATACCCTGAAGTTCCATATAAATTGTAGAAACTCAAGTCACAACCATCGCTGAATGACCTGCAAACTTGTAAGGGTTTCCAAAGAAGTACGGATGAGCAAAAAACTCAGTACAACTAAAACATGATAACAACACTACAGTAACATAAATGTAAAAGATAAAATAAACAGATGTTCATATTCCATTATACCTTTACACTTGTTATTCACTATCCTAAATCATCCATAAAGATTGTTATTTTAAGTTGCACACAATTCAATACTTTGTGCCCTACAAGTGTTTAGATTATCCTTTATACAATCAATTGGGGATAATAATACATGTACATACACAAAATTATACTATTTAAGGTATCTTCCATCATTTAGTTGTTTATTTCAGGTAATAATAAAGTAGTTTCAGTATACTATGCACTAGGATAAGCAACTGAAACAAGCAAAGCCAAATTCCAACTTCCACCCATTTCCCTACCTGCCACAAGGGTAATACTCGGGAATTAGTACACCACGCTCGAATAGGACTACATTGGATACACCCATCTGACAAAGTACAAATCTTCAATGAGTGACGTATTAGGGATACAAACTCACCGATCATACCCATAGAACTACGCTCAAGCGACAGTCACAGCACACCGACAAACCTACAGAGTAGAACCATCACTCCATCTAGGACTCACCGAGATCACGAGTGTTGCAACACATTCTTGGGTATGCTAACTCTTCTGAGCATAGCACATGCAAACAAGCATACATATTGTCATTTATTTATTATTCGCATGTCACCGGAGCGACTCTGACATATGGGGCATTCCCTTAACTTTGCATTACCATCAATATACTCATGCTTTCACCTGTCTAAGTTCGACAGGTGAGGCAAATCACCAGTCACACGAACACCTTCACGAACCGAAACCCATTGATGAAGATGCACAATGATGTAGGTTATGAGTCAAGGCATAAGATCCTACACTGATCATTTGAATCTCACTCCTAATTACTGGAGGGAAGTATGATTTCCTTTGTTTCCTTCAAATATCGAAAACCAGTATTGAATCTCATAATCACTCCAGTCAACCTTAGATCACCATACATCACATTATCTCATCATGTATACTAACTTTTACAGTATGAGTATCCATATAGTCCAACTTAGCTATTTTAAATCAACTCATCCTTTATCAGAGGGCATTGTACAATCCAATCAGTTGATCCTTTATGATGCTGACACTTGATCTCTCATGATGTATCCATTTAGTTATTTAACTTTAGTTATTTGGATAATCTGCAGTCTTGACCTATACCGAGCCTCACGCTATGACTCCAAGGTACTTGGTACCTTAGGGTTGGGTGCCTCCGTAGGCCTGCGGTGAGGTACGTGCATCCTCACTAAGTTCCCAACCCTCCATGTTCGTCATTAGTTCACTAAACATCTTAGCACACACATGAAGGAAAATGGACTACTCCCTTGGGACAGCCAACGGGTTACTCCAGCTCCTTTTTTCAGTGATTTTTTGGAAACAGAGACTCTAAGTCCTTCCATCCATAACAGGTCGATTACTGCAATTTTGAGACCATTAAAATTAGATGTTCTAGATGGAGGACATATGACTCTCTATTTATGTTGAAATGGGAATGGAATATTGGAGGGATATAATGAAGAAAATACATGGTTGTACTTTTTCTCAAAAAAAAAAATTGTTGAAAAATGTGGTGGATCAGTCTCATTTCTCTCTCTCTCACACACACGCGCGCGCGCGTACACACACACACACACACACATATACCTACATACATATATGGGAAATGGGGTTGCCCCCTAGCGGTAACTAACTTGCCCCCCCTCCATTTTTTCCCTTTTTATTTTTTTGAAAAATACTTCGATAGATTATCATAACTATATCCCTATGTTGTGTCATTCAAATTTCATGTGAAACAGAGACTCATGCAGCCTCCATCCAGACAGGGTTGATTTCAACTATTCTACGACCGTTAAAAATGACTATCTAGATGGAAGCCATAGGAGTCTCTTTTTCGCACGAAACTTGAATAAAAAAATATAGGGATATAGTAATAAATTTCCATTGAAGCATTTTTCAAAAAAATAAAAAATGGAACCAAGATAGCTCCCCCCTAGTACATCCCCATTATCATATATATATATATATATATATATATATAGTTAAATGTATATGCTCCGCCGGAGAATATAAGAGTATGCTCAAACTTTTTTCAACAATTTTTTTATTTTTTAAATGAAAGCGTATGAGGGTCTACTTAAAATAATAAGTAGAATATGCATTTCAAATTTCATGTAAACCATACATTCCTCACATGTCGATCTAGAGGGGGTCGATTTAAATAATTCATGAGGGGGTCGATTTGAAAAATTTTGAGACTGTTAAAAATTGACAGTCTTGATGGAGGGGATAGAAGTCTCGAATGAAGTTGATTTTTTTGAATGACACTACAATGATATATGATGATCTAAATCCCTCATGGATTCTTTTCAAAAAAATAAAATAATACGCGGAAAAAAGGGTGGGAGCATGTAAGTTACATGCTCTGAGGGAGCATACCCATTTCTCCCATATATATAGGGAAAAAAGAGCCTACACCGGCAGGTGCAGGTAACTTCTACATCCGACCTATTTTTTCATTATTTTAAATTTTTTGAACTAAAACCTTGAGGGAATTAGATTACTATATATCGACATGGTGTCATTCAAAATTCAACTTAATTTGAGACTTATATAATCTCCATCAAGACTACCAAATTTTAACGAAATCAGAGTTGTTGAAAATGACCTCTTTTAGATAAATATGATAAGAATGTTTATTTTGCATGAAACTTGAAACACATATTCTACTCAACATATTAAGTAAATTCCCTCAAGTTTTCATTCAAAAAAAGTAAAAAAACAATGGAAAAATAGGCCGGGTGCAGGGAGTTACCTACACCCAGGGTGCAGGCTCTCTGTCCCCATGCATGCATGCATACATACATACACACATACATATATATAGGGAGGGTTCAATGGAGCTGCCCCCACTAAATTTTTCGGTATTTTTTTTATTTATTTCAAAAATAAAGCCAAGTATTTTTATTATTGTATCCCTCTGTCATTCCAATTTTGTCAAAAATAGAAACTCTTATATCCTTCATCTAAAACATGTTACAACAATTCTAAGACCGTTAAAATTACGTGTTCTACATTGAAGGCTATGACTCTCTGTTTCTGACGAAATTGAAATGACATATTAGATGGATATAGTGATGAAAACACATGATTTTAATTTTGAAAAAAAAATAAAAAAATTCAGAAAATCGAGGGGGGCAGTCGTGTGTGTGTGTGAGTGTATAATATGTGTGTGTGTGAGAGAGAGAGAGTGCGTGAAAAAATGGGGCTACCCTCAAGGAGCTACCAACATGGCTGTCCCCACTCCATTTTTTCATTTTATTTTGCAAAATATCATAATGTATATTCATATATATCACCCCTATATGTCATTTGAATTTCGTCAGAAACAGAGACTCTTATGTCCTCCATATAGAACATGTAATTTTAACGGTCTAAACATTATTGCATTTGACATGTTCTAGATGGAGGACAAAGGAGTCATTGTTTCTGATGAAATTCGAATGACATATATGAGGGATATATAAATGAATATACATTATGTTACTTTTCGAAAAAATCAAAAAAAAATGTGAAAATGTGCTGGGGGCAGCCCTATATAATATATATATATATATATATATTAATGGGGCTGCCCCATGGCTGCCCCATCCCATTTTTGGGCAAATTTTTTATTTTTCTTGAAAAATATCACCATGTATATTCATCTCTATATCCATCCTATATGTCATTCGAATTTCGTCAGAAACAGAGACTCCTACAGCCTCCATCCAAACATAGTCGATTTAAAAAATCCTGCGACCATTAAAAAGATGGCGTCTGGATGGAGGCCGTAGGAGTCTCTGTTTCTGACGAAATTCGAATAACATATAGGAGAGATATAGGGATGAATATACATGGTGATATTTTTCCAAAAAAATAAAAAACTTTTGCGAAAAATGGGGTGGGGGCAGTCATGTTGGCTGCCCCTAGGGGGCAGCCCCATTTTCCCCTATATATATATATATGGGTTATATGTGGCTGCCCCCACCTTATTTTGGCAAAATTTTTTATTTTTTTGAAAAATAATACCATGTATATTCATCCCTATATCCCTAATATATGCCATTCGAATTTTGTCAGAAACAGAAACTCCTACGGCGTCCATCTAGACAGTCATTTTTTAACGGTAACATAATTTTTTAAATCGACATCATCTCGATTGAGGCCGTAGGAGTCTCTGTTTCTGACGAAATTCGAATGACATATAGGAGAGATATAGGGATGAATATACACGGTGTTATTTTTCAAAAAAATAAAAAAATTTGACGAAAAATGGGACGGGGGCAGCCCCATTTTTTCCTATATATATATATATATATATATATATATATATGGGTCATATGTGGCTGCCCCCTAGGGGCAGCCAACATGGCTGACCCACCTTATTTTGTCAAGTTTTTTTATTTTTTGAAAAATAACACCATGTATATTCATCCCTATATCCTTCCTATATACCCATTCGAATTTCGTCAGAAACAGAGACTCCTACGGCCTCCATCCAGACAGTAATTTTTTAACGGTAACAGAATTTTTTAAAATCGACATCATCTCAATGGAGGCCGTATGAGTCTCTGTTTCTGACGAAATTCGAATGGCATTTAGGAGGGATATAGGGGTGAATATACATGGTTTTACTTTTAAAAACAAATAAAAAATGCGGAAAAATGGGACGGGGGCAACCATGTTGGCTGCCCCCGCCCCATTTTTCGGCGTTTTTTTATTTTTTTTGAAAAATAAAACCATGTATATTCATCCATATATCCCTCTTATATGCCATTCGAATTCGTCAGAAACAGAGACTCCTACGGCCTCCATCTCGATGGTATCGATTTAAAAAAATCCTGTTACCGTTAAAAAATTACTGTACGGATGGAGGCCGTAGGAGTCTCTGTTTCTGACGAAATTCGAATGGTATATAAGAGGGATATATGGATGAATATACATGGTTTTAAAATGGGGCTGCCCCCTGAGAGTAGCCAACTTGGCTACTCCCACCCCCTATTTTTCCCTTATTTTTTTATTTTTTTGGAAAGTAAAAATTTGTATATTCATCACTATATCCCTCTAACATTCTATTAAAATTTCGTCAGAAACAGAGACTCATAGGCCCTCCATCCAGACGAGAATTTTTTTAATGGTCGCAGGATTTTTTAAATCGACCATATTTGGATGGAGGCCGTAGGAGTCTCTGTTCTGACGAAATTTTAATAGAATGTTAGAGGGATATAATGATGAATTAACAAATTTTTATTTTCCAAAGAAATAAAAAAATGAGGGAAAAATAGGGGTGGGAGTAGCCAAGTTGGCTACTCCTAGGGGGTAGCCCCATTTAACCCATATATATATATATATATATATATATATATATATATATATATATATATATATACAGGGTGCACTTGAATTGAGGTGGCACCTTTCCTTGATTATGGAAAGGTGCCATCGTAAGCCGTTGGATGACCACTGTACGAGTGAGATTGAAACCACTAGGTGGTTTTTGTGCCAACTAATATTCCTAATATGCAGGTCGATTAAATTAGTGCTAATTTATTAAAATACACGTCATTAATCTTTCTATATTTAGATATATGGTGCATGATGTACAGAAATTTCCAGAAATATCCGAATGAAAAAAGGTTCGTGTTTTGAAATAATTGTTATCGATTTACAAACGATTGAGATATTTTACAATTTCGTGCTATAAATTACAAAAGCATAACCATTGATGTTCGCAAAAATAACCAAATCCGATGAAAATTTGAATTTTTTGTGTAGATATGTTTCCTAAAATATAGGATGCTTTGATCATGTGTTAACTAATTGATGTATACGTGGAAAAGATTCTTAAAATGATGGGATTTTTATTACAACTGTATTTCCTAATTTATTAGGGGTAAAGTGCGAAGACGTTATATATGTTACATGTCATATGCATATTAGTTTTAGGGGATATTAAATACACGTTGTAATAAATGAATTCATATTAAATTAATAGTCCATATTTCATATTCATCGGGCTTATTTTACATTCCATGCACGAAGTTTACGTCCATCCAATGCCATGTCAAACATTCTAACAAAAAGGAAGACTTACAATAAATAAATCTATCGTTTCATTAACATATTTTACAATTGCAATTAGTATTTTACATTTCCCTCATTCTTTTTACATTCGTCTCCTATTTTTCTGCAGTCAATTCCAAATTGATGACATCCGTAAGATTTGGTTGTCGCGATCTTTATTCTTCTTCCTCTCATTGAAAGTTATCCAAGTGACCTACATAATGTAAAAATAGAATGAGATATTATAAATAGAATATTGAAACATGAAATGACTGTAGGTAATATAAAAATAACTGGAATGTGTTTGTACAGGTAGTGCAGCAATCGTTTGAGTGTAAAATACATTATGACATTGTAGAAATGAGATAGAAATATGTAAAATGATCATACGTATTGTAATTAGGTGTAATACTTTGTAAACGATGTAATCAACACCACTTAACTTAAAACATGCGTATATATGGATCGTACAATAAAAAGCACTAAAATTGAAATTAAACAATGAGGACTGGAGATATGGATTGAAAAAATGAAAAAGATGATGAAGACTTTAGATATGTATTAAAATACGAAATGGATGAGGAACAATGATCTCTGATCGACGATAATCGAGGACTGGAATGAGATGAAATCAAAATGAAGTGTGGAAACATATATCAAATCAAACTAAGCTGGAACCTTTTTTAATGGAAGAATACAAAAAAATAAAAAAATTTGATTACGGATATGAAGCCTCCATGCGCAACCATCTCCTGTTGCTCCATTCATCGTCTTCTTCGTTGTCACGCACCACCAACACCATTGTCACACACCTCTATCGTCGCCGTCGTCGTCGTCCATTCCTCTGTCGAGAACCTTTTAGGGTTACTAAATTTAGTAATTAATATTGATATTTAATTATCAACGAGGATGGTGCATCAAAATAGGAATTCAATATTATTATTCCAAAAATAGATGACGTTCCAATGGTGTGTCAAAAACAGAATTCAAATTTATTATTCCAAAAATAGACGACGTTGCAATAGTGGTATTGTGATTGATGAGTAGTTTTGTTAATAGCCGTAGATTATAATCAAACGATCAAAAAAATGTGTCGCACCGTAAATGTGGAAAGGTGTCACCTCAATTCAAGTTTTTCATATATATATATATATATATATATATATATATATATACCTATATATGGGGCTTATCCAATGGGCCCTGTGCCCATTTGAGATGAGATGAGCCCACTCATATTTTACCAATATTTTCCATCATTTTGAGTTCAATGCTTATTTATTTACTGTTGTTATATCATATTCTTACTACTAGTAACTATTTTCATATAAAAAAAATCTTAGATTCATAAGAAATGATGATTAGTAAGAATAAAAATGAGACTATTAATACAAATAATAGTACAATCATTTTGTATAACTATAAGGTTTTTTTCCTGAAAATAGTTACTAGTAGTAAGAATATGATATAACACTTGTAAACAATACCTATTAAGCTCAAAAAGATAGGAAAAAATGTTAAAAAATAAGTGGGCTCATCTCATCTCAAATGGGCACAGGGCTCATTGGATAATTTCCCTATATATATATATATATATATGAAAAGGGAAGCTGCTCCGCGGAGCAGCCAAGCTGGCTGCTGCGTGGGGCAGTTTCCCCCCATTTTTTTATTTTTTTTTGATTTTTTTTATGTTTGTTCATCTATATATACCTCCTACATGTCATTCAAATTTCGTGAGAAACGGAGACTCCTATGCCCTCCATCTAGAACAAGTAAAATTTAACGGACTGAAATTTGCTGTAAAGTACCTGTTCTAGATGGAGGCCATAGGAGTCTCCGTTTCTCACGAAATTTGAATGACATGTAGGAGGGATATATATATATGAATAAATATAAAAAAAATTTCAAAAAAAATAAAAGGGGGGTGGGGGGGGGACTGCCCACGCAGCAGCCAGCTTGGCTGCTCCGCGGAGCAGCTTCCCCGTTCTCTCTCTCTCTCTCTCTATATATATATATATATATAGAGAGAGAGAGAGAAAAGGGATCCTACTCCATGGAGTAGGTAACTTACCTACTCCATTTTCTTCTTTTTCAAAATTTTTTTATTTCTTTTGAAAAATACTTCCATTAATTTTCATAACTATATCCCTCTAATATGTCATTCAAATTTCGTCAGAAACAGAGACTCCTACGGCCTCCATCCATACAGTCATTTTTTAACGGTCTCAGATTTGCTGTATTTTTCGCGTTCTGGATGGAGGCCGTAGGAGTCTCTATTTCTGACGAAATTTGAATGACATATTAGATGGATATAATTATGAAAATCCATGGAAGCATTTTTAAAAAAAATAAAAAATTTTGAAAAAAAAAGAGTGCAGTAGGTAAGTTACCTACTCCATGGAGTAGGCTCCCCTTCCTCATATATATATATATATATATATATATATAGGGAAATTATCCAATGAGCCCTGTGTCTATTTGAGATGAGATGAGCCCACTCATTTTTTAACATTATTTCCTATCTTTTTTAGCTTAATAGGTATTTGTTTACAAGTGTTATATTATATTCTTACTACTAGTAACTCTTTTCAGGAAAAAAAACCTTAAAATCATACAAAATGATGGTATTATTATTTGTATTACTAGTCTCATTTTTATTCTTACTAATGACCATTTCTTGCGAATCTAAGATTTTCTTTATATAAAAATAGTTACTAATAGTAAGAATATGATATAACAACAGTAAATAAATAAGCATTGAACTCAAAATGATAGAAAATATTGGTAAAATATGAGTGGGCTCATCTCATCTCAAATGGGCACAGGGCCCATTGGATAAGCCCTATATATATATATATATATATATATATATATATATATATATATATATGGGAAAAGGGAGCCTACACCCATGTGTAGGTAACTTACCTACACCCAACTCTTTTTCCCTCAAATTTTTTTATTTTTTTGAATTAATTCCTTGGGGAATTTAGATCACAATATATCACCATATCGTCATTCAAATTTCAATTGATTTTTAGACTTCTAACTTATCCATCATGACAGTCAAATTTTAACGGTCTGAGATTTGCTGAAATCGGCCCCTTCCGATGGAGCTGTTAGGAATGTCTGTTTTACATGAAATTTGAAACACATATTCCATTTAATATTCTAAGTAAATCCCCTAAAGATCCATTTCAAAAAAATCAAAAAAATTAAGAAACAAGAGGTGGGTGTAGGTAAGTTACCTACACATGGGTGTAGGCTCCCCAATCCCTATATATATATATATAGAGGGAAAGGGGAGGCTGAGCCGGATGGTGCAGCCAATTGGCTGCACCCGGCCTCTCCACCGTTCGATTGGGCCAAGATCAACGGTTGATGATGTAGCCCGCTTCGCACGCTCGATCCTTCCGCGCACCCGATCCCTATCTCCCCATCCCTTGCCTCCCCCGTCCCGCTGACGATCTCCCTCTGCAAGACCACAACCCTTGCTTCTCTCTCACCCCGACGATCTCCCCTACAAGCCTTGCAGCCCTCGCCGGAGTGGTCGGAGGCCCTCATCCCGACGATGTCCCTCTGCAAGCCTCGCATCCCTCATCAGAGTGGTCGAGGCTCCTCACACCGATGATCTCCCTCTACAGTCCTCGCGGCCCTCGTCGGAGTGGTTGAGGCAAAGACCAGGTTCAGGCGTTGCCCCTTGCACGCTGATCCCCCTCTTTGTAGCCCCGCAGCCCACAAGCCTTGCAACCCTTGCCTGATTGGTCGAGGCAAAGAACAAGTTCAGGCAATTTCCTCTCCATTTCCTGTAGGCATTTCTTCCTTTCTTCTTCTCTATCTTATAGTTCTTTTATTTCGGTTAGATCTCCCCAAACATTTGCTCATATGCCTTCGTTCATGTCGTTTTACTGTTGATCTGCTACTGTCGATCATACCAAACACATGCACATATCCGATTTAGCTCATAAAAGTTATAGTTGACCTGCTATCCGATTTACCCTTAAAATCTATCAATGATTTCCTGTCGTGCACAGAGCAGTTTTCTTGGCAAAACGTACACATACAGATACATGAACACGCCTGTAGTAAATGTTAACTTCTATTCGTGAATGTCCCTTGCCTGATCTCAAGTGGGAACTCAACCCTCTGACTTGGGAACTTTGTTAGATAGGCGGGTGGCTGTTCCGACAATTCCAAGGGACTTGAATCGGCTGTCTTCCCGAGAGCAAGAGGTCTTTCTGTCAGACCACAGTACCTCAGGCAACTCCTCAGCCCAACTGCCCTTTGCCTTCTCTACCCTCTTCTTCAGTTCTGAAATGATGTTGGTCTTCTCCACTTTTCCTTGTATATATTTAAGGGCTGGGTGATGAGCAGCAAGAGAAGCTAACTTCAAGCTAATTGCCCACCTGCTTCAACGAAGGCAAATCCTACAGACCTATATAGAAAGGGGCGGAGAATGTGGGGGTGAGGAAGGACAGGAATGAGAGAAGAGTCATAGGGGCAAGCATGGATGATTTCCGGTTAAGGAGTGGTACGACACGAAGGGGACCGTAGTGGAGTGAGTGAGGCAAGTCCTCATAAAGGACTACACTACAGTTCGGACCGGGTTTCCTTGGGTCAGGAGGAGACCTTTCCTTATGTGTGTACATAGGCGAGAAAAAAAGAATGTTATGAAATTAGGAATATGAATAATTATGACCTTGTGACTTTGCTTGTAAATGAGTAAGTATAAGTTTCCACGTCCTTGATGTTGCATTGTATGTATGGAGATGTGCACGGATCTTGTTTGTTCTAACCGAGGTTTGTTTATATAAAGGGATTGTTTTCTTCAACTTTTGCTATCAAAAATTGGACATTAGGTTCTGAATAATCTGCAAATGGTATTTGAGGATCTAACGTGAGTTATGGAATTAGAATGGTTTGAAGTTTTAATATTGCTCTGAATGTTGCTGAACAGAAATCTGACATATTTTAAAAGATTAGGGTGACCAGATGTTGATTTTTTTATCAGGATCTGACTGGCAGTTCACCTTATATATAGTTAATGTAACAATTGTATTCGATAGTTTTAAGGAAAGGACCTTATGTAGCTGAGTTTGTTGAGTTTTAGTGAACCTTGTATTCTTTGGGTCTCATGGGAGCGCTTCCTTTTCATGTAGTTTTTTTTCTCCTGCGGTCTTCTTTGAAGGAGTTTTTATGTAAATTCTGCCCTTTGTGTAAATGTGAGGGTCATTGTTATGTCAATCATTCGTTTGCTGATTATTGATTTTAAACCAACTATAATGGTTTGTTTCATTCTTAATTTACGGATTTCTTACTTCTCATTTCATTGCAGGCTACACGTGGATTTTTGCAGTGTCCTTGAAGTGCGGTGGCTTATTGCCGGACCATCTTAGCTGCATGTTTACCATTCTTCGGCTATTGTCCAATTCTTTTTTGTGTGTGTGTTGTAGCTATTGTCTGAGTTCTTTTATGGAACAACAAGGTGGAACATTTACGACTCATTTTTAATTGGATTTTCTTCTATTTTTTCTTAACATTTCGAATTGTGTGTTATTGGCTCACTTCTGGCTAGGATACATTGCTTTTCTTTTGTGTGAAAAAAATTGATCGTTGTGTAAGAAAAAAGTGAGTGAGTTGCTGCACCTCATTCACATTTTTTGTTATTCAACTCTTACGGCCTCCATCGAGATAATGTCGATTTAAAAAATTATGTTACCGTTAAAAAATGACTGTCTGGATGGAGGCCGTAGGAGTCTCTGTTTCTGACGAAATTTTAATAGAATGTGAGAGGGATATAATGATGAATATATAAATTTTTATTTTCCAAAAAAATAAAAAAATGAGGGAAAATAGGGGTGGGATTAGCCAAGTTGGCTACTCCCTGGGGGCAGCCCCATTTACCCTATATATATATATATATATATATATATATATATATATATATATATATATAGGTAAATGGGGCTGCCCCCAGGGAGTAGCCAACTTGGCTACTCCCACCCCTATTTTTCCCTCATTTTTTATTTTTTGTAAAAATAAAAAATTGTATATTCATCACTATATCCATCTAACATTCTATTAAAATTTCGTCAGAAACAGAGACTCCTAGGCCCTCCATCCAGACATCATTTTTTTAACGGTCGCATGATTTTTTAAATCGGCCATGTTTGGATGAAGGCCGTAGGAGTCTCTGTTTCTGACGAAATTTTAATATAATGTTAGAGGGATATAATGATGAATTTACAAATTTTTATTTTTCAACGAAATAAAAAAATGAGGAAAAAATAGGGGGGGAGTAGCCAAGTTGGCTACTCCCAGGGGGAAGCCCCATTTAACCCATATATATATATATAGGAAAAAATGGAGCTGCCCCCTGAGGGCAGCCAACATGGCTGCCCCCGCCCCATTTTTCGGCGTTTTTTTTATTTTTTATTTTTTTGAAAAATAAAACCATGTATATTCACCCCTATATCCCTCTTATATGCCATTCGAATTTCATCAGAAACAGAGACTCCTACGGCCTCCATCGAGACGATGTCGATTTAAAAAATTCTGTTACCGTTAAAAAATGACTGTCTGGATGGAGGCCGTAGGAGTCTCTGCTTCTGACGAAATTCGAATGGTATATAGGAGAGATATAGGGATGAATATACATGGTGTTATTTTTCAAAAAAAAATAAAAAAAATGACAAAATAAGATGGGGCAGTCATGTTGGCTGCCCCTAGGGGGCAACCACATATGACACACACACGCACGCACGCACGCACGCACGTGCGTGCGTGCGTGCGTGCGTGCGTGCGTGTGTGTGTCATATGTGGTTGCCCCTTTGTTGGATGCCCCCACCTTATTTTGTCAATTTTTTTTATTTTTTTTGAAAAATAACACCATGTATATTCATCCCTATATTCCTCTTATATACTATTCGAATTTCGTCAGAAACAGATACTCTTACGGCCTCCATCCAGACAATCATTTTTTAACGGTAACATAATTTTTTAAATCGACATTATCTCGATGGAGGCTGTAGGAGTCTCTGTTTCTGACGAAATTCGAATGGTATATAGGAGGGATATATGGATGAATATACACGATGTTATTTTTTAAAAAAAATAAAAAAAATTGAGGAAAAATGGGGCGGGGGCAGCCCCATTTTTTCCTATATATATAGGAAAAAATGGGGCTGCCCCCGCCCCATTTTTCGGCATTTTTTTTATTTTTTTTGAAAAATAACACCGTGTATATTCATCCATATATCCCTCCTACATGCCATTCGAATTTCGTCAGAAACAGAGACTCCTACGGCCTCCATCTCGATGGTATCGATTTAAAAAAATCCTGTTATCGTTAAAAAATTACTGTCCGGATGGAGGCCGTAGGAGTCTCTGTTTCTGACGAAATTCGAATGGTATATAGGAGGGATATAGGGATGAATGTAAATGGTTTTATTTTTCAAAAAAAATAAAAATTTTGCCCAAATAAGGCGGGGGCAGCCATGTTGGCTGCCCCTAGGGGGCAGCCACATATGACCCATATATATATATATATATATATATATATGGGTAAAATGGGGCTGCCCCTAGGGAGTAGCCAACTTGGCTACTCCCACCCCTATTTTCCCCTCATTTTTTTATTTTTTTGGAAAATAAAAATTTGTATATTCATCATTATATCCCTCTCACATTCTATTAAAATTTCGTAAGAAACAGAGACTCCTAAGCCCTCCATCCAGACGTCATTTTTTAACGGTCGTAGGATTTTTTAAATCGACCATGTTTGGATGGAGGTCGTAGGAGTTTCTGTTTCTGACGAAATTTTAATAGAATGTGAGAGGGATATAATGATGAATATACAAATTTTTATTTTCCAAAAAAATAAAAAAAATGAGGGAAAAATAGGGATGGGAGTAGCCAAGTTGGCTCCTCCCTGGGAGCAGCCCCATTTACCTCTACATACATACATACATATACATATATATATATATATATATATATATGGGTCATATGTGGCTGCCCCCTAGGGGCAGCCAACATGGCTGCCCCCGCCTTATTTGGGCAATTTTTTTATTTTTTTTTTAAAAATAACACCATGTACATTCATCCCTATATCCCTCCTATATACCATTCGAATTTCGTCAGAAACAGAGACTCCTACGGCCTCCATCCGGACAGTAATTTTTTAACGGTAACAGGATTTTTTTAAATCGATATCATCGAGATGGAGGCCGTAGGAGTCTCTGTTTCTGACGAAATTCGAATGGCATATAGGAGGGATATATGGATGAATATATATGGTTTTCAAAAAAAAATAAAAAAGAGACCGAAAAATGGGGCGGGGGCAGCCATGTTGGCTGCCCCCAGGGGGCAGCCCCATTTTTTCCTCTCTCTCTCTCTCTCTCTCTCTCTCTCTCTCTCTCTCTCTATATATATATATATATATATATATATATATATAGGGTCATATATGGCTGCCCCCGTCTTATTTGGGCAAATTTTTTATTTTTTTTGAAAAATAACACCATGTACATTCATCCCTATATCCCTCCTATATAACATTCGAATTTCGTCAGAAACAGAGACTCCTACGACCTCCATCCGGACAGTAATTTTTTAACGGTAACCGGATTTTTTTTAAATCGATACCATCGAGATGGAGGCCGTAGGAGTCTCTGTTTCTGACAAAATTCGAATGGCAAGCCACGTGTGTTTGGAACAATTAATAGTGATTTTACAAACACCCCCATTCACTTTTATTAAATCTGAAAACCCAGCTTCTTCTACATAATGACATGTAGCCCCCCATTGAACAACATTTCCAACTCTCGGCCAGACGCTCTCTACTTACTCTCTCTTTCATACTCATCCTCCCACCCTCATGGTCTCTCTCTAATCACGTGTTTCGAACACTTATGGCTATTTTACAAATACCCTCATTCATTTTTATTAAATCTCAAGTGTTGACGTTGGTTGTCATCTCCATTCAGCCTTCAAACAATTGCTACATGCAAATATTACCAATTATTTTTTGTAAAATATTACGAAACCAATTAATAGCTTTTGTATTCTGCTCCGACTGAGCAGAACCGGAACTGAGGTTTCATATAAATATATACACGTATGTATTGATTGTTTAATAAAAACATTTCATCAATCATTAAAATCATCTTAGATTATTAGTTCTAAAATCTTGCCCCTTTAAACTCTTTACATGCGAAAATTATACAACTTTTTGAAAATATTTATGGAAAAAGAACAAAAATATGCAAGTAATAACACATTCCTTATAAAAAAGAAAGAAAAATAAAATCATAAAAATGTTTAAAAGAACATATGTACGTAAAGATTCTATATGATACCAAGGATAGTGTTATTTTAAAGTATAAAACACCAACTGTATGCAACAATTAGAATAACAAATTTGTAAAATCTAATACTTATGTATAAAAGAGTTTACGAATTGAAAATCAAGAAAATGAACCTGTATATGCCATTAGTTTCTAATTTTGAATAAGACAATCATTTTATAGTGAATAATTTCATCAATGTATATTAATAGAGATGAAATAGCGATGAATTTAAAAATATCACTATAGACTTATTTTGTTGTAGTTTAATATTAACCATCTATCTCCATCACCACATCTGGCGATGAAGCACCTGAAGTTGAAAATTGGAACTTCACTTCCATCTGATCGACAATCACCATCTACAAAGTTGAACTGGCTATGTGAGATCGAGAAGTAAAGGACAGATCATGGAGACAAACATCATAAGAGATAGAAGCTATTATTGTAAGATTTAATCAAATAGCATATGAAGATATTGAACCTTCTGGAGAATAGCTTCTATCCCGTCGAGCACCACACCGCCTCCAATCCGTGCTACTTGAAATCGAATACCACGAGAGATCTACATCAGAGCACCATTGAGGAACATATATACTATTGTGACTTGCCAAAGATCTGAGATCCACTACCGGAGACACTTAAAATTGAGGAAGAACGATTCTATATTTCAAAGGAGACGGGCAAGAACATCGCCTTTAGAGAAAAGGCCATCACAACAATCGGTCGAAGCTTTAGGGGCACTAGAGCACCATCACTTGGAGCACTTCTATTGATGAAGATAGAGCTGGTAATTGCCTTAAATTTTGAGGTAGTTGATAGCTTTCATCTCCTCTCAGGATGAACTTGATGTCAATTTGCAGGCTCGCATATTGTGAAGCATTCATTGATGATCAAATTACATGGCCTATATATAGATCATCATCGACTTCTTATATCATCGAGCAAACATGGAGCCGATCAACGTTCGGTGGAGCAACTCTTACCACCAATAGAAGACCAGGAGAATCCATGAAAGAAGCATTACATGGAGACGCATCGTATTGGGGAAGATGCTCGAGTCCCAAATGCTATAGTAGATGTATGCTTGAAGAGCTTCATTAGCGTTATATCGATCCACAATCACAGTCGTTGGATATGCATCTATATTCTGATGCATTGCGTCACGTCACATGCTCGAAGGTGAACCTCCTGATATAATCCGTCGCCTAATCAGAGCCGACCACTACTTAAGGCACATCGCGTGCCATGTATATGCAACATAAGGACTTTTGTTGATGATATCCTCAAAGATTTCGACATTTACATATAGGTCAGATTATGCTTGAATCACGTCATTGTTCACGTTATTAGTGGACAATTCACATGCTTTCCATTGAAACTTGGGATATTTACCCAGCAGACCCTGAAATCTTTCGAAATTACCTCTACGACCTTTGAAACATCATAACTCCTCCCACGACCCTGTAATCTTGCTAACCCTTACCCTACAGACCCTGTGGTTAACTCCCGTTTATTTACCCGTTAAAAGTAACCCGATTCTGTTATGTTCATTTATATTTTATCCAATTTGTCTATGAAATTTACATTTACTGCCACTATATCATTTTAGCTCCCCGCCCAGGTCCACTCGCCACCGCCGTTCCCTGCTACCCCCACCTCGCTCCGGCTCCCCACCACCCCCATCCCCCCCCCCCCCCCGTGCGCCGCTGCACCTTGCCTCTTCCCCTACTCGCGCCGCCGCACCCTGCCCCGGCCCCCTGCCCCTGACGGCGCCACCCCTCCCAAGCTCCCAACAATGGAGCCCTCAGGCACCGCCCCTCCCAAGCTCCCGGCGATGGAGCCCCCAGGCGCCCCCTCGCCCGTGCGCGCCGCCCCTCCCAATCTCCCTGCGATGGAAACCCCCCCCCCCACCCCCCCGACGCCGCCCCTCCCAAGCTCCATGCTCCGCCCCTCCCTAGCTCCCAGCGATGGAGCCCCCAGGTGTCGCCCCTCCCAAGCTCCTGGCGATGGAGCCCCCAGGCGCCCCCCTCCCCCCTCGCCCGCGCGCTCCGCCCCTCCCAATCTTCCTACGATGGACCCCCACCCCCCCTCCCTCCTCTAGGGCCGCCCCTCCCAAGCTCCCAGCGATGGAGCCCCCAGCGCGCCGCCCCTCCCAACCTCCCAGCGATGGAGCTCCCAGTCCTCCCCCCCCCCCCCCCCCCGTGCCGCCCCTCCCAAGATCCCTGCTCACTCCCCTGGCGATGGAGCCCCTGCGCCGCCCCTCCCAACCACGGATGCTGCTTCCCTACTCTCCCACAGGATTTTTTTCTATTTTTTTTATTTTAGTTAATCCTAACCATTCGATTGTAAATTGGTTAGATTAACTCACGACTAACCCAAGTAACTGACTCAAACGTAGTTAAAATTGACGGGAGGGTCTGTAGGGTAAGACGGAGCAAGATTACGGGGTCGTGGGAGGAATTATGATGTTTCAAAGGTCATAGAGGTAATTTCGAAAGATTTCAGGGTCTGCTGGGTAAATATCCCTTGAAACTTTTTGATACTACGTACATGTCCAGGTTAGAGAAATTCACATGGCATGTAATATGGTTGCTGGAGCTTTTACATGTGCATCCTGCTGCTTTCCCATTATTACTCACGTAAACTTATAGTTCCGTATAATTTCATTGATTCCCATATACAATATTATAAATAAATTCCAGATAAATTTGATATTAAACAAAATACATATATCATCAACAGATAAAACTATATACTAATACTTAATAATCTACCTTATATTATATTAAATCATTTTTGAAAAATTAAAAATTTCTCTATTTTTAACAATTCAAAACAATTTATAAAATTAGCTTTTACTTTACGAATTCATGAAAATCAAATTAATACATAGAAGTTCATAAGGTAGTTAATATCTTTCCTTGGTCCACACGTACAAATCTCTCTTTATCACTCTCTCTCTCTCATCAATAGCAACGTCAACCCTCTCCTATCCCCTATAAATCCACTCCTTCCCCTCCCCCCTCTTACAATAGCCTCCTATCTATGGTCTTACAGATTTGAATGGGCAATTCGAGTTTGTTGTTCTATCGTGGCATTAAAAACATGGTTGCTAGACGGAGCTCCTACACGTGACGATGGAGAGGAGTGAATGGGTGAAAGGTCACCAAGAGGAAGGACTTGAGAAAATACATTCCTCCAATCTTCACATACGCAAAGTAATAAAAATGTACTAAGCCTTCTCCCACTATAAGTAAGTTCGGCTACATGGATTCTTGCTCAAATCCATGATGTTGAAAGATTCCACTACAAGTAGGTCATCAATGCAAAGTGAAGAAAAAATTATCTTTGTGTCATGACTTATAACTATCAATAGAATGGTGAAGTCACCACCAAAAGAAACCTACCACACCCACGTTGAAACTATCGAATGAGTGTACTTTTATAAGCCTTCAATTATTCCTCTTCAGTCACCATTCAACCATCGGAGCTCGAATATCGGGTTGCACAACTGGATCACTTTCTCAACATCAGTCGAGCACCAATGAAGTTGGTCGGACGTCTATCATCTTAATGAAGCTCATTCGTGGCTTCCATCGACATCTGTACACAATCTTTAATGCCAAGGACTCCATAGAAGAGTAGCGATCTCGCAGTTGTCGAGGCCCCATCTACTTGAGCCATCCATACCTCCTTCCTTTGACATGCTTTTAACCTCCTTTTGGGATCAAAGCCTCCCATATTGTCACCTCAAATCTAGATCAAACCAGTACAGTAATAACTCAACTGCGTTGTGGGCTGTGCAACCATGTGCACACCATCGATCTTTGTTGAGTTCAAGTAGACAAAAAGAGGCGAGGACCTTTACCAATCATCATAGATAACAAAGACCCTTGAGCTCAACACCTATTCTCTGGAAGCTTCGTAGCCAAATCCTCTATCATATTTGTATTTTTATGCTCTATATACAATTTATTAAGAGATTGAATATTGAGGAAATTTACCAATGATTTTTGAGGAGATTTATAAATGATTGTTTTAATAACCATTTGTAAGTATTATAATCTTTTATTAGCATTATAAACTAATATTTCATTTATTTATTTTATAAATTTTAAAATATTTCAAAATTTACATTCAACCCGCCGCGGAGCGCGGGCAAATAACTAGTGTATATATATATATATATGAGGATGGGGAGGCTGCTGCATGTAGCAGCCAACATGGCTACTACATGTGGCAGTTTCCCCAAAAAAATTTTTATTTTTTTTTAAATTAAACCATGAATATTCATCTATATATCCCTCCTACATTCTACAAAAAATTCATCAGAAATGGAGACTCCTATGCCCTCCATATAGAACAGGTTGATTACAGCAAAATTCAGACCGTTAAAAAATACCGGTCTAGATGGAGGGCATAGGAGTCTCCATTTCTGATGAAATTTTTATAGAATGTAGGAGGGATATATAGATGAATATTCATGATTTAATTTTAAAAAAAAATAAAAAAAATTTGGGGAAACGGCCACATGTAGCAGCCACGTTGGCTGCTACATGCAGCAGCCTCCCTTCTCTCTCTCTCTCTCTCTGTGTGTGTGTATATATATATATATTATATATATATATATGGGTAAAATGGGGCTGCCCCCTGGGAGTAGCCAACTTGGCTACTCCCACCCCTATTTTTCTCTCATTTTTTTATTTATTTGGAAAATAAAAATTTATATATTCATTATTGTATACCTCTCACATTCTATTAAAATTTCGTCAGAAACGGAGACTCCTAGACCCTCCATCCAGACGTCATTTTTTTAACGGTCACAGGATTTTTTAAATCGACCATGTTTGGATGGAGGCTGCAGGAGTCTCTGTTTCTGACGAAATTTTAATAGAATGTTAGAGGGATATAATGATGAATTTACAAATTTTTATTTTCCAAAGAAATAAAAAATGTGGGAAAAATAGGGGTGGGAGTAGCCAAGTTGGCTACTCCAGGGGGCAGCCCCATTTAACCCTATATATATATATATGATTATATATATATATATATATGAGAAACTTCAAATGAGGCAGGATCTCACCATATATATGGTGAGTCACCCTCAATTCATGCATCTTTCCAATAAATTTTATAATTTCTTGTTTCATACATATAACAATAAATATTAACATAACATCTATAGTGGAATAAAATTATGAAAATATTATTATATTGGATGGAAATTTTAATTTAAATTTTGATGCTATATTTTACCAAATTCATTTTTTTACAATGTGCAGTTTAAACTTTTACAAAACTGTTACAGAGTTTTTACCAAATTCGCATTGGCCTTTACAATTTCAAAAAAGCCCCCATGTGTGTGTGTATGTATGTATGTATGAAGCTGCCCCCACCCTATTTTTTGTCACTTTTTTTATTTTTTTTGAAAATCGTCATGTATATTCATCCCTATATCACTCCTACATGATGTTCGAATTTCGTCAAAAACAGAGACTCATATGCCCTCCATCTCGAACAGGTACGATTACAACAGTTCAAAGATCGTTAAAGTTACCGTCTCTGTTTCTTATGAAATTCGAATGACATGTAAGAGGGATATAGGATGAATATACATTGTGATATTTTTCAAAAAAAATAAAAAATTATAGAAAATAGGGTGATGGCTGCCATGCTGGCCACTCCCGGAGGCAGCCCCATTTAGATCACCACGCAGTAATTCAAAATTCAGCTTAATTCGAACCTTCTAACACATTCATTAAGATTGCAAAATTTTAACGGTATCAAATTACAAAAATTTAACTCTTCCAAACGGACATGATTGGAATGTGTATTTTACCTGAAATTGCAAACATGTATTGTAGTAATGATTCTAAATGAACCTCCCAAGGTTTCGTTCCAAAAAAAGATGTGGCACCAACTCATGTATAATCGGATGCACCTTAGGCGCAAGCTCCCCATAGAGATGACACCACCTCATTTGAAGTTCCAGACACGCACGCACACAAACATATTTATATTTGATTACTAATTATAACATATTTTTTGAATGTCGTTCGCCCTTACTCGAGATTCTCATCTATGTTCTTCGTGATTTTCGAGTTATTCTCCTTCGACTTCATCAAAAATATTAGCAACACGTTCCAGATCTCCATTAAAAAACTTCCAGATAAATATTTTTGCGCATGGAGGATGCATGTTCTTAGTTTTTTTCATTTTCGTAGTTCAATTCTTCGTCTGCCTACTGAAAATCTCATTATTTTTTTCATTGCAATCTTTATATATTTTTATACCTTTTCAATCAGATTTCAAAAGATGAGAATGATTTCTCGATTACATTCCAATATTAGATAGTTTGTGGCTTAATTATATTTTCATTCTACATCTGTTCATTTCTGATTTGCAAAATTATATTTTATTTCAATTTCGTGCACTCATGTTCAAGATCAGATGTCGAACAATCTCCCAAGTTCCAGATCTGCTAGAGAAAATCACAATTGACACCTCGCCAACCGGTGTTTAAATGGATCTACATGTTGTATTAGGTGAAGCGTCTTCACAGTCTCCTCTGATATATCTATTACTATATCTTAAAGAGCGTCAGAAGATTAAATTTTCACACAAAAATTTCGATTTTACCCTTAGCTCTCACCACACATTCCAAATTTACCCCCATATCCCAGCCATCTTTCCCCTTTTGTCCTTGGCCTTTTGCAGGTATTCGACCCTCCTCCCTTTTTCCCCAGCACGACTCCCTTCCCTTCTAGGGCTACCGCTCCCAACACCCTTCCCCTCTTCCATGGCCTCCTCTCTGGCTACCGATAGTCAGGACGGAGGTGTTGGGGTTTTCAATGTCGGAAAAGCGGCGATCAGCTTCTAAGGTTTCGATCGGAATCATCGAGTTGATTTGTGTGTGGATTTGCTCCATGGAGCCATTGAGGATGGGATTGTCGATCTCTACGAAGCATTCTGGGTTCTCCTCCGGTGTTCGACTACGTGTTCTCCGATAACTACTCCAACTTCGTGATTGAGGAGTCCTGGCACGCCCACTCGAGGCTCGACGAGACGATTTGGGGTATCTTCATGTAATTGGAGAACCTAATCAGTCGTCACTCGCCGAACTCAGTGATCCTAGGGGGACATGTCCATCTAAGCACTGTCTACATGATGAACTATCTCCGATCGACGTCGTGGAAGACGATGGAGCAGGTCAGGGGATCTTCGAGCGTGCAGGATATGGCTAATTGGTAAGGCAAGATCTCCCGATGGACGAAGGCCCTCCTGCAAATGATGGGGTTAACGTTGAGTATCGATGTATATTGTGTGAAGGCCTTCACCTCCGAGGCGCACCCAGAAGAATAACGAAGTTGTTTTCGGATAAAAACAGTACACTTTGTAGGTACAATGCATGTTGTATGATTTCCACATGCAAGATTGTGATTAAAGCATAAGAGTTGATCTATTCAGCGCAGGTACTGACAAAAGAATTGGGTGTTTGCACAATAGAGATTATTTTGTTGATCACAAGATTTGTTTTATTTTGAATCAAGGAAAATGCATTGTATAAATTCAGGTGCACACAATTATCAATATGATCTTTCTGTTGACAAGCTCTTATGTTTTTTACTCTTCATTGCACTTTCTGTTACACTAGAATATATGGTTCCTGAGTTGTATGAGTTGCAATAATTCTGATTGACATAAATTATTAATCGATCAGCATTATCAATGCTTCAGATTTTCCTCAAGGTGATAGTGATTACCTACTTATGTTCATGGTAATTGTGCTTCTGCAGGAGAGACGACGGCATGCTCATCTAAGAGTGGTTCTTTGATGTTGGTCAACAACTCTACATCTGAATCAGGCTTCATGATTGGTGTACTTGCTCACATGTTGTGTTATACTCCAATACCATTTGGTGATTCTTTAGTGGGGGCTTATTCCAACTAGTCGCAGGCGCACATGAATCGACGTGTGACCAAGGACACCTGTTAATCATAATGGATGTCTAAATTTTGTTCACTTCTATACTCCAGTGAATTCCTTAAGCGTGACAAGAGCAACAAAGGAATACATGTCTTTGCATCTCTCTCCCTCTCTGAAAGAGAAGCTTTGATGTGCTTTTTCTCCTATCTTTACAACAATTTTAATTGCATGCTTCACAACATTTGCTTTGTTCAGAATACTTTGAACTGCATGCTACTTTCTTAGGATGTGTTGCTCTTGGTCGCCTCGAGTGTAATAGTCTCTTTATCAGTAGAAAATTAGAGAAGTATATAATGAGCTTGTGGCCATATATTCCCATTCCATGTGTGCAATGGAGATGCATGGGAGAGTGTTCTTATAGCAAGTGCGCCAATTTAATCTATCATAAACGAGAAATGTATGCTTTTTAGCATCACTTAGTAATTAACTGTAAAGTTGGTATCAGTAACTTTTTTTGTTTGCAAATGAATTTTGGCAACTCCTAAAATGTTGTTATCAAATAATGGTATTCAAAGGATTCACTGGCAGAAGAACCATCCCTATCTCATCAAACTATACCTCCACAAGGCCACACAAATACAGATGATCATTATGGTTTTCTTTTTTTGATGTCTTCTTCTTTAAGTCCTTTAGATTTTTGAGCCATGTTTGACTTATGGATACAATGATTTTAGTAGCAGACATTTTTTGGAATCTTTCACCCAAACCTTTTTCTTTCTTTTCCTTTCGAATCCTAATTCATTTGTTACAATGAGTTGGACCTTCAAAAGTGGGATCTTTTTCTCCTACGAGTTTCAAAATTTATCCATTAAGTTTTTTTATTTACTCAAGATGGAATCTATATTCTTAGTTTTGATACATGAACATTAATTTTAAAGTAACTCACATAATCATAGAATATGTGCAACTACTAAGGAACAATAGGAAGATGATCAACAAATAATATGTTCACATCCATTCTCTAGCTATCTATAACATGTAACAATGCTGGAATCTCTATAGATAGCCGAGCTTTTCATAGAAGTTGAACAAACCAGAAAACAACAATGTACATTTGAGGCACATGATCATTAAAGTTCTACAATTTCAGAAGAAAATAACGCCATCTCGCAATTATTTGTCTACATATCTATTAAATAAATAAATACAATTATTAGTTGGTGCTTGCTTCCTTAAGCTTGCAAAGAATATCATCATTATTTTTATATTTTTATATTGCTGATAGTTGGCCTCTTTATCCTTTGATGAATCAAAATAACAATATCATATTCGTGTTTATATTTATATTGCTAGCAAGAAATCATATAGTGATGGTTGACCCCTTTACCCTTTGATGAATCAAATTAGGGGTAGCTATTGGTTGGCCTCTTTGCAACGGTGGATGAGCATTGAATTGAGATCTCAAGCTGTTATCCTCAGCGCCAACATTTTCGTCCAAGCTTCCCAAAAAATCCATAATATGATATGGATGAGAATATAGATTGCATAAGCACTTAACTGCATGTGAGTATTAACGAATGTTTTACTTTTGAAAGTACAGGAACATTTACTATTAACAAATAAAAAAACTATAATATACCCCTTTGCTATAAAAATATACATAAAATTATACAGTAATAAATTATAAAAACCAGCATTAGATATAAAATATTGCATACAAATATATAATCAAAAATAATTTCAAAATAAACAATATATCCCATAAAATCATAAATATACTAAATCATAAAACTATAAAAAAATACCCTAGCCTTAGCTCTAAGAAATGTATAGAAATTCAAATATACTTAGAAAGTTCTAAAAAATAGATTAGATAAACATTATTACATACTAATACATTTCCAAATAGAAATAAAAAATTTACAATTTATAGCACAAAAATCTTATACAAGTCGTATAAAATCGAACATACATAAAGCTAAAAAATGTAGCCAGAAAATTTTGTTTGGAGATTAGTTCAACGATAACCATTCGTTCGTTCTACCCGTGCAGCGCACAGGTTTGCACTAGCGTCTACTAAAAACGCCTCATCACAATCAATTTGCTCATGAAAATTCCGATGACATTTCACCAATGGGTCTTTCGATGGGCTTAAAAATCATGCGGGTCGAATAGGAGCAGTCTCAAAAAATGGCTATCACAGTCAGGCCATCCATCAAAAGTTGATTTGAAGCACTTGAAGCTTTTTCAACTATCCCAACACTTGCGAAAGATATTGATGCATGCAAACAGAAAGAAATTGCACAATGCAAGCTTGTGTTTGATGGAACAATGGCAAACATCAACAAAAAACAATCTTCATAGGGTTTAACAAACTTTGTAACAAAAGATATGCCTGACAAAACTACAAAAATGTGTGAAATTAAGAGGATAGCAAGCATTAGCCACCTTCAGTTTCAACTTACGTACCAAAGTACAAACACAAGAGAAAAAAAAGGGAATACAACACTGAAAATTGAGAAATAACTCGCAATAATCAATCGGATAAATTACTACCCTCGATGCAATTAAAAGAGATCTTACCTAATTGAATTACCCCCATAATGCAAATAGGATAGATAAGACCTAATGCTATATTTCATTGGAAGGAATCAGCCTCGCTCTTGAAACGTGATATAAGATCAGGCATGCTGAGAACAAAGTGATCCGACTTGTCACGTATGCGGACGCTCACCTGTATAATGTAAAGCAGGAAGCATAACTCTACTGCAGATACAAAATAGACAGCTCAAAGTGATTGAGCTTTCACGACTTTGTAAGCGGAACCAAATCATAGCAGCACATATGCACGGAATGAGAATTCCATAATAAACGAGGTAAAGATATAACAAAGATAAAGCTTGAAATACATTACATTAAGAAAAAATATCTTTAGAAAAAAATCTAATCAGTCAATCAATATGATGGGAAAAAATATATTCTTAGATGATTGGATTCAGTCTTCCACCATGATGGAATAATTAATGGAGATGTCATTCCTAGAATTAAGCATATTCCTTATTA
This sequence comes from Ottelia alismoides, assembly GCA_037367405.1. Classification (NCBI taxonomy): domain Eukaryota; kingdom Viridiplantae; phylum Streptophyta; class Magnoliopsida; order Alismatales; family Hydrocharitaceae; genus Ottelia; species Ottelia alismoides. The sequence goes on along the minus strand of JAZKJV010010625.1, from coordinate 162,507 downwards.
GTTGTGGTAGAGAGAGCTTTCGATTTTCTCCATGATAAAAAGATACCTTTAGAGATAAAAGGGAAATAATATAAAAACAGCAACGACGAACGCATGCGAGTAAATAAGTTACTTTCATTTCATCGCCACTCAGATGCAATCCAAATTTTGAAAGGGTTCATGCATGATAACGCATGCGAGCAAAGAAGTGGGCCCAAAGACGTCACAAAAAGAGTTACGCATAGGTAATTGGAATAATGGCACTTTGACTGGCAAATCAATGGAGATAGTAGATATGTTGGAAAGAATGAAGGCTCAGATGCCATGTCTCCAAGAAACAAAAGGGATTGGAGAAAAGCAAGGGACATCAAGAAGATATGTCTCAGATTACGGTATTTAGGCAAAGAGAGTGGTGGAAATGGTGTCGGAGGTGTTGTTCACAAGGATTTGAGATAGTGTGGTAGATGTGCAGAGATTTTAGGATCGGATTATTTTTGCTAAATTGGTGCTTGAAGGAATTTTGAATATTAACTCAGTTTATGAACCGCAAATTGTTTGAGGAAATGATTAAATAAGTTTTTTTGTGAGGAGTTGGACAAGATTATGCAAGAAATACCACAAAGAGAGATGATTTGCATAGGTGGAGATTTTAATGGATATGTGGGAAAGGATGCGTCCGGGTATGCTAATGTTCATGGAGGCCATGGCTTCAAGGATAGAACCGAAGAGATAAAAGTCATTCTGGATTTTGTAATAGTTTGACATTTTTGTAGCAAATAATCTCTTCAAGAAGAGGATCATTTAATTACCAATAAGAGTTGCTCATTAAAATACATAGATTACTTTACAATGAAGAGGAGATCGATTGTTTTGCAAAGACCGCAAAAACTCTCATAAGAGAGCATGACAACGCAACATCGTTCATGTATTACTTTATAATTAGGAGAGATCGGTTGTGTGGTTCTGATTGATGGCATGTGAACTATAGACATGTGCAGAGACATATTCTACGGATATGATTTGGAATGATGTAATCAAGAGGAAAGTTGGTGCAACTCTGATAGAGGATAATATGAGAGAAAATTACTTGAGATGGTATGGTCATCTGTAAAGGAGGGTGGAAGAGGCACTAGTTAAAAGATGTGAGATTTAGGATGTTGACTCAACTAAAAACGAGCGAGGAAAGCCCAAGAATTGCTGGAAGAAGACTATCCAAGGGATCTTAGTTATTTGGATCTGAGCCCGAGAATGATCCCGGATATATCTGAAGGGAGGCAAAACTTCCATGTACCCAACCCTACTCAACGTGAGAAAAGACTTTGTTGTTGTTGTAATGAAATGTGCTTGGATTCATGGATGATTTCTTTTAAATAAATATAACAACCAAGCAAAAAATTGTGTATGTATATATTTTTAAGAACTGGTTGGGTCACTGACTAAAGATTAATCGGCAATCGGGAGATAAATCAGATTTAGTTGGGCTTTAATTGATTTTGAATTTTTAAATATATAAATCATTTTTATAAATATTCTTATATATTTATATAGATTCGTATATTTTTTGAACTATCATAATGAAATAAAAGAAGTAAATTGAATTTAAATAAAACATTAAACGTATTAGAATAAGTTTGCTTTTAAATAAAGTTAAAAATATAAAAATATGATATTTCCAAGAAAAAAATTATCGACTGGTAGGCCTAGTCGGAATTAGTCAGTACTCGGTCTGCTGCCCCACTGACTAGACTAGTCGAACCTACTAGTTGGGCCAGTCGGATGATTTTTACAACATTGTTTGTGATAAATATGCCCAAATGGATATGCAACCATATATATAAGGATTGGATCTAGAAGACCAAGAAAGCTGGAAGGAATCTACCAAAAAGGATATCTTATTTTAAGGGCTAGAATCAAATAAGAGCTAACTTTAAATCTGTTGGAAACAAGTATATGTAGGGAACTCCATGTAAAGTTGAAAATGGCTTGGTTATTGTTGTGCCGTGAAAAAATACACCTATTCCACCAGTTCCTTTCTATATTATTGTAACAGTTTTCAAACTTAATCACGTCTAGTTTTCTAACTGGCACTACTTTAAAAATAATAGTAATTTACAAGGAGGTTCCTAAACTTTTATCAGGTACTAATGTGGTCCCCAAATTTCCAATTGTCTCAATTTGGATTTGAACATTATTTATGATAAGAATGTGATTCCATGTAATCTCAAACCCATTAAATAAACCGGATACCGTTTGAAATTTCCAAGTATATATAAAACTGTCATCATTTACCAATTCCCAATTCCCAGGTAAGGGCACCAAGTTGGGATGGAGCAGCCTCCTGAGCACTTCCATATGATACTCAAATCCCTCTTACCCCCACCCTCCACCACCATCTCCCTCACCTCTTCTTGGCCACCACACTCTCGTCATCTAGCCCGCCGTGTACGACATTCTATACGTACCTTTGCAAAACATCTCTGTAGACACCCTCGGTAGATCCTCCAGTTTGAACATCCTAGTGCATAAAAGAAAACCATCCTCCCTCCATCATATCCACCTCTTACTGTTACTCCACCACCACCCACTACCCCACCATAAGTTGTATATGGGCTCGAGTACACGATCTTCACCTTGGATCTTCGAATGCCCATCACCTAGGTATTTGCACCAGAGGTAGCAGAAGAGCATCCACATACGACAACAAGAATTGTAAAGTCTCCAACTACGATGGTAATCACGGACGCACGATTCATGCTCTGACTCTCAATGGTAGTCTCCTACTTGGCCCTTGAGGAGGAGGTGAACACTGGGTGGTTGTGGTGGGGAAGAAGGAAGATCATCGAGTTGTGCCGATGGCGAAGGTGCTAAAGGTGATGCGGATGGGTGTTCCTCACAAGGTGGGGTAACCCACAAATGCGAAGGGGAAGGGAGCAAGGGAGGTGGGGATGGGTAAGGAGAGTAGGAGGAGAGGTTGAGATCTTTTGAGGGAATCGAGGTGGAAAGGGGAGAAGGATCATGTGAGGAGGTTGGAGTTTAGTGTGAGGAGATGGGTGGGGAGAGCATAGGGGAAAGGACCAGTAAGGATGTTGTGGGGAAGTCGTTAGCCACGAGAACGGTTACAGCCTGCATTAAAACACTTGCAAAATTACCCTGGCAATTTCGTCCATACCTGGAAATTGGAGAGGGAAAAAAATGAGGTCAATTTCGTCCATACCTGTAAATCTCAAACGGTCCAGAGCATTCAACAAGGCAGCCTCGGGACCACATTATTATTATAAACAATGCTTGGGACCCAGATTAAAAAATTGGAAGTTTTGGAACCACATTGCAGCTATACAGAAAGTTAGGCGACCAAATTACTCAAAATAGTCTAATACCTGACATTACTCTCTCTACACAGCCAATAAATTACAACAAAGTTTTAGTAAGATCCCTTCGGATAGTCTCATTCCAACACTTTAGAGATATATTTATGTTACCGTACTCTTTTCTCTATTCATTTTTCTTCTGTCGGTCTTATGTAATTTACCAATAGGTCTCTCCTCTATATAAGAGAGCCTAGGGATCAATGGAATAAACAAGTCTTATTTTTTCCCAACATGGTATCAGAATTGCGGTCTTAGACCGAACCTCTCGTACCTCAGAAACACTAACCGCCCCATTCTCTCTTTGGCTGCCATCGTCGGCCACACCCCTCCTCTCCTCCACGTCGGCCCCTTCTCGATGGAATCTCCGCCGCGCGAGTTTTCTCTCCCACACACGTGCGCGTGTTCTCATGCGTATGCATGCAGACTATACAACCCGCACTTTGGACTGGTTCGTGGTAGTGGATCTGGTTGCAGTTTGAGTCTACACATGCAACCAAATCCTCACATGAAACATATTCTTACCGGGGAAGAGCCAATGGGGAAGACCGGGTTGAATGTGTCGTGGGAAGCTGATGATGCATATGCTCGAGTCTGGTTGTTCCGTACCTTGACACCAGATATTGTAAATGATGTCCTGCCAGTGTTCACGAAAGCGGTCTGTGTGGCCGCATATGTGTATGCGGTGCCCCCAGCGCACCGCTTTCCTGAAGCCCCCCATTATGTGCCATGTACGCTTATGTGGGCCGCATATGCGGGCTATGCAGTCGCATATGCGGTCTGTGCGGCCGCATACACAATTTTAATTTTTTAATTTTTTAAATTTGTGCCACATCTTTATTGTGTTATTTGTGCCATATTTTTTCTTGCTTTAGCATGTATGCCAACCAAGCAATCCATGACCATTTAAATCAATCATCAAAGTAGTTATACTACGAGATTGGAGTAAAAACACAAGGAAGAAAAAGAATAATATAATAAGAAATTTAGCAAACTAATTTAATCGACTAATAGTTATTATGAATGCAATATATTATATGTAAAGTTTGATACTTTTGATAGAGGATCAGTTATAAATATAATGACATAGTCACATAGATAAATGACATTATATTCAACAATAGAGGCATTTTGTGTGCTAACTTTTTTATTTTGTTGATTGTTGTCAATTATTTTGTGTGCTAACCGTTCTATTGAAGTATTGATATTTAATTGATAGAGATTGTTTTGAACTCTATATAAAAGTTATTTTTTTAGATCTTCTGTTGGACCACAATTATACGTAAATTTAGTTATGTTGTAGTCAATTTTGTATATATTTATTTATTTTTAAATAAAAAATTAGGAAACCGCGTAGAATCACATATACCCCGCATATGCCCCCGTGTACCGCTCAAGCGCTATTCAGTGACATGTCTGAACGCATAGGCATACCGCTTTCCTGAACCTTGTGTCCTGCACTAGCCCACTGCCAAAGCAATGTGGGATATACTTGCTACCACGTATTCACATGCGAAGAATGAGACGAAGATTTTGCAGCTTCAATATGATATTTTTACTATAAAGAAGAATGGGCGACCCCTTCATGCTCATTATGTGCCTTGCGCGGGATGTTTGAGAAGCTCCGTAGTTCCATGCCTCTAACAGCTACCTAGAGCAGCTAAAGATGTATCGGAATTCCAGAATGGTTGGTGTTTTCCCGAAGTCTCTTGATTCACACTACGATGCAGCGTGCTCTCAGATACTGGTGGATGCTACTATTCCACCCATGTAGGAAGTTGTCCTTAAACTCACCTAGATCAACATTCCTTCATCGACTTCCATGTCGAACTTGTCTGCAATGCTTGCATCCCGTGGATAAGGAGACCCAATTTCGTGATCATGGACCCCGTGGTGGAGGAGATCATGGAACTCGCCAACCTTGCACCTACTGCCATCGTTCTGACCACATTGAGGATACATGCTACTCCAAGTATGGTTTCCCTGCATCAACCCGTGTAGCAAAGCATGCCAACCCTCATGCAACGACATCCTCAACAGATCAGAGATATGATGAGTGTGTTTCTCAACTGAGAAACATCATACCCCCAGCTCGCACTTCAATTGCTTCAGAGAAAAGCTCTGACATTTTTGCTAACGCTGGCAAAGTTGCAGAAATCGGTAGTCGGTACTCGGTCGGTGGGGTCACTGACTAAGGATTAATCGGCAGTCGAGCGACTAATCAGATTTAGTCGTGCATTAGTCGGTTTAGAATTTTATTTATTTTTAATATATAAATCATTTTTATACATATATTCTTATATATTTGCAATATAAATTATTTTTTATACATATACTCTTATATATTTGCATAGATTTGAATTTTTCTATACTATTATAATGAAACAAAAGGAGTTGACTTTAAGTATAACATTAAGCATATTAGAATAGTTTTGATTTTAAACAAAAAGCAAAAAATTAAAAAGATAAAAAAACCTCTATTTACTAGGCCGACTAGCCGGCTCGATTAGTCGGTCGACTTTTACAATAGTGAACGCTGGAGCCAGTACCTCAGGTAGCATTCATGTCTTTACTTCTTGTCATGGTTCAGATATTACAGAATGGATCATGAGTTCCGGTGCTATACATCATTTGTGTAGAGTTAGATATCAGATCACCACCTAAAGACGGATTTCTCCGGAAAGGATTGTCGTCATAGCAGATGGAACTCATTCCCTGATAATAGGACATGGGGAGATTAGCCTGACACCATATATGTGATTGCAGAATGTGCTTCATGCTCATGACTTCTCTGTGAACTTATTGTCTATTAGTCAAATAACCGAGGATTTACATTGTAGAGCCATATTTGACCCATCTTTTCTTGTATTTCGCGACAATCTTACAGGCACGATGATTGGTCGTGGCCGTGAGCAGGGCGGCCTCTATCAACCAGTCAGAACCCCTTATGTTGAACTATCCTTTCAATCCATTGGACTGGTCTCTCCCTTCCGACGGCATGTGTGCTTTGGTTATCTTAAACTTCAAAAAATGCATCAAGTCCTTCCCCAAATTTCATCGCGCTCTTCGTTCAACTGTGAAGCTTGTTAGTTGAGAAAGCAATATCGGTCTGTCTTCCCCAAGTCGTGTTCCTAATCATCATGGACGCATGTTTTATTTAGTTGTAGCAGATGATTTTCGTCGTCTGTTTTGGGTTTTCTTGTTGAAAACTAAATATGAAGTTGGAAATACTATTATAAATTTTATTAAACAAGTGCAAAATATTTTTCTACCTCTGTCAAAATTGTGAGAACTGATAATGCTTTGGAATCCTGCACTCATGTGCTTTCACAGTTCCTCTCGTCTCATGGTATTCTTCATCAAACATCTTGTGCTTACATATCTCAACAAAAATGGTGTTGCCGAGAGAAAGAACCATTACTTATTAGACATCACTCGTACTCTCCTTATTCAGAGATGTACCCCGCATTCATTTTGTGGAGATGTGGTTCTTACGAATGTTAACTTGTGAATCGTATGCCCCCATCGGTGTTGGGGGAGAAGATACATTTTCTCTTGTATTTCCAGACAATGAGTTGTTCTCTCTCACACCTCGTGTCTTTGGGTCGGTTGCATTCGTCCATCGGTTGACTCCATGGATTGAGCCGATTGACAAGCTCTCTCTTAAGGTTGTCAAATGTATATTTGTCGGATACTCCAAGACTCAGAAGGGGTATAGATGTTATGATCTGTTACATAGGAAGTATTATGTTAGTGCAGATATCATATTTTTTAGTCAATTATGTATTTCTCGCTTATAGGTGACAGGATGACATCTTCAGTTTCGAATGATGAGGTTTACATGCACCCTCCACCTATGAGTCTACCACCGTCATCGCCACCTCCATCACCTCATCCATCACCACCTCCATCACCCCCGTCAGCCCCACAGCTACCATCACCCATTGTTTCGATTCCACCCCTACCACAACACAGTCCATGGCCTCCTCCTGCTCCTGGGCTGTCATCCAGCATGCCTTAGGTTTGTTTTGAATACATTATTTCTTTCTCAACAGGCATCCTTGCAGGAGGTTGATGCACGGGTCACCGACGGGACTAATGATGGTCTTGATGTGCATATCGCTATTAGGAAGCAGAAGTGTACATGTGCTTCATATCCGATTGCTTCTCAAGTCACCTTCGATCGTCTGACGGGTGACTTTAGGAGATTTATTGCTGTGTTGTCGGTCGTGGATATACCACAGAACTACCAAGAGGCATTGAAGGACAATCGGTGGTGTTTAGCTATGGAGCAGGAGATGGAGGCCCTACAATCACAAGGTACATGGAGTTTGGTTCCTGCCCCCTCTAGGGCATCTATAATCAGCTACAAATGGGTGTTTACACTAAAAGATAATGCAGATGAGAGCACTGATCAATACAATACCCGGCTAGTTGCACGAGGTTTTAATCAAACAGATGGGATGGATTATCTAGCCACTTTCTCCCTGGTTGGTTGTCACTCTACCCTATGGATTCTTTTATCAATTGTGGTGGTTCGAGATTGGCCTTTATTTCAACTTGATGTTAAAAATAAATTCTTGTATGGTGATCCTCAAGAGATAATCTACATACAGCAGCCACCGAGGTTCGCTGTTAAGGGGAAGATTTTGCAGATATGTAGACTTCACAAGGCAAAATATGGCCTTAAGTAGAGCCCAAGAGCTTGGTTTCCAGAGGTACAATTGCTAATATGGTGTATGTTGACGATATACTCATTACAGGAGATGATATACATGGGATAAGGAGAACGAAAGAAACCTTTGGGTCGTGAATTCATTACCAAGGATCTCGATACCCTTAGCTACTTTCTAGGAGTGGGGTTTGCCTAAAATAAGAAAGGGCTTGTAATGATCGAAAGAAAATATGCAACTGATTTGCTAAGTGAAATGAGCGCATGCTTGGATGTCGACTCGCTACCACGCCTATGGATCCTAGCATGAGGCTATATGATGATGACATTGATGAGGTAGATAAGAAAAGATATAGAGAACTAGTAGGAAAGCTTCTCTATGTCACTATTACTACACTTGACACCTCATTTGATGTCACTCGAGTTCGCCGATTTATGGAGAAACCTCGTCAGCTACATAAGGATGTCATACACAATGACACGTGATACTAAGGTATCTTAAATCATCTCAAAAGGCAGGTTTGCTATTTAGAAAAGGAGGCGCCATCACTATCTCAGTATGCGTAGATGCAGATTATGTACGGTGTCCCATGGACAGGAAGTCCACGATAGGATTTGCTATATTTGTTGGAGATTCTCTTATCTCATAGAAAAGCAAGAAACAGACTGTAGTGTCAAGGTCTAACGTTGAATCTGAATATATGACTATGGCACTGGTAAACACAAAAATGATGCGGGTCTAAGTAGTACTAGCAGATCTACACATAAATGTTCCTCTTCCCATGTCGTTGAAGTGCGACAACAAGGTTGCCTTATTCATTGCAAATAACACTGCATTTCACGAAAAAAAACGAAACATATCAAGGTTGATTGACACTATACACAAGACATGATTCAGAATGGCTTCATTTCTACTTCCCATGTCAGCTCAGGTGATCATGCTCCAGATATCTTCACCAAAGCTCTGCTCAGAGGACCATTCAGAAGTGGTCATCCAAACTAAGCATGATTGATATCTATGCCCCATCTTGAGGGGAGTGTAGAGATATATTTATGTTACAGTTGGGAAAATAAAGAGAAATATTCACTCCTTGAGTCCTAGGCTCTCTTATATAGGGAGAGACCTATGGGGAAATTACATAAAGTAGACAAAAAAGAAAGAAAATAGATAAAAGATACATGAACATGAAATATATCTCTACACTCTCTCTTAAGATAGAGCATAGATATCTATCATACTCAGCTTGGACAAGCACTTCTTGAAGAAACCCCTAAGTAAGGTTGTGGTGAAAATGTTTGTCGTCTGGTCTCTAGAGCTGACATGGGATGTAGAAATGAAGCCTTTCCGGAGCATATCACGTATGTAATGACAATCAACCTCAATATGCTTTTTCCTCTCGTGAAATGAGGGGATTATTAGCAATAAATAATGCAGCCTGATTATCGCATTTCAGCGACGTCGGAAGAGGAACATCTATATATAGATGTGTCACGACTGCTCGAACCCACATCACTTTTGTACATGCTTGGGTCATAGCTCTGTACTCATATTCGATACTGGATCTAGCAACCATGGTCTGCTTCTTACTCTTCCATGAGATAAGCGTCTCTCCGACAAATAAAGCTAATCCTTATGTAGACTTCCTGTCCCTTGGGCACCCTATGTAGTCTGCGTCTGTGCATGTTGAGATAGTAATAATGCCACTCTTTTTAAACAACAACCCTGCACCTGGAGATGATTTAAGATACTGTAGTATCATTTGTATAGCATCCATATGTACATGACGAGGTTGTTCCATGAACTGGCTCACTCTAGTGACTGCAAATGAAATATCAGCTCTGGTAATGGTAACATAAAGACGTTTTCCCACCAGTTTCATGTATCTTCTCATGTCAACTACATTGGTATCATCATCATACAACCTCATGCTTGGATCCATGGGTGTAGAAGCAGGTCGACATCCAAGCATACCTGTGTCACTTAGCAAGTCAGTGACATATTTTCTCTGAGTCATCACAAGTCCTTGTTGATTTTTGACAAATTCTAATCCCAGAAAATATCTAAATGCTCCTAGATCCTTGGTAACAAATTCACGGTCTGGAAATTCTTTTGCTCTTTTTATTCCCTACATATCATCTCCTGTAATAAGTATATCATCAACATACACCATAATAACAGTCGTACCTCTGGAGGTCCTTTGTACAAAAAGAGAATGATCTGCATTCGACCATTTGATCTCTTGCTTCTCAAACAAATTTGAGAGCTCCTGGAACCAAGCTCTCGGGCTCTGCTTACGGCCATAGATGGCATTATGAAGTCTACACACCTGTGAACACTCCCCTAGGCAGCAAACCCTGGTAGCTTCTGCATGCAGACTTCTTCATGAAGATCACCAGACAAAAAGGATTCTTGACATCCAATTGAAACAGAGGCCAATCTAGAATCACGGCAACAGATAAAAGAATCCCTAAGGTAGAATGACAAGCAACGGGAGAAAATGTGTCAAGATAATCGACCTTGTATGTCTGAGTAATCCCTCGGACAACTAGTCGAGCCTTGTACATGTCAATGCTACCATCTGCATTTTGCTTCACTATAAATACCCACTTGCAACTTACTATAGATGCTCAAGTAGAAGCTGGAACAAGGCTCCAAGTACCTCTAGACTGAAGAGCTGCCATCTCTTCCTACATGGCCAGACGCATCTACTGTCAGCCAATGCCTCCTGGTATGTCTGTGGTATATCCACAGCAGACAAAGCAACTGCAAATCTCCTGAAGTCACCCGTCAGACGCTCAAACGTGACATGAGAAGCAATCGGATATGAAGTACATGCACGCTTATGCTTCCTCAGAGCAATGGCAAAGCAAGTTCTGCAGCATCTAAACCAATGTCCTTATCATCCCCTTACTAAAATATCCCCTGTTGAGAAACATCATCAGACCCATCATTAGAAGTAATGTTGTCAGGACAAACCTGGGTCATGCTTGATGATTGACCATGATTATGAGCAGGGGTTGGTCGTCGACTGTAGTGATGTGGTAAAGGAGGAACCAAAGCAATGGGAGTAGGTAATACTGGTGGAGATGGTGGTGGAGGTGGGGGAGGTCATGGTGGTGGAGGTGATGCTGGATACATGGACGGAGGTGGAATATAGATCTCATCATCTGAATTTGATGGTGCCAACCTGTCGCTTGTAGGAGAGAACATGACAGACTCAAAAAACGTGACATCTGCACTGGCATAATACCTCTGTCGCAACGGATCATAGAAACGATAACCCTTTTGAGTCCTGTAATACCCAACAAAAACGCATTTGACAGCCGTATGAGAGAGCTTGTCAATCCCTTGAGACAATTGATGGACGAAAGCCCAAAAACATGAGGGGTAAGAGGGAACAACTCCTAGTCAGGGAAAATAAGGGAGAAAGGTATCTTCTCCCTAAGCATCGATGAGGGCATATGGTTAATGAGGTAACATGTTGTGAGAACCGCATCGCCCCAGAATGAGTGTGATGCACAACTTTGGATAAGAACCGTACGAGTGACAACAAGAAGGTGACGGTGCTTTCTTTCTGTGACATCGTTCTGTTGGTATGTGTAAGCACAAGATGTTTAATGTAGGATGATGTGAGATAAAAAGAATTGCGATAGTATATGGGTACAGAATTCAAGAGCATTATCAGTTCGCACAATTTTAACAGTGGTGGAAAAAACATTATACACTTCTTTAATAAAATTCATAATAATATTGCTTGCTTCTGATTTACTCTTCAACAAGAAAACCCAAGACAAACGACTAAAGTCATCCACAGCAACTAAATAGAATATGTCCCTGATGATCGGGAACACGACTCAGTCCCCAATTGTCAACATGGAAAAAGTCAAAAGGAGAGCTACTACTCCGACTTTGACGACTAGGGAAGACGAACCGATGATGCTTCCTAACTGACATGCTTCACAATTGAATGACGAGCGAAGTGAGATCTGAGGAAGAATTTAACATTGTTTTTGAAATGGAAGATGACCAAAGCGCAGATGTCACAGATAAGGAGAGACATGTCCAGTAAAATAAGAGGATGCTCCAACATAAGGTATTTGGACCAGTCGATACAGCATGCCTTGCTCACGACCACAACCAATCACTCTGCACGTAAGAATATCCTGAAACACAAGAGATGATGGGTCAAATATTGCTCGACAACGTAAGTCTTTACTAATCTGACTAATTGACAGCAATGTTGCAGAAGACGGTATTCGGTATTCAGTCGGAGGGGTCACTGAATAGAGAATAATCGGTATTCAGGCGACTATTCGGAATTATTCGATTTTGTATTTTTTAAATATAAAAATTATTTATAATACATATATTCTTATATTATTATACATATATGGTCATTAGTTAACATGAATCCAAGATAAAAGTACCAATCAATATAATAGATATGTAGAATTTGACATTTGTGGCAATGCCGTGGTAAAATGTAACCTATAAAAATTGAAAACTGAACATAAAAAAATAAAAATATAAAAAGTCAAACTCCAGTTGGCCTAATAGTCGGACCAGTCGGCCGAATAGTCGGGGAACCCCCCAGCATAGTCGGACCGACTATTCGGGATAGTCAGCCAACTATTGCAACACTGATTGACAGTAAATTCATTGAGAAATTAGGAGCTTGCAATACATTCTGCAACTTCATAGAAGGCGTCAAGGTAATCTCCTCATGTCCTGTGATGGGAGAATGAGTCCCTTCTGCTATGACCATTGTCTTTCCTGGAGAAGCCTGCTGGTAGGATATGAGCTGATGTCTGTCTCCACACAAATGATGTGTTGCCCCTGAATCTATAATCCATTCTTAGGTATTTGAACCCTGATAAGAAGCATGAGCACTACATGAGTAACTAGCTCTTGCAGTAGCAGCAACGTCCGAGCTTCTCTCTAAAACACGTGAATGAGTACTAGTTAGGGGCATGATATCTCGCAGTCGAGACACAAGCTCATCATATCGTTGATCTGATGCGGGTGGAGCGTCATGATATTGAATTTGTTCTGTTACACGAGCAGATGCTGGGAAACAATGCTCGGAGTAGCATGTATCTTCGATATGACCAGTCCGATGACAGTAGGTACATGGTGGTCCACGACCACGACCACCACTACCACGTGGTCCTCGTCCACGAAAAAGAGATGGGCTACCTCTTCCACGAGAGGTCGCCATAGCAGAAGAATTTGGCACAGGTGTAGGGCTTGAGATATCGATCCTGCTCAATCTCTGAAAGGCCTCCTCCATGGGAAGAATGGTAGCATCTACCAGAATTTGAGAAGAAGCCTCATATTGTGAGTCTAGAGAGGCTAGAAAGACTCCCACCATTGTGGCATTTCGGTATGTCTTCAACTGCTCTGGAGTAGCTATGAGGGGCATGAAGCTATGAAGCTTCTCAAACATTCCGCGCAATACAGTGTAGTGAGCATGCAGGGAGTCAACCATTCTGCTTTATCGTGAAGATGCCATGCTGAAGCTCTAAATTTTTTGTCTCATTCTTGGCATGTGAATACGTGGCAGCAAGAATTTCCCACATGGCTTTAGCAGTAGGCTGATGCAAGACATCGTTTGCAATGTCTAGAATCAAGGTACCAAACAACCAGACTTGAGCATAGGCATCATCAGCCTCCCATGAGGCATACAACCATGTCTTCTCTGTTGGCTCGTCCTCGATAAGAATATGTTTCTTACCCATCAACTTCATTATGCTCATGAACTGTATGAGCCCACAATCCGTAGTTCACCCATCCATCTTCACAATAGGTGTAGGACCTCTGAAGGCACCTGTGTTGGGGATGTTTACCTTACTTTATGACATAATGATTGAAGATGACAAGGGTTGTAGACTAGATAAACTTTGGAATACACTAACATGGAGAGGTTTGGTTGCATGTATAGACTTACACAACCAAATCCATCAACATGGAGGTGCGGGAGGAAGCCCATCGAGGAAGAGAACGACAGCAGGGCCTAAGGGGCTGAAAGGCGGAGGTGGTGGAGCTGCAAGGCGGGATGCAGGGCCGCGCGATGGGGCCTCAATGCAGGGAGACACGGCGGAGCCGCATGATGGGGTGTGGGGTCGCACAACAAGGCCGCAAGGTAGGGCAGCACGACGGGGCCCTGGGCAACGAGGCCTTGGGCGGCGACGACGGGAGGCTTGAAGGGTGGGGGGATTAGGGTTAGGGTTCGGTACAAGAGCTCCAATCTAGGACCGCCGCTCTGATACCATGTTGGGAAAATAAAGAGAGAGATTCATTCCTTGAGCCATAAGCTCTCTTATATAGGGAGAGACCTATGGGTAAATTACATAAAGTACGCAAAGAAAAAAGAAAATAGATAAAAGATACATGAACATAAAATATATCTCTACAGTTACCGTACTTTTCTCTATTTTTCTTTTGTCAGTCTTATGTAGTTTACCCATAGGTCTCTCCTCTCTATAAGAGAGCGTAGGGTTCAATGGAATAAGCAAGTCTCATATTCTTTCCATCAAACACTTCATGAGCCTTCCTCGCCCTCTCTTAGGATCGACATCCCAAATCTCGTATCTTTTAACGGGTGCATCAACCAACCTCATTTGCAAATGACCAAACTATCTTAAGCAGATTCCTCTCATCTTATCGTCTATTGGAGCTACACCAACTTTCCTTCTGATAGCAAAATTTGGAACCGATCTTTCCATGTATGATCACACATCCACCTTAGCATTTATATAATTAAAGAACAGTCATGATGTCTTCTGGCATTTAAAATTTGTGAGCAAATAAACAATTCGATTCCCGAAACCGTCAGACCCCCCCCCATCAACTACCAAACCCCAATGTCAGAAATTTACAGTCATCGTGAACTCAAGAAATTTATGCGAGCCAGTTAACTGAAATCCCTATATTTTTAAGTCTAGTATATGTTACATAAAACAAGAAATTTTAATATCAAAACGATAGCCCAAAAATGTATATAAGCATTCATACCTGCCCAGTTGCAGCTTCTTCCTCGCCTACAACCAATATATAATTATATTGAGACAGCTGTGCTTCTCTCACCTATGACAAGTGAAGGGCACAAATTAGATAAGTATTCAACAATTGAGAATGGCATGAGCGCAGGTCTACAACACAATAGACAAATCTTATAACGTAGAACATAAAATTGGTGTTTACTACTGTCTAATGAAGTAACAAAAATTCACCTTCTTTTGAATCTTTCTGTCTGTAGTATCGACATCAACATAGTAGCCAGCCTGATGGATCAGATCACGTACCTGAACAAGAGTGAATGAATGCACATGAAGCACTGCACACACGAATATAATAGCATTGCAGGTTCGAAATGTATGGTAGAGAGGTTAAAACATTGTAGAAATATAACAGAAAGAAACCATCATGGATTTGAACAAATTAAAAAGAACACATTAAGCATCAGACGGATTCAAGGGCAACCTGCAAGGGAACAAAATAGCTGTCAAGGAGGTAAAACGAAGCAGTTCACAAAACCACTTTTAGCAAGGCCCTTTTTAATTTTTTATATAAATTGTAAATATGCAACATTACAAAAAAAGAATATCCTGTGAACTTCATATTTACAAAATCGCAAGGATAATCTTCCCCATTTTCAGAAATGCCCCTAATAAGTAATTGAAAAAACTTCAAAAAATCTTAAAAAGGAAATTGATAATTACATGCCTCGTGTTTCTTCATTGCACACTTTTGATCCTTCTCTTTCTTCATCCTCCCCCATCTAACACCATTGACCACCATCTCCTCAACCACCTCAACAATAATCCCTGAGCTGTGACCTCCACCTACTCTGCCCCTCCACCAAGTTTGACACTCATCGCCACACTCCTCATCACTCAATATTCACCATCCACCTCACACGACCCACCTTGGACAAAAGAAAAAAGATATCTTCTTTGACCAAGAAAAATAAGTACCATTAAAGTAAAGTAGACCCAAAAATACGCAAACCATCCTTGGATCATAAAGCAACCATACTAACGTACCAGACTGCTCAATATTTATGATACCTTTTCAGGAGAGAAAAATAAATCACATTTCTCATTGACTACTCATATTTTAATAGAAATATGAAGTTATCGGAAATGAACTATTCAATAAGAAGTCCTTCCAACAGAAAATCAGAATGAGGAAAAAAAGAACCTTCTTATTGCTTATTCGTTTTTCTTCCTTGGGTCTACTCACTCACTTTTCCTCTCCTTGAGGAGAAAGCCCCTAAAAATTTGCGTTTCAAAATGGGATTTTCAGAAAACACCCCTAAAATCTACATCAACATCCACTATAAATTGATAACAATAAAAAAAGACAGATGCCTATATGACAATTTGCGAACCCAGCTATGAGTTTCTTTAAATTTAAATATTGGTGACAAGAACTTGGATTAAAGTTATAACCTGCAATGCATATGGTTGAGATTTCTCTGACACGGGGCAGACTATTGCTTGACGAGGACTGAGCCAAAAAGGCCACTTTCCTTTATAATGTTCCAAAAGAATTGCAAACATGCGCTCAACAGATCCAAGGATAGCTCTATGTATCATCACTGGACGTTCCCTTTTAGCCTCATCTTCAGCGGAGTAAGTCAAGTTGAAGCGAAGAGGAAGTTGAAAGTCTAGCTGTAACAAAAATGAAACATTGAAGATGAAGCTGAAAGTCTAGCTGTAACAAAAATGAAACATTGAAGATAAAGCGATGTTATATAAGACGATAAATCAAATTATGAGATCCAGATAAACCTGAAGAGTTGCGCATTGGAACTTTCTCTTGAAACCATCAAATACACTTATATCTATCTTTGGACCGTAAAATGCACCATCCCCTTCATTTCTCTGAAAAGGTCAAAGGGGAAAAAATAAGAGGCAGAAATCAGCAACAACAATAAAAACAAAGCCTTCTCCCACATTTACACATTTAGTAGGGTTGTCTGCACGGATAAATTCAGATATATTTTGGGTCATTCTTAGAAGAAATACCCATCAAAATATAGTATTCCATGTTTATGTACCTTCGAAGGTGTCAATAAGAGATAATCAGCATAACATTCAAAGAGAAAATAGACGTACATGCATAACATAAAGTGATGCAAATACACTAACATATATCGTCATACCACAAAATGCACAAGCTATTATTGCGGATTTTTATGTTAGCTTTTTATATATGAACTATTGGCACCAATCATAGATCGTCATAACGCATAACCCTATATATTTTCATAATTACGCTTTGAACTTTCCCTAATTCTAAATTACATGTGGGACCCTGTATAGTGACTTTTGTTTAAACATAAGGCCCTCCAGTATTTTCCTCCCTTACCAAACCATTGTATTGAGTTAATCTAAACCCAATTGAATCCAATGATTGAGATTTACCCCCCAAACCCTATATTGCTCCCTCCCACACACTTATCTCCTCTCCCTTCCTCCTCAAGTACCTCCTCCCCGTCGATGTCCACCGCTTCCCACCTCCTACAACACCTCAAATGTGTCCTCTTCTCTGGCACTATGAGTGTTGTAGAAGTCGGTATTATGTATTCCGGACGGCTCACCGAATGAAGATATTCAGGAAAATATTCGAAATTATTCGGTTAGGCATTTTTTACTATTTCAAATATACAAATTAGGGATTTTTACTCGGGAGACCCTATAAACTTTGCCAATTATCTCTACAACCTTTGAAACAACCTATTTCCTCCCTCAGCCCTGTACAATTGCTCCGTCTTATCCCACAGACCATGCCATTATTTTTACTTTACTTGAGTCAAAACATGAGTTAATCTAACCATAGGTACATTGGATAGTAGATCTTCCACCTCATTATATCCTTCTTCCTCTTCATCTTCTTCCTCCATTCCTCTTCTTCTTCCTCCTCTCTTCATTTTCTCTCTTTTCACCATATCTTCATCCGTCCACCAAATCAAAATTTTTTTCTATTTTCACAAATAAACCATGTTTTCCTATCAAGGAAATGATTTTACATTTTTTTGAGATGAATCATTTATTTAAAAAAATGGAGAAACTTTCAAATCTATGATGCAGCCTATCAAGGACAGGAAACTTTGCAGACGTTCATGTAAAGAAAAGTGGCATCCCCACCTCTTACACTCTTCCACCTCCTGATCCCTCTGCAATCGAAGCTAATATCAATGATATATACTGGAAGTTGAAGCAGCAGCCTCACCAGGAGGCGCAAGACCGTGTCACCTCACCGGGAGGTTCAAGACCGGATTGTTCTTATAGAACCCATCAGCATTCAAGAAGTTCTACAAGGACCCAACTGTCATATGACAGTTATCTGGTAATATTCCTTCATCTTCTCCCATGGTATGCTTTGATATGAATTGATAGTTGATCGGAAAAAAGAAAAAACCATGTAAAATTGTGAGCTCCTTTACTTTTATTAAGCCATTCTTAAATCTTGACATTTAATCAATTTGGTAGTTACTTATTCCAGTAGTACCCATCGAAGACGGAAGAGACAACAAAGATTCAAATAAATGGCTCGATGGGAAGGCAAGATCCCAATGAACGAGGGACCTTCGACGAAGAAGGCACGACCGGGCGATGGGGTTAAGGTCGAGTACCGGTGCGAATCATGTGGTAAGGCCTTCGACTCCGACAGGGATCGCTTGGGCCACATGAAGATGCATTCAGACAGAACAAGGAAATGACCTTCTGCTGAGCAACACATCATGGAAAAAGAAACTATGTCGTCAATATCTGTTGTGCAAGAAACTGAAGAAAGACCACACAAATTGAAATTCAGGACAGTATCTAGTTGCATTGAAGCTACGCGGGCTTGGTCGAGATGTCCGAGAGGGATGAGAGGATGGAGTGAGCGAGAGTTTCCAAGGTTGGCAGGAAGGGCTTCAGATTCGTTGAGAGAATCAAGGGGGGAAACATCAACATCCTTCAAGGTCTCGAACTCCACACCAACGTATTCAATTCCAGGGAACAGGAGATCATCAATCTCATCTACCGCCTCCAGAAATTAGGACGTGAAGGGAAGCTTAGAGGTACTCAATCATTTCCGTCGAGTCTTGTTGTTTTTCTTGAAGAGGTGATTGTTGATGACTATGGTAGAACAGACTTATTCTGGGTTTTTCCGTATGTTTTATTTACACGAAAACCCTTCCGAAGAGATCGTTTCTACTGCAAAATGGACCTATTCTGAGCCCAAGAAGTGGATGTGTGGGAAAGGACGCGTAACATTGTAATTTAGGTGCTGCTACAACTACGCAGAGGTGAGGCGGAGGGCATGGGAGGGCGAGGGCGGGAGGACGTGGCAGGGCGAGGGCAGGAGGGCGATGGCGAAGATCAAGGACGGAGGACGTGGGAGGGTGAGGGCGGAGGTCGAGGAGGAGGAGGGTGAGAGCAGAGGAGGTTGAGGAGGTGGTGGGTACTGGGTGGGAAAGGAAGATGAGGAGGAGGTGAGAGGGAGTGGCACTCAAGGTAAATTTGATAAACATAATGGTTATAATGTAAAAGAACAAAATGAAATCCAATTAGTTTAAACGGGAAAATGGACGAGGGTTAACCACACGGTCTGTAGGGTAAGAGTAAGCAAGTTTACGGGGTTGATGGATGAATTAGGTTATTTCAAAGGTCGTAGAGGTAATTGGCAAAGTTTGTAGGATTTGTCGGGTAAAAACCCCTAAAAACTATGTTTAATATATATAGGGGCCTTTCAAATAGGACGCAGTCCTTCCTGAGTTCAGGAAGGTCGGCCCTTTATTGCATAAAACACGAGTATTTTAGTAGAATACATATACAATTTGTATTATAGGTGCATGTTATAAATACAAAGCTACATACAAAACTGCGCATTATAATACAAACATTAAAACTGCACATTATAATACAAAACTGTATATGTATTCTATTAAAGTCTCCCTGTTTTATACAAAATGGGGCTGGCCTTCCTTAACTTAGGAAGGATTGCGTCCTATTTGAAAGAAATCCTATATATATATATATATTCTTATATATTTATACATATATGATCCTCAATCAGTAAGTGTCCAAGATAAAAATACTAATTAAAAATTTACATATATGGAACTTTAATTATTTCCTGTGATACCGGGATAATGAGAACCTTTGAAATATAAAAATTTAAAAAAAATCGGCAGCGTTTTGCAATAGTTGGCTGAATATTCGTATATTCATGAATATTCTTGTTGGACTGAGATTGATCGAATAAAAATACGATGTTCAATAACCCCACAAAATAAGAATATTTGGTCCACTCGACGGAATATTGCAATAATGGTGTCATTCCCTAATTACTCCAACTTCCCTCACCTCCACTACCTCTCCGTTGCTGGCAACAACCTCTCCGACGACATACCACCCAAACTCGACAACATCACCAAACGTCATTGGCTCTACCTCGACTATTACAACCATTTATATGGCGACGTCCCCCATAGCTCGGATGTCTCTCGCATCTCGCCCATCTCAATCTCCCCATCACTTCCAACTCTTCCTTTTCTTATCTATCAACATCCCCCCAAGTACTCGAGCTGACCTGACCTCCAATACATCTCCCTTGTTGGAAACAGCTCTCATGCTACATATCACCCGAACTCGACAACCTTACCAACCTCCGGCATCTCTACATCGACTTCGATGATGACAACCCTGTACAACTCGGGCAACTCTCGCAGCTCACCTATCTCAACCTCTCCACCTAAGGCCTCCAAGGTACAATATCACTTGAATTGGGAACCTTAAGAATCACAATACCATCTTTCTTTGAACAAAGCAGCTCACTGGAAATATCATGCTCGTCATAAGCAACCTCACCGACTTGCAAGCTCTTGATCTCTTCACCCATGAGTTCATTGAGGATATCCTCGATGATCTCTAGCATATCCGAAAGGCAGCTCTACTCCTTTCACCTCTTCATTAACCGGCTCCATATCAACATGCCAAATATCATCACCGAGTTCCCTGAGCTTGAACTGCTCAAAATGTAGCAGTACAACATCACAGGTTCTATACACAGGCGGTTGGGAACCAATGAGATGTTGTGGGAGATGGTTATTTCATATAATAAGGTCGTGGTTCTTATACGAAAGACACTTCACGTTAGACGATGACTAGATATCATGATCCTCCAAAACAATTTCCTTTTCAACACACTGTTAGCAGAATCACACATCATCATTGATTGTCGAGTCGCCTCCAAAGCTCATGAAATCAATCTTTCCAACTAAAGGATGTGGATTCTGCAACTTGATTAGAACTTATTCATTAGGAAAATCTTGCAAGAAACAGGCAATTTGGCACATATTTTTAAGATCGGTCTCAGTAGAAACAACCTTCGTGGGTCGATATCGATGGAACTGAGTGGGCACCTCAGTTTGATAATGACAACCCCAACAACTCGAGCACCTCTCATAGCTTACCCATCTTGATCTCTCCGCCTCAAGCCTCCAGTGTACAATATCACCTGAAGGAACCTCAAGAATCGCAAGACCCTCTAGTTGATCAGAGGCTCAAGAGGGAAGTGGAAAGTAGCATCAAACCTGGGAGTCCCATGGGAAGTAAAATAGCTTCTTCTCAGTCAGGGCTGATTCTAACTGAATAATTGGGATAGCCTCTTCACCAAAAGCATATCTAATGAGTCCAATAGCTCCATAAGATCTACTCCTTCCACCTCTTCACCAACCGACCCCATGGTGATGTGCTAGATTTAATCACCGAGTTACTGAGATTGAACTGCTCAGAATGTGGCAGCATAGTCTCACTGGTGCAATACACAGGCGATTTTGATCCAACGACGGGTTGTGGGAGATGGATCTCACATTGAACAAGTTCTTGAATGTTATACTAAAGACACTGCATTGGACGGAGATGTGATATCATGATTTTTTGGAACAAACTCCTCTTCCACACACTATCAACAGACCTTGGGCAAACCAACAAGCTCGAACGTGTAGGATTGGGGAAGAACTACCACATTGGACGACCCCGCTAGGTTTCCTCTAGCTATCGGAGCACCGGCTAGTGGAACTCCAGAATAACTAGCTCACTGAAGAACGTGAGGATGCACCATCGTCGATCATAAAGTCGTCACCCAAGCTCACGTGAATCGATCTTTCTAGCAATAGGCTTTATGGGTTGATCCCAAATTCAACTAGCAACTTGGCAAGAACTATAATAGGCCGGGAAAATCTCACAAAAAAGGTTATTTGAAGCAGATTTCCAAGATCGAACTTAGTAAAAACAACCTTAAAGGGTTGATATGAATGGAATTGAGTGGGTGTACTCTACTATCTTACATGGATTTGA
This sequence comes from Ottelia alismoides, assembly GCA_037367405.1. NCBI lineage: Eukaryota > Viridiplantae > Streptophyta > Magnoliopsida > Alismatales > Hydrocharitaceae > Ottelia > Ottelia alismoides. Next base: position 140,133 of record JAZKJV010010625.1, on the reverse strand, counting down.
GCCAACACAAGTTGATCCGATCTCTCCCAATGAGATTTCAAATCTAAATATTAAATTACCTTGTTGTGTCCTGGAACTGGTTAAACGACGGTATTCCAAGGAAATTAGGTCCATGAAGAGCCTAACCTAGCTTAAAGGTTTTCATTTTGGGATCGAAGGTGAGGGACGAGAATATTGCGAGAGCATTGTGAGAGCATTAGGAGAGAAGAAAGTAGTGTTGTGGATGGATTCGGAGGAGCATTGTGAGAGCATCTCATAATAGTGGTTGTTGACGCATATTGAATAATTGTATCTCTTTGTTATTTTATTTTCTTGTTATTCTCTTTATGTAATTTACCCATAGGCTACTCTCCTATATAAGAGAGCCTAGGGCTATGGAATAGAACATCTCATTCACGTTTCCCAACATGATATCAGAGCGACGGTCCTAGACCGGTGTTCTCGAAACCCTAACCCTAACACCCCACCCGCCGGTCTCTCTTCTCTCTTCTCTCTCTCTACTCGGCACCGCCCAACTCAGACGATCAGCATTCTTCTCCGACCTTCGGTGCCCCTGCGCGCCTCGCGCATCGCGCGCGCCTTGCGCCTCGCGCATAGCGCATCTCGCGCCTAGCGCGCTTCTCGCGCTTAGCGCGCCTCGCGCGTCTCTGCGCGCATCGGTGAGCCTCGCGCGCCTCGCGCACCTCTGCGCATCTCCTCTGCGCGATTGTGCGCGACTGTGCACTCGCACCTCTGCGCGCTGCTACGCGCACTGCTGCACATCCAGTAGTGCCAGCCTGCCTGATCTTCTGTGCACCTCCAGTTGCGTGCGCGCGTGCTCCTTGCACGTGCCTACGTGCCCTAAGCCCCAAACCTTAGGGCACACACACATCTTGATCTACATGGGGTTAGTTGCTTGACGTCTACACACGCAACTAATCCCGTCTATGTCATTGTAGACAAAGATTATCTTCTCTCAGTCGCTCCAGTCTTCCATCTCCAGTATGTCAGAAAGCAAGGCAGATATCCCATCTATTGGCGCATTTCGTGGTCCAGCGCCCATTGTCAAGATGGATGGTACGAACTATGAACTGTGGGCAATGCAGTTCATGAGTATGATGAAGTCTACAGGTAAGAAGCACATTCTTACCGAGCCCGAGCCTGCAGAGAAGACTGGAGTTCATGCCTCATGGGAGGCTGATGATGCATATGCCAAGGTGTGGCTATCTGGCACATTGGCTATTGAAATCGCCAATGACATTCTACATCAACCTACAGCCAAAGACATGTGGGATATCCTGGCAGCGACATATTCTCAGGCAAAGAACGAGACGAAGATCCTGCAACTACAACATGATATATTCACAATAAAGCAGAACGGTCGTCCTTTACATTCTCTCTATACATCATTGAGAGGGATGTTCGAGAAGCTCTATAGCTTCATGCCTCTTACCGCCACGCCAGAACAGCAGAAGACATACAGGAATGCAACGATGGTGGGTGTATTTCTCGCTGCACGCGATCCAGAGTATGAGGCAGCACGTTCACAGATTTTGCCGGACTCGACTATTCCTCCCATGGAGGAAGCTTTTCACATATTGAGTAGGATCACAGTGCCTTCAGCAGCTGCGAGTCAGAATCCCTCAGCTATGGCGGCCAACAGAGGCCGCAGTTTTCATCACCAGGGCCGTGGACGTACTCCTCGTGGAAGGGGTGGCCGCACTAGGCCAACATGCTCATATTGTCACCGAGTCGGACATACTGAAGACACATGCTACTCGAAGCATGGATTCCTTGCATCTGCACGAGCCGCTGAGCAGATAGAGCCCCCGTCTGCTGCTACACTGGATCAACGATTTGATGATCTAGTTGCCCGCCTCAGGGGCATTATCCCACCATCTGGTCCAGCACCGACTACAGAGAGTCATACTGATGCTGCTGCTGCTGCTTCTGCCTCTGCCTCTACTAGTACTTCAGGTAGTACACTTGCACTCCACAGTAGTAGATTTGATACATTGCCGTGGATCATGGACTCGGGTGCTACACATCATCTATGTGGCGACCAGAGTCTACTTACAGGATACACTCAGATTCCTCCAGGACGGACAGTAGTGATTGCCAATGGCACCCACTCCCCTATCACGGGTCAGGGGGAGATTAGATTGACATCTTCTATGCAGCTCAAGAATGTCCTACATGCACCGCATTTTTCTATGAATCTGTTGTCAATTAGTCAGATTACGAAGGATCTCCATTGTCGAGCTATTTTTTATCCATCTTCTTTGATTTTTCAGGACATCCGTACGGGCAACGTGATTGGTCATGGCTATGAGCAAGGATGCCTTTATCAACTGAACCAGACTCCATTTGCTGGAACCACATCTTCTCCTGTTGGACAAGTATCTCCTCTCCTGTGGCATCTGCGCTTTGGTCATTTACCGCTTCAGAAGTTGCGTCTAGTTCTACCCTATGGTCTCTCTCACACACCTATCCAGTGTGAGGCATGTCAGTTGGGAAAGCATCACAGGTCGTCTTTTCCCAGTAGTCAAGGTCGGAGTAGTAACTTCACGTTTGAGTTGTTTCATGTCGATGTCTGGGGTCCGAGTTGTGTTCCCGATCATCAGGGACACAGGTTCTATATTGTATTTGTGGATGATTTCTCTAGAGCGTCATGGGTCTTTCTAATGAAAAATAAATCTGAAACAGGAAACATTATTATCCACTTTCTTAATGAAATTCAAAATATTTTTTCCACTTCTGTCAAGATTGTGAGAAGTGATAATGCCTTAGAGTTGTGCACCAACATTCTAGCCAATTACTACTCCTCAAAAGGGATTATTCACCAAACATCTTGTGCTCATACATCTCAACAGAATGGGGTTGCTGAAAGAAAACACCGTCACCTTCTTGATGTCACAAGGTCACTTCTTATTCAGAGTCATGTTCCGTACTCCTACTGGGGTGATGCAGTCCTTACTGCATGTTACCTTATCAACCGTATGCCTTCGTCTGTCTTGAATGAACAGATTCCTTTTTCACTCATTTACCTTGACAAGGATTTGTTCATTCTTACCCCTCGTGTGTTTGGGTCAGTCGCATTTGTCCATCAGTTGTCGCCTGGTACTGACAAGCTCTCTCCTAGGGTTGTCAAGTGCGTCTTTGTGGGGTACTCCAGAACTCAAAAGGGGTACAAGTGTTTTGATCATGTGCGTCGGCGGTATATGATCAGTGCAGATGTTACATTTTTTGAAACTATTATGTATTTTTCAAAATCCGGAAACATGCAGCCAACACCTATATCTCCTGATACCGTATTCATGGCACCACCGTCACCATTGCCACAAACAACACCACTGTCACCCCCACCACCACCACCACCACCACCGCCACCACCACCGCCATCACTAGTATCCCCGCTACCATTCCATTACACCCGCAGGCATCCTCCAGCTCATGGTCCTGACCCGTCACCTAGCTCGCCTATGGTATGTAATGAAAATATTAATGTTGATGGATCTGACGACATTTCTCAGCAGGATGCATTACAGGAGCATGGTGATAACACAGAGGATCTGGATGTTCCAATCGCTCTACGCAAGCCGAAGAGAAGTTGTGCCAAATATCCATTATCAGCAGCTGTGTCTTTTGAGAGGCTATCTGGAGACTTCAGGACGTTTGCATTAGCCCTTTCAGCTACAGACATTCCACGGAACCACCATGATGCTTTGCAGGATGCTAGATGGCGGCTAGCAATGGAAGAAGAGATGGCGGCACTTCAGTCTAGAGGAACCTGGAGTTTGGTTTCTATACCTCCAGATGTCAGCCCGGTGAGTTGCAAATGGGTGTTTACAGTTAAGCACAATGCAGATGGCTCCATTGACAGGTACAAGGCACGCCTAGTTGCACGGGGATTCACACAGACATATGGGGTAGATTACCTTGACACGTTCTCCCCTGTGACGCGTCATTCCACTCTACGGATCCTGTTATCAGTTGCAGTTGCTAGAGACTGGCCACTCTATCAACTGGACGTGAAGAATGCATTTCTGTATGGAGACTTGAAGGAGGAAGTCTATATGCAACAGCCACCAGGTTTTGCTGTTGAGGGGGAGTGTTCCAAGGTTTGCAGATTACATAAGGCCATCTATGGCCTTAAGCAGAGCCCCAGAGCATGGTTCCAGAAGCTTTCAGACCTCTTTGAGAAACAAGGATATAAACGCTCCAATGTTGATCATTCCTTGTTTGTACAGAAGACGGCGAGAGGTATCATTGTAATCATGGTTTATGTTGATGATATCTTGATTACAGGTGATGATGACCAGGGCATTAAGCAGGCAAAGGAAAGGCTGGGGACCGAGTTTGTCACCAAGGACCTGGGAGTCCTTAGATATTTTCTGGGGCTGGAGTTTGCCAGAAATCCGTATGGATTAGTCATGTCACAGAGGAAGTATGTTACAGATCTACTGAGTGAGACAGGTATGCTAGGGTGTCGACCTGCTACGACACCAATGGATCCTAACATGAAGCTGTATGATGATGACACAGAGGAGGTGGACAGGAGAAGATATAGAGAACTGGTAGGCAAACTGTTATATGTCACGATCACTAGGCCAGATATATTATTTGCAGTGAGCCGTGTGAGCCAGTTCATGGAGCAACCACGCCAGGTGCATATGGATGCAATACATATGATACTTAGATATCTCAAATCTTCTCCAGGTGCAGGTCTGCTATTCAAGAAAGGAAAGGGGATTTCTATCTCAGCATGCACAGATGCAGATTATGCTGGATGTCCCAAGGATAGGAAGTCCACCTCAGGGTATGCTGTCTATGTTGGAGATGCCCTAGTCTCATGGAGGAGCAAGAAACAAACTGTGGTAGCTAGATCCAGTGCTGAATCCGAATATAGGGCTATGGCCCAGGCTACTACAGAGATGATGTGGGTGAAAGCGGTGCTGACAGATTTATGTTTAGATGTACCACTTCCTATGAACTTGGAATGTGATAATCAGGCTGCTTTGTTTATTGCAAACAATCCTGCATTCCATGAGCGGACCAAGCATAAGTGATATGATTCAGAAAGGATTCATTGCCACATCTCATGTTACTTCAGAGAACCAGACTGCAGACATATTCACCAAGGCATTGTTACGAGGTCCATTTCAGAAGTGTGCTTCCAAGCTGAGCATGATTGACATCTATGCTCCATCTTGAGGGGGAGTGTTGACGCATATTGAATAATTGTATCTCTTTGTTATTTTATTTTCTTGTTATTCTCTTTATGTAATTTACCCATAGGCTACTCTCCTATATAAGAGAGCCTAGGGCTATGGAATAGAACATCTCATTCACGTTTCCCAACAGTGGCAAATTCACACATAGGGCTTCGAATGTCGTTATGGACTGCATGAAGATCGACGTGGCAGTGGCGACGATAGTGGAGGTTCGAATGCGGGTAATGCAACGTGGAATGAAGAATCCGCGCAAACAAATTTGTCCAATTAGGGATTTATGGATTTAACTCAGCCATGGCTGGTCCCAAGCCCGGGTAATAGAGGAAAGTTGTGTGTTAAGTAGTTGACTGTCAGCGCAAGAGAGACAAATTCGTAAATAGTTTTTTAAGAACATTTTTAGGAATTTATTTCAAATCAGTTCATATCTTTCAACATGAATTTAGGCAAATATTTAGAATTCGTTGGGGTGTTCCCTACTAGCGGTGTGTTGCATAACCTGAATGCAATGAGAAGTTAGCAAGGGTTTCTACATCGCTGCATGAATATAGATAAAAATTTGCAAGGGTTCTTGCATGAAGAACGCATACGAGTAAATAAGCTAGTTTTGTTGTATCGTCGCCCGAATGCAATCCAAAATTTGCAAGGGTTCTCACATGATGGGTGCATGCGAGTAAAGAAGTTCGTCCAAAAGAGGTTGCAAAGGAAGTTACGGATAGGTAGCTGAAATATTAGTGTTTTGATTGGCAAATCGATGGAGACAGTAGATATAATAGAAGGAAGGAAGATTCGGAAACTATGTCTCCAAGAGACAAAATGGGTTGGAGAGAAAGCATGGGCGGACTCACGTATTTGTAAAGGGGCGCACGTGCCCCTCCTAACTTCCCAATTTTTCCTATTTTATCCTATTAAACACTAATATAAAGAGTAGCAATGTGTGGTTGTGCCCTTCCCCTGTCACCCGAGAATTAGGAATTGAAAATCCACTCATGTCGCATGTGGGATTGTGCCCTTCATCTAGGTATGCCAACGGATACAGACATTTGTATCCGATCCGCCACCATACCTTGATTTAAAATGGATACAAATATGCATATCACTTTGATATTTACAAACATCCTTATCCATGATCGTATATCAATTTAATATATAAATATATTTGTAAATTTATTTTTAACCATATGTAACATAAATATATACCTTCTTTCACCATATGTGACATACTTTTTTGATATAATCGCATTTAGTATATTAATATTATATGTTTTCCGTCCAATTCATTTATATTTAAGTTAATCTACTGTGTGTTTCAATATTATTTGTACGTTATGAGTATTTGTTTCACATCATTATCCATATTTTAAGAATACGATAAAATAATTTTAATACCCAACAATATATGTACCACAATGTATTCGTATTTAAAAATAGACAAGGATCTTTCCTTTCTTTAGATTCGAATGTGCCATGTAAGAACTAGGAGCACATCTCAGTACCCATGGCTCCCTCGTAGCCTCGTCTATCTCTCGGACATGATGTGACCACCTTTCCCCATGGATCCACCGCACTGTTTGCAATGTCACTCTTAATCATTCGCGAACATACTATGCATCTAGTTTCTCATCATGGCAGTATTTAGTCTCACACTCCAAGTCTCCGACTCTAGCGCATGCAAAAATAATACAATATATCCGTACTTAGTAGGTGCATATGTATGTTTATCCAAAAAAACATATTTTTACTAAAAGTGACTAATGCAATCAGAATCAAATCATTTTACCATGCGTACTTTAATGTGGTGGATGTCCTTTGGGTGTTTTTTTATAGACATCTATATTCAAAATACAAAAACTAGATGCATAATTCTTTATATATCTCCACACACATGGATGTTTATATTGATTTATTTTTTATTATTGCATCTTACTTACTATTATTATTTGTCGATCTGCATCACCTAATATGTAATCCTGAGTCCGACAATGAGAGAAAGTAAGGAAGATCGAGAGAACAAACTTTTAACTTTGGTATTCAGGTAAAAAAAAGGAAGAAATGGTGTTGGAGTGGTTATTCATAAGGATTCGAAGGATTGTGTGGTTGAGGTGCAAAGATTCAGGGATCGAAATCTTTTGTTGGAGTTGGTGCTCGAAGAAAGAAATTGTGAATATCATCTCAATTTATGCACTGCAAACTGGTTTAGATGAACGGCTTAAACAAGCTTTTTGGGAGGATTTGGACAAGATTATGCAAGGAATCCCTTAAAGAAAGATGATTTGCTTAGGTGGAGATCTTAATGGAAATGTGGAACAGGATGCTTCAAGGTGTGCTAGCGTTCAAGAGGCCATGGCTTCAGGATAGATTTGAAGAGGGAAAAATCATTCTGAATTTTGTAACAGCTTAAGATCTTTTCATAGCAAACACTCTCTTCAAGAAGAGGGAGGAGCATTTAAATGCTTATAAGAGTGGCCTAATTAGAATATAGATAGATTACTTTGCGTTGAGGAGAAGAGATCGATTGTGTTGCAAAGACCGCAAAGTAATCATAGGAGAGATTTTGATTACACCACGGAATGCCATAGAAATTGCACTCATTCCAAGTATTTTTCCAAAAATGAATCAAACATTCTCGATTACTTTCTTCCCTAACTACAGCAAAACAGGGCCACATAAGATGTAAGTCTATATGCCGCACACTACGAGCTTCATGTAAAATCTTTTGGAAGATATGAAAGCGATTATCTAAGAAGCACAATAACGGCTTTATATTAGTAAAAAAAGCTTACAGCAAAACAGAGATGCTCAAGAGCAGTCAAAGAGTCCACAAAACATTGAAGCATAAGGATGTCAAAAACATCAGTGTTTTAAACTTATAAAAAAAACGGGAAAATAGAGATATTGTTAATCTCAAGATTCTAAGCAACATGCAAATAACTGTTCTAAATAGGGAGGATACCATACCTGCCAATTCCTTGCAAATTCATTGACTCTTCCAAACTCATCTAGTGCCTCAGCAAGAGCTGCTTCAGCCTTATTCCAGGTCTCTATTTCTCCCAAATACTTCTCAGGACGCTTCATATTTTGGAAAAAAATGAATTAAACATTTTACAGTTAGAGATTGCGGATACAAAATATACAATTCTAGTTGTGTCCAACCATTTAAAAGAATTGCCAGATTTAGTTCTCGGAAAAAATGAAACACCGATGGCAATAAAAAATTACTTAGATGATTCAAATGCATACTTTTCGATCAGAGAATGTGAAACAAATATGTACTTCTCTCATTAGTAACTAGTTTCGAAAATCCACCTTTTTTCTCAATTTAAAATTATTCAAGGACTCCTTCATACACATATAACAATAACTTTCAAATCACAATCTAGCTCAGACTCTCATGGCCTCACCTCATTTATTTTCCTCTCAATATTCACAGAAATAGCAGGCTTCTGCAGAGTTTCGTATACAGACTGTTGATCAATAAAAATGAATGGATGATAACCCAGGTATGTCATCGACTAAGTTGCATTGAACTAGAACCGGGGAAAGTTGGTCTCAATGAATATCTAATCAGTTTTCCTTTATTTCCTTCAAGAAAAGCTCGTGTATTAAGACTGATGTGGTGTTTATTACAGTGGGTTGCCAAATAATGAGTAATCTGAACATTGGAATTTAAAAAAACATAGTCTAAACCTTTTTTACTACTAAAAAAATAAAATAAATAGTTGCTGTTTCATTTTTTATAAAAAAAGGCCATATGTTTCAAGTTTCAACTGAGTTAAAGCACCAGCAAATCCAAAAATCAATCTTGTTCATAGCCAAACAATCGTGTGATTTTTTTCCAAACATGTGAGCAAAACTAAAACAGAGAAACATCAGAAATCCGGCATCAAAACAATAGATTGAACATGAATAGAAAATTTCTAAATTATCGCAGCAAGAAGAGGAAGTGAGGGCATCACTGGTATATGCATTCACAATATTCACCATAAATGCAGACAGAGACACAAGTTAAGCCCTAACAAGCACCATCCTTTGGGTACAACAAAGGCATGCTTACCGCATAGGAGCAGGTCACAACAACAACAAAACATTTTCCAATAATTAAGTAGAGTCGGCTAACATAAGAGCAGCTCAAACTAAACAAATGCTGGGCAGGCAATTAACCCATGATTCGCATGTTAACCAATGCACTACTCTAGGTTTACTGGTCATTCCAGATATTCAACTTCCATTAAATTTAGCCATGATGCATCTCAGACACATGTAAAGTGAATGTTTGCTCATACACAGACCAGAACCTAGATCATGATGCATCTCGAAAGTATCTAATTATGTCCCAACATTTGCAAATCAATGACGTTTTAGCTGCATTTTTTAGAATGAACGAGATGGTGCCTGTACAGCAAAAGGGAAAAAGAAGGGGACATATAATTAACTAAACGGTTAAAAATATTTAAGAAAAAAATACCCACCGTTGACAACTCCAATTCAAAGGTGAATCCGAACACTTTGTAAGCATAACTTATAAACTCCAGCACATTAGAAACCTCATCCTTTATCTGTGATTTCCAAAGTAATTGCCATTATGGACAAAAATAAAAATCAAGGTAATCACTACAGTAAGGCTAAATGTTGCAAATCAACTCGTAATTTGACATTGTTCAAAGAAGTATACCTGGTTTTCCCGGCAAAAGATATGGGCATCATCCTGCAGATCATAACAATGAACTGAACTGAACATTGCATTGTGTGTGTACAACAAATAGCAACCATAAGATCCTTCATAATATACTTCCTTGCATTTCTAGATAATTTGTGAAAAATGGCACTACTTTGCCTCTGCCAATGCAAGATCTCAAAGAGCTTTTCTAGATCCAGGGGAATGATTGCAGCAGTTTGAGTTAAATATATGCTTAATAAAATGGAAAGGTTGGGGGGGGGGGGGGGGGGTGATCTCAAGTTGACAGCCTCCTGAATCGCAAGCGACAGAAGCAATAAAAAAACAACAGCCCAATTGAAACAAGGTGGCAATTACATATATTCTTAGCAAACGTAGATACATTTATAAGTCATATGGAGCCGCAATTTTTTAATGTAAAAGGTCACTCTTTACAGTGATGGGCAAGAATCATTGTCCATCTACAGGATCAATAACAGTAGACACACAGAAATAGTTCAGATACTACATGTAAACTTGAATTTAAACCATGCTACAATATAACAAGCAAAGTAATATGCATTATATAAGTAGGAAAAAGAGAGCCTACACCCGGGGGTCTAGGTAACTACCCACACAAGGCTCTTTAATTCATTAGTTTTAAAATTTTTTGAAATAAAACCTTGGGGGAATTAGATCATCATGTATCATCATAGTATCATTCCAAATTCAACTCAATTCGGAACTTCTATCATCTTCATCAAGATTGCCAAATTTTAAATAGACTCAGAATTGCTAAAATTGACCCCTTCAAGATGAACCTGTTAAGAATGTTTGTTTTGCATGAAACTTGAAACACATTCTTCTCAATATATATACAATGTACCAAGCCTTCTCCATCTATAAGTAGGGTCGGCTACATGGATTCTTGCTCAAATCCATGTTGAAAGATTTGACTATTTTTACGCTGGTCGCCGACTACCTAACGCAACCCCTGCAAGAGTGGGATTTGAAACCGGGTCTTTTGTGTGGTAGACACACTGTACTACCACTAGACCATTATATTACACAAATCTCCCTAAGGTTTACTTCAAAAACCCAAAAATAATTAAGAAAAAGGTCGGGGGTAGGTAGTTACCTACACCCCGGGTGAAGGATCCCAGCTCCCATATAAGCATATAAAATGAACTTAAAATATAACAAGCAAAGTAATATATATAATTGTAAACAAGCTTGCAAAAGTCGGCCGACTAGTCGAGTCGGGCGGTCCGACTAGTCGAGTCGGGGGGGTAGCCGACTCGACTAGGCCTAGTCGGCCCTTAGTCGGTCCACCCGACTAGTCTGGCCGACTAATCGGCCGACTTTTACAGCAACCTTTTTTATTTTTTTTTGTTTTTCACTTTTTTTAAAAGCAAACATATTCTAATATGCTTAATGTTATATTTAAAGTCAATTACTTCTTTTGTTTCATCATGATGTCATATAAAATGTATAAATATATGTATATACATACGAATATATGTATAAAAAACTGATTTATATATTTAAAATAATTAAAAATTCAAAACCGACTATTGACCGACTAATTCCGACTAGTCGCCCGACTGCCGACTAATCCTTAGTAGGTGACCCCGCCGACTGAATACCGACTACCGCTTTCTGCAACCTTGATTGTAATATATAACAAAGTCGTAACATGAATAATGTAGTATATGTTTATATTAGTTATAGACTTTCTTTTTTTGAAATCATGGGGTGTACAAACAAAAGATGTAAACCCATTCTCATATATTCATAAAGCACAACTAAAGTACAATAGATTATATTGAACACGCATCATAAAGGACTATAACATACCCAATTACATTTTCCATATAAAATCTTTGCCACCTAAAAATAATCATGTTTCTTGCCAACCAGATAGTCCAAATCAAGTTAACAACTAAGATTGTTCATCCTTCAAGCCTACCCTTCCAAAACATGTCTAGAATCTACAGAAGAATAGATGGTTGACATCCTCTAGATCCTCCTTACATTGTAATACTTTCCGCTCACTCCATGGAAGAACCAAACCCTTCAAAAAATCATCATAATGCACCCCCGCCTTAGTAACCAAAAGAAGACCTTAACATGGACCAAAACTTTGAAATTTCCAGTCATACAAACTTTTAAGTATAGATGCCAAGATCAGACACCATGGAAGCACAAAGATTCCTATAAGGTTTCTAGACAGGCAAATGCACATCCCTCTATATCCAAGCATGGCCTCAAGTTTCAGCGAATTTCGATCGCATTTCTGTCTAATATCGATATCTTGTCGAAATTGAAATTCGATCGAACTATCGGGGCCTTAGTACAAAAACTGATCGAAATGATCGAAATTTTGATTGAATTTCGACTGAAATTCGGTTTCGGTCGGTCACCGAAATGATGACCGAAACCGACATTTAGGGCCTTGTATCCAAGAATCATTTCCATATGTCAGCACATCTACTGTAGCGAGCAAACTTGTCATCTGCGGAAATTCATCCACCCTCTAATCAAGGGGGCTTGCATGATAGCGATGGTAGCAATCAGCCAATCACACGATGCGCCCTCATCTATCCTACCATCTGCGCATAACAAGAAACCTCTTACATCACCTATCACTAAACTCAACAATAGAGCAATCTCCGATTGCACAGAGCAAAAGCCTTTCCAGAAAGTGGAATGTGTGGTAATGGCCTTAGATCGCGTAGAAAGGCTCAAGGTAATCCCAAGATAGCGTGGAACAACCACATAAGCAACTTTGTACCTGGACCCTTAATTCATACAACCCACTTTGTCAGAGGCCATATTCATCTCCTTCAGATTAAGGACCTCCGATAAACATTCCTAATAGGTTAACAAACTCCAGTTACAGGAAGAAGATAACCGAATGACCCCCCAAATGAACCGTCGCATTGGTGCCTCGAGCGCACTTTCGAATCGTGTCATAAGAAAGAATATCGGGATAATAGAAAGAACAGCCTTAACAGCCACCAGTCTCATGCCTCTTGACATGCAAGATGACTTCTAACCTGCAAGCTTCTCCGTCTACTCGATCAAGTACTTAGAATTTGTCTACGAGCTTCAATCTACCACAAATCAAAGGAAAACTCATGTAAGACATTTGCACACTCACCCTAGACGTCCTAGTATGCTCTCATACTCACCCCCCCCCCTCCCCCACCAACTTAGTCGCCATGCCAAGTGGAACAAAATAAAACTTCCCCCCACTAACCCAACAGTCTGAAACGTCACCAAAGATGACTACGAAATCCTTAATCACCTTGCATTCAAAGGTTTCACCTTCAATGAAAAACATTATATGATCCGCATATTGAAGGATGGGTCCTTGGGATTGAGACGTCATCTTCAGAGAAACCTTCGAATAAGTACATGAGAGCAGCCAGATTAGCCATAACAAATAAAGCAAATGCCACCATAACAAAAAGGAATGGGGCAGGTGGGTGTCCCTGCTAACCCCCTCTATGGATGAGAAAATACCCCTTCAATCTACCATGCATCAGCAGAGAATCCGATGCAAATTGTGATGCATCTCATTCATGCAATCCACAAGTCAGGAACTCTCCTCCAAAAAAGCAGGACTTCCATCCACAATGCAGAGATCTTAGTAGGCATGACAGCACTACCATGACGCCCAAGGGTGAAAGACGACTACACTGGAAATATAATGAAAGCCATTACCGTTCTAAGGCAGTCAGCCATTATCTTAGCCGCTAATGCAATCGAAAATAAACCATCAACACTCTGTACTGCATTTCGCTTTAAGAGCAGGCAGATAAGGGATCGATCCTTAGAAGAATATGCAAATAGGAGGAAAGATGATGATTCTCTTTCTGTAGTATGTGTTGGGATCGCATAGCCTTCTCATCTTGCTGAGTCAGAGCAGTCATTCAGAATCCCCTGATTTGATCCATCCCTATCACGTCATCCTATAGCTAGGATAACAAATAATTCCAAGGTCGGATTTAATGTGCACTTGTTCGATAAGTCGTAGCCACTATATGGTGTTGTTACTCGCCTAGGTATCGCAGTTCTATCCATGGAGGTTATATGACATTTTTCTGATTTTGAGAAGACTAATGGAGGAAATCATGTTCCCATGTCCATTCTTCCAATGCTCGATAATAAATTCTAGATAACATGGTTAAGTTTTTGTTAGTTTTCTTGCTTAGCAGTTGGATAGTCATTCTCATGTAGCTTGGGGACTCTGTAATTGGCGCCAATTATTGATCGAAATTTTTGATATAAGGATGCATGTTATATTTTTCGTGCTTGGATGGTGTGTTCTGAAATAAGAGTCACAGAGGTAGAAGAAGCGCTTTGATATATGCTAACTAAGCCAGTGGGGGGCGTGAGAAGCTTCGAATACTGCTCGTGAAGGCTGAATATTTATGAAGGCCCGCAATGGTAGGATGATATTTGGTTGGGGTTTTTGGGTGAAGTTAGTGGATGTTCAGTAGTGGTGTTGTAAGGGAAGAGGAGGTTGGTGTCGTGTGTTGGACGATGGGGCTGGGGGTGATGTTTGGAGGTGGTTCGAAGGAGGGCGAGCGATGGGGCTAGCAGCTGGAATGGGTGTGGTTGCAGGAGGTGGGGGGAGCTAACGACGTGATGGTGGGACAAGCTAGTGGCATTTATGGGGGTGAGGCTGTTTGTGTAGTGGTGGGAAATGATCGGCAACGTGTTGGCGGGAGGAGAGTCGGTGGCGTTGAAGAAGAGGTGACGGGTGGAGGAGAGAGGGAAAGGGGGCGGAGAACCGCTCCGATACCAAGTTTATTAGAAATTTCATAAATCGAATGAGAAATCCTACGGGCCCTTCTATAGATGGAGTCTAGGGTTGGGGAAATAAAGAGCGCCACCAACACATCACTTTAGCATGTCATCACAAAAGAAGCGAGCCCATTGTTGTTTTCTTCTCACAACCACGGTTGCACAAGTTGGTAGTCAGTACTCAGTCAGGCGAGACACTAACAGATTAATAGGATATCGGGCGACTAATCGAATTTAGTCAAGGATTAGTCGAATTTGATTTTCCTTTTATTACTTCAAATATATAAATCAACTTTATATGTATATTATTATATATTTGCATAAATTTAGACATTTTCAATACTATAATACATTCACAAAAATATAACAAGAATATTACGCTGTTAAAAAATAACATTCATAAAAATAAATAGCATAAATATACAAACCAATAGCATTAGAGGTAAATGAATAGCATACAAAAATAAATCAACGATATATGGATATTTATAGTAACCAATAGCATTAGCATTAACAATAATACAAAATTGAATAATATAAACTACTTAACCATCTGTCTAGTCAAGGCTCGAAAAACGAAAAGCGGAATAAGGAGGTTATCTTGGAATCGAGGCAAGGCATAGTCTCGAGTGTAAGCCTCAATATTCTCACCCAAAACATGCAATTTAATAAAGAATATTGTAATGATATCAGTAAGACAATATTATCGAACAAATTTCCAATGCCCTAAATCAATTAAAGCATATTTCAAGTACGAAGAGTAACAAACAAGTTTTCAATACGAAGAGTAACAAGCATGGTTGTCGAACATGTTATGATGTTGCATAAATAGCCTAAAACATGAAAAATCTCAAGGGATTCCTAACCAATTACTAAAGTTGCCTGACAAAAATATAAAAAACAAATGCTTACACGTTTGCAGGGCGGAGGAGGAGCAGCTGCACGAGGGTGGGCGAAAGCATCTAGAACTAGAAGAGGAGGCTACAAGTATGTGTAGAGCAATGCTAGAGATGAGACATGAGTCACTGGGCAGCGAGTGGGCAGCAAACTGAAGGGGTAGGGCTCTCAAGTCGAGGAAATGGGTTATAAGTGGGTGATGTGCGAAGCACGTGACCCACTTAACCCACGCTCGCCTCACAAAATACCCTCACCTCACATGCCTTGTCAGTCGAGGTGCTTACCTCCATGGAAGGCCGTATCAGCGATATATCATTGATATATCGGTTTCGACAAGGTAGGGATTTCTATATTACCCAGTATCTCCTTTTTACACGGATATCGGCGATATATCACCATATCAGCTCATATCGGTCAAAAATGACCGGATTCAGTAGAAAAAATCCTGGATATCAATTGATATCGTCGATATTTCTATATATCAATGTTATTATCCATGCAAGATTGATTCAACTACTTATCTAGTTATACCCAGTATTAAAACACATATATCTAGCTACATGAGGGTATTAAAACACACAATGGTTTATATATATTTTATTTTGGGTACTGGTAGGGTATGGTGCGATAGGAGGGTGCATACAATGGTTCTATAACTTGGTGTATGTTTACAAGTTATTTCATATTGTAAGACTTGAATGACATCGATTTCCAATATCTATAAGTCAATTCTTCAAAACAAAATATCTATAAAAGTCACGAATCAAACATTAATATCGATATGTTCAAAATGATCGATATATGTGATATAAGCTTCATATATTGATCGATATGTGTGATCTAAGAGTATATTTGTAAGCTATTTAGTGATCTAATAACTTGAATGAACTCCATTTTCAATATATATAGGTCAACAACTAACATTACCAAAGATATGTTCGATATGACCAATATGTGCAATATAAGGATCATAGTCTTCACAAATGATCTATATGTGTCATCTAAGTGTATATTTGTAAGTTATTTATTGTTATAAGAACTTGGATGGAATCCATTTCCAATATCTAAAGGTCATGGATATACATTAACAACGATATGTTTGACATGATGACCGATATGTGCGATATATGGGCTATAAATAACCGATATGTGTGGCATAAGTGTGTATTTGTAGGTTATTTGTTGCTTTAAACGTTAGATGATCTTAATTTCTAAAAAATGACAAAAAGGACTTTTTTAGCCATTTTCGATATTTCCACCAATATCGTTGGTATATCGACGATATATCCTGATATATCCATTTCCGAGCGGACCAAAACGATATCGATGTCGATATGGCCTTCCTTGCTTACCTCGCAATTTCAGGCTGAGGTGCACACCTCTGAACGATTTTCACTGCCTCGCCTCGAGGTGTGTTTTTTCAAATCATTTATTTAACCGAGCTCATTTGAAATTGATCTAATCCCACCCTACCCTCGGTGCCTGACGAGCGCGAAATCCACCTCTTTAATAATCGTAAATTGTAGTATAGGAGGCAGATTTCGGTCGATCAAAAACCACAAGCAATGACTGTTGTGGAATATTTTTACTTGGTAAGTGTACCAAGGTCGAACACAGGGAACGGTGATTTTTAGTTGCGTGGCTTTAAATCAAATTAAATAATCAAGCAATGTTCGATTAATTTTTGTGTTAAGAAATATATACAATGCAATGATGGAGAATGCGATGCAAGAAAATGGACAGAATTTATGCTCCTGATTTGTGATTTGAAACGTATCTAATTCTCAAATATTATGATCAATAGTTTCATCAAAGTTAATCACAAATCAAAATACAACTGAATCAATGCTTCAGGTAATAAGTTGATACTCAGAATAATTGAAGCAAGATATCCATCCTCCGACAGTCTTTGATCTAATTCCTAGAAAATTTGATCATAATCTTAGAGGAATTGATCTGAGATAATCCCCTGCGAAATCCAAATTATTAAGAATAATCAATGAAGGATTAATCAGATAAAGATACTCGTCCGAATTCCTGCAAATAATATCATCAAGATCCAAAGCCTTAATATGTCGAAAAGTAGCCTGCAAAAGTCTATGATGATCCTCAAATAATAATTGATAACAAACACCTCTAGATCTAATCACAAACTATGCTAAGTGATAGAGCACGAAATTAGCTTCGAAACGACATATTATATGCTAAAATCGGAGTTCAGATGGAGAAGATATGCTAAATTGAAATTCTAGGGACTAAAATGTAAATAAAACAATGTTTTCTTTGCAAAAAGGTCCCTGGAGGACTTATCTGTAATTTATAGAAAATCGGAGGGACTCTCTGCAATTTACCCCGACGGGGGTATTTTTGCAATTTCTTGAAAGTTGCAGGGGGTCTTTGTAATTTGCCCACAACGCACGTGCCCTGCACGTGCGCCCAGGAGGCTCGGTGGTGGAACCTGAGGCTCGGGGCTCCCGAGCCTGAGGTTCGGAGGATTGGCTCAGGCTCGGACGACCGAGCCTACGTGGCGGCAAGGAGGCGCTTCGGGGACCCGAGCCTCGAGGCTGGGGCCGAGGCTCGGGGATGACACGTGCTGGGCCGCTGCCCGTTGGATCGGGGGCGTGATCCAACGGCGGCTGGGGGGTTGACGCGGAGGAAGATCTGAGCCGTAGGATCAAGGGGGATTAGCCTTGATACGACGGCAGCTGTAAGCTGCAACGTCGGAGCGATCGGGGCGGAGCGGGGATCGACGCCTCCGCGCGGGCGCAGAGGCCGAGGTGGAGGCGGTGCTGCCGCCCCTCGGCCGACACACGGCGCGAGGGTAGAGGAGGTCGGAGGTGGAGACGCGGCGGCGAGGCGGTGCTCGCGCGGAGGCGAGCGCGGTGGAGGCGCTGCTCTCAGCTGAGGCGGCGCTCGAAGAGCGGAGTTGGGCGGAAGACGAGGGCAGCACGCCTGAGGTGGGGTGGCGCGAGGCGCGGAGGCGATGGCGATGCTCGCGCGGAGGCGGTGGGCGCGAGGCGGAGCAGTCGCGGGTGTGTACCTGCAATATTAGGCAAAAACACACGGGGAGGGGGACTGGGGGGGAGGGGAAGGGGATGTGTTGGCGCTCCGACCTTAGCGAGGTCGGAGATGGAGGTGGGACAGGGATTCGACCCTCTCCGATGAAGACGAGAGGGATACCTAGCTGTCCGTGGATTGGGGCAGCAGCAAGGGGCACGGGTGCGTGCCTTGGATCACGCCTGCCGAGGTTGCTGTCACCAACTTCTGGGGGTAATGGCGGATGGGTCTGATGGCGTGCGAGGTGGCTGAGCTTTATAGGGGAGAGGATGGCGGCTGTTACGCGCGAGGAAAGTGAAGGGAGGCGGCGAGCGTAACGGTTGGGTGCCGCGCATGGTTGAGGTGCTTAATGGCAGGAGAACGGCTGCGGGGAAGGGGAGGCAACGGCTGGGGAAGATGACCAGGGTGCGGCTGGAGTGAGAGCTAAAATCGGGGTGCCACGTGGCACGTCCTGGAGCTGCCACGTGGCACCAAAAAATTCAGATTTTAGAGAGGGAAAAAGAGATTTTAGAAGAAGACCTCGGATCAAAAAAATTCCTTCACAAAAGTTATTCGTCTCGACGAGATCTACAACTTTCATGAAGGACCTATGAGCAAAAGAGGTCATTTGTGTGAAGTGGTATTTTTGGTGGTTTTCTTTGTGTATAGAGAACCGGATTTTGGGGTTTTGTAATTTTTTTTAGTGGTTTTAGGGAGGATAAAAATTATAGAAAAAATACGATAAAATACGAGAAAATTAATTACACATTAATCTAATTTTTTGGATTTTTAATAAATAAGAAAATAGGAAAATAAAATAGAAGTTAGAAATGCACAACTTTTGTACAGACCGACAACGGACACTTGGACCTGGTCAGTTTCCTTGATCTCAGTTTTGATCTAGATTTGGATTTTTGCGTTGCTTAATAAAACTTTCATCAAAGAACACAAATGAAAAAGAAATAAAATTAAAAGAGTGAATTATGCACATAAAAACTCAGGTCAAAATTAGCAAAAAGTTAAAATGCGCAAAAGAGGCCCAAAACCCAACTTTCACAAATGAGCTCCGAATTTTACTAAATTGGTCTTGTTTTGAAGGTATTTGAAAATGGAGTACTTTAAAAGTGAGTAGACCAAAATCGGACACTGTATGTGGGAGATATGCTCATTTTAGTCTGTCAGATGTGAAATTTGACTTTGGGATTATTTGACACTTATTGGTGTTAGTATTTTTTTGGATTTTTTATTTAATAAGGTTAGTAATATCTACATACTGGAGGTAGTTTGGGGTTAAACGGAGTTAGGATGAATTAACTAAAAATGTGAGAAGTTAGCGGCTTTTTAAGATAATTTACACTGGGGATTTTAAATGCAATTATGCATGATGAAATACAGATATTATTCACACATGTATGAATGCTAATAATGCTCTATTAATGATTAATTACAAGTGGATGATGGGGGACAGAGCCTAAATGACCAATTTTAGCATGATGAATACGAGATTCATCATACCCCTATACTTAGACCATGCTCGTCCCCGAGCATGAATGAATGACTTAGTTGAATACATCCCTGACTGTGTATGTGAATTTTCAAGGCTTAATTCATAGAAGACCCTTAATTTGAGCAATCCTAAAATTCTGGGCTCAACCAGGTTTTAATCAGAAGGAATCCAACTTCTCTAATTTCCAGACTCTCTATTTGTACATATAATATAAGGATATGATTTTAAGTGTACTGCATTTCATGAGAGTCGAGTCGGGGCATCACTCAAAGTTCCAGTCCCAAAGATCCTCCTCTAGACCTAATCCTCAACACTAGAGAATAAGTCTATTCTTGCTTCAGTCAACCGTCTCATTAGTTTGTCAGACTTGAAAGTGTATATGGACGGCCAGTTGATGGAGGGCATAGGATTGTGTCTAATTTTCTCTCCCTTACATTGGAACAAGGTGCCTCTCAAGTGCCTTATTACTCAACACAAGTATATTTTTATTTTGTTGATCAATGTGTCCGTCAAGAGAATTTGGAGTCGTCTGCACTTGTTTTTCTGGGAGTACACTGGGGTGTGTCTCTTTTGAGTATCTAAGATACCTTCGACACCCAGACTTGTATCGCTTACGATGCAGGGCCCTTTTATGGTGTCAGTCCGACTCCTTGGTCCTAATTAGCGCTTGGTCCAAGTGGACACTTTGAAAATGTTTGGGAGCGCTCGCCATTGGTGGAAGCTCATTTGGAATTTGACTTTGGATGATAGAGCTTTTCTTTGACATTTCTTTTCTTTTCTTTTGTTGGCTAGCTCCACTGCTTTTACCAAAAGTTGGCGCACACTGATCAACAATTTTTCTTAAGTTTCATCACACCCTGACACTTAGGTCAATATCAAAAAGATAGCATATGAATGTTGTTCACATACTGGCTAGTGTTTTGCTGACACACAGGTTTTCTAAAGCCTTCATTAACTTTATCCCATCCTCGAGTATCATCAGATCGGGTCTAAACTCAAATCTCTAGTCCTAGTTCCTCAAGTGATATCTCAACTCATCTCATCAATCATGCAGTTGTGGGAGTGGTTGTGCTGATCATATTCTTTTTGAAGGTAGAGATGAAGAGTGCAATATAGCGCTCAAATCTTTCAATTAGGGAAGTGTGGATTATTAAGTTCAAAACCCTAATGACGAAGGCAGGTTAATTCAGAATCTCAAGATCTAAGAAATCAAGTGTCCTCAAAAATCCTCAAGCCTTGAGTGATGGTGAATGTGTCAGGAATATATCGACCAAGGAATGCATGAAATGCTTGATGAAATGCAAGATCATGAGTGATGATTTTTCTTTTTCTTCTCTTATTTTATGCAAAAAGTTTTTTTTGTTGTTTTTTTTGTTTTTTTTGTTTTTTTTGTTTTTTTTTGCTTTTTTTGAAAAACAGGTATTATACACACTACTTATACCCATCCCCGATGTTAGATAAAAACACACCCCCCTATACTTAGCTTGTGCTATGTCCTCATGGCACAAAGTGAAATGTAGACATAGCTCGTACGAAGTATAGAAGGATCAAAAATAAAAGGAGAGAAGTGATGTATAAACAATGGATGCGGTCCCCCTATACTTAGGCTCAGGGCAGCCTAAGTATAATCGGATAATTACAGATGGGGAACCGGGAAGAATTACGGATGTACAAGATCAAGGAGGTTTGCGACGAACCTTCTTGCGGAAGTGCGGAGGGAGATAATATGGAGATGTGGAGAGCGATGAAGAGGGGGTCGATGAAGAAGACCAGCCATCATCGGAGTCGTCCTCAGGAGAATAGTAGTCGTCCGCAGAGGATCTCCAACTTTTGTCGATCAGAGGTAAGTGCCCTTGGATCAGAGTTGTACCTATTGCACTTATCTGATGAACCACATCAGGACCGGACGAGGACTCTTCAGAAATCACCTGGTGTCTAAGGTCAAAGGTGACTTTCTTGGTCGGTTTGTTTCCTTGAGAAGTATTGGGAGGAAGTTGGACAGTCTTCATCTCCCTGTCTTGAGTAACCGATGTGGCATTCGTGAGTTCCTCATCAGATGAATCCCCGTAAAAGTCGACCAATTCTTGAAGGGTCATGCACTGCTTCGGTCGAGGGAGAGTGTTCCTGCGGATCTTGTGGTTTATGGCTGGGGGTGTTGATGTCACTTCTGGATTATCGTGAATTTTGGTGACATCGGATGTTTTCGAAGTCGGTTCCTTATATGGTTCAAGTATCTCATGAATTACTGCCGACTCGAAGATTGGTCCACTCAGATAATCGTGACGTTCCTCAATAATATGGTCCAATTCTTCATAAGCTCCAAAATCTTGACTTTTCCTAGGAGCAGTAATAAGGTGGTGAGAATCTGAAGTTTGTCCAACAGTCAGTCCCTTAGGTGACTCTCCTAGGGTTTGTATCAGTGTGTCATGTGGAGATGTCTGATAATGTGAAATATTTATCTCCTGATCATAACTGTTGGTTTCAAGTTGGTTTTCCTCAGAGCAGGATGTGTCATTGGGGTCGTGTTCATTGTGGTCCGAGTTCGGGAACTTGATTTCCTGAGTCTCGTAATCGACGATCGCCTTAGCGGAGGCTAAGAACGGCTTTCCTAAAATAATAGGAGACTCAGACATCCTTCCGGGGTGCTCAATGTCAAGGACAATAAAGTCCATCTTATGTTTTTTACCTCGGAAATTTACGACGACAGAAACGATCCCCCGCGGTCTTTTGATAGATCGATCAGGTAATTGAACGATCACTCTAGTCTTTTTGAGTTGTCCGAATTTAAGTTGATTAAAGACGGACTTCGGGAGGATGTTTAATGTGGAGTCGTCGTCCAACCGAACATTAGTAAATACAGAATCCTCAATTTCACATGTGACCCGAGTCAACCGCTTGACTTTGCGGCTTTTGAGTTTATGATTCATCACCAAAGAACTAGCCATAGATATGACATGATATTCAGTCCTGGATCGTTTCTTGCCCGTCTTATTGGGGTTCAGTCGACTCTTCACAAATCTCTTAAGATCGGGCACATATTCTATGGCTTTGATCAATGGAAGTTCTAAGATCAGACTCTTGCAAAATGCTTCCATTTCAGAATTGTCCAATTTTTTTGAATTTTCAAAATTTTTCATTTTTTTGGTATTTTCTGTAATATGGTTAGTCGGGGGGTCAGAGGTCAGTGGTTGTGTCTGATTGTGATGATCCAGTGGTTCGCATGATTGTGGCCTCACTTCTTCTGAATTTTGCATTGACTGGATGAGATCATATATTCTCATAGTTAAAGTGTCTGCTCTATTATTAATCCGAGCAATCTCATCCTCAAACATCTCATGACTAGTGATTGAATAATCAATCTCCATGTGTCGTGATTCTGGCATGTAACCTCGAGTAGAGTGTTGATTGTTCATAAACATTATGGTCTGGTCATGAGTTGTATTTCCTTGACTTTGGTTTTCTCGTAGGTTGTCAAAGGAAAATTGATACTTATCTTGAGTAGGGGATAATTGTGAGATCCTAGTGACCGTAAATCGTGTTCTATTGTCAATATCGGTCACTCTATTGTTTATCCTTGATTCTGATCTCTCTCTTATGTCCATAAGATTGTCCGAATGTGAGAGATGGCTATTCCAAGAAGAAGTGTGGTCATAGGGTGGGATGTATGGGTGGACAGAGAATGATGGCTGAGGAGAACTTGACTTGAATGGTAGGTTCCCCTGAGGAGTGTGAGAAGAAGAATATCGGGACATGGTCGTGGAGATCGGGAAAGAAGACCACTGTGCCGACATCTTGTCAAGAGGGATGAAATGATCAGCGAACCACGATTTGCTTGCAATTGCAAAGTATTTGACGCACACAAATCAAACACAAAACAAACACGTTGATTCACCCACTCAACACTGGTGAAGGCACGTTAGGGTTCGGCTGCTTATCTTTTCAATTTTAATTTAATGACAAAACAATATTGCAGATTAAGCGGAGCTGTTAGGTACTGAAATATTTCTCAAAGACTGTCCCGAGTTCGTACAACTAGTTGCATCTACTCTCAGCCAGTATAGGTGAAAGTACGGACCGTTTAAACGGCTACCCGTGTTGCTTGAGGACGGTGCCTTCCGTGGTGTCCTCTAAACCACCCACTCTGCTAAGGGAAGTCGGACCGTAAAACGGCTACACGAGACCCTCACTGAAAAGTAACTAATTGTTTTTAAAAACAATAGTCTTTGTGAAATTTCTCAATTTTGACTTTATCCTAAGTGTGTGTTCTGATCCTTACAAACAATGAGTGGGTTTCTCTCCACCAAACACAGGTTAATTTTAGGTCAGTTTATTTACAGTCACCTTGATTAGCAGTCCCGGTTTTAAATTTAGGTTATCACTGAAGTTTATATGAGCACAGAAATTCACGCCTAACGAACAGTCCCAATTCCTTTAACTCCTAAGTTTCAAAACTTGAGGAAGGAAACCGAAAAAGCCGATGCAAACGTAAATCAATGATGCATGCTTAAGAAGACTTACAGTGAATCCTCGCATTCTTCATGCGGGATGCAAGACAAGGAAATTAAATTACACTAAATGATATGCACAGGTGAAAAACGCCCTAAACAGAAAGTTCTATTAGCGGGAAGAATTGATTTAAATTTTTGGCTAATGTTGAACGATCTTTAGTGTGTATAGTTAGTGAATGTGTGGCCTAAGAATTACGAGCACAATCAAATAATTCTAATCTAGCGTATGTGCTCCTATGTTCTACGTCACGCCACAGAGAGTCCAGTCTTAATTATTACAAGGGTTCAAAGAGAGGGACCCTGAGAATATTGCAAAAATTAAACCTATGCTCTCTCTCTCACAAAATTAAAATTCGATCTACATAGCAGATCCTTGAATTAATATCGAAATCCAGCTCCCAGAAGTCTGCGAAGAGAGAATTTGTGGTTAGTGGCAGAAGTAAGAGATAAAATGCAGAAAAGAAAAGAAAAAAATGGCACAAAAATTAATTTTCACAAAAATCAATTACCAAAATGATTTAAAACCCTAAAAATTCGCCGCTCCCCGGCAACGGCGCCATTTGACGAGCGCGAAATCCACCTCTTTAATAATCGTAAATTGTAGTATAGGAGGCAGATTTCGGTCGATCAAAAACCACAAGCAATGAATGTTGTGGAATATTTTTACTTGGTAAGTGTACCAAGGTCGAACACAGGGAACGGTGATTTTTAGTTGCGTGGCTTTAAATCAAATTAAATAATCAAGCAATGTTCGATTAATTTTTGTGTTAAGAAATATATACAATGCAATGATGGAGAATGCGATGCCAAAAAATAGACAGAATTTATGCTCCTGATTTGTGATTTGAAACGTATCTAATTCTCAAATATTATGATCAATAGTTTCATCAAAGTTAATCACAAATCAAAATACAACTGAATCAATGCTTCAGGTAATAAGTTGATACTCAGAATAATTGAAGCAAGATATCCATCCTCCGACAGTCTTTGATCTAATTCCTAGAAAATTTGACCATAATCTTAGAGGAATTGATCTGAGATAATCCCCTGCGAAATCCAAATTATTAAGAATAATCAATGAAGGCTTAATCAGATAAAGATACTCGTCCGAATTCCTGCAAATAATATCATCAAGATCCAAAGCCTTAATATGTCGAAAAGTAGCCTGCAAAAGTCTATGATGATCCTCAAATAATAATTGATAACAAACACCTCTAGATCTGATCACAAACTATGCTAAGTGATAGAGCACGAAATTAGCTTCGAAACGACATATTATATGCTAAAATCGGAGTTCAGATGGAGAAGATATGCTAAATTGAAATTCCATGGACTAAAATGTAAATAAAACAATGTTTTCTTTGCAAAAAGGTCCCTGGAGGACTTATCTGTAATTTATAGAAAATCGGAGGGACTCTCTGCAATTTACCCCGACGGGGGTATTTTTGCAATTTCTTGAAAGTTGCAGGGGGTCTTTGTAATTTGCCCACAACGCACGTGCCCTGCACGTGCGCCCAGGAGGCTCGGTGGTGGAACCTGAGGCTCGGGGCTCCCGAGCCTGAGGTTCGGAGGCTTGGCTCAGGCTCGGACGACCGAGCCTACGTGGCGGCAAGGAGGCGCTTCGGGGACCCGAACCTCGAGGCTGGGGCCGAGGCTCGGGGATGACACGTGGTGGGCCGCTGCCCGTTGGATCTGGGGCGTGATCCAACGGCGGCTGGGGGGTTGACGCGGAGGAAGATCTGAGCCGTAGGATCAAGGGGGGTTAGCCTTGATCCGACGGCAGCTGTAATCTGCAACGTCGGAGCGATCGGGGCGGAGCGGGGATCGACGCCTCCGCGCGGGCGCAGAGGGCGAGGTGGAGGCGGTGCTGCCGCCCCTCGGCCGACACACGGCGCGAGGGTAGAGGAGGCCGGAGGTGGAGACGCGGCGGCGAGGCGGTGCTCGCGCGGAGGCGAGCGCGGTGGAGGCGCTGCTCTCGGCTGAGGCGGCGCTCGAAGAGCGGAGTTGGGCGGAAGACGAGGGCAGCACGCCTGAGGCGGGGTGGCGCGAGGCGCGGAGGCGATGGCGATGCTCGCGCGGAGGCGGTGGGCGCGAGGCGGAGCAGTCGCGGGTGTGTACCTGCAATATTAGGCAAAAACACACGGGGAGGGGGACTGGGGGGAGGGGAAGGGGATGTGTTGGCGCTCCGACCTTAGCGAGGTCGGAGATGGAGGTGGGACAGGGATTCGACCCTCTCCGATGAAGACGAGAGGGATACCTAGCTGTCCGTGGACTGGGGCAGCAGCAAGGGGCACGGGTGCGCGCCTTGGATCACGCCTGCCGAGGTTGCTGTCACCAACTTCTGGGGGTAATGGCGGATGGGTCTGATGGCGTGCGAGGTGGCTGAGCTTTATAGGGGAGAGGATGGCGGCTGTTACGCACGAGGAAAGTGAAGGGAGGCGGCGAGCGTAACGGTTGGGTGCCGCGCATGGTTGAGGTGCTTAATGGCAGGAGAACGGCTGCGGGGAAGGGGAGGCAACGGCTGGGGAAGATGACCAGGGTGCGGCTGGAGTGAGAGGTAAAATCGGGGTGCCACGTGGCACGCCCTGGAGCTGCCACGTGGCACCAAAAAAATTCAGATTTTAGAGAGGGAAAAAGAGATAGAAGAAGACCTCGGATCAAAAAAATTCCTCACAAAAGTTATTCGTCTCGACGAGATCTACAACTTTCATGAAGGACCCATGAGCAAAAGAGGTCATTTGTGTGAAGTGGCATTTTTGGTGGTTTTCTTTGTGTATAGAGAACCGGATTTTGGGGTTTTGTAATTTTTTTTGGTGGTTTTAGGGAGGATAAAAATTATAGAAAAAATACGATAAAATACGAGAAAATTAATTACACATTAATCTAATTTTTTGGATTTTTAATAAATAAGAAAATAGGAAAATAAAATAGAAGTTAGAAATGCACAACTTTTGTACAGACCGACAACGGACACTTGGACCTGGTCAGTTTCCTTGATCTCAGTTTTGATCTAGATTTGGATTTTTGCGTTGCTTAATAAAACTTTCATCAAAGAACACAAATGAAAAAGAAATAAAATTAAAAGAGTGAATTATGCACATAAAAACTCAGGTCAAAATTAGCAAAAAGTTAAAATGCGCAAAAGAGGCCCAAAACCCAACTTTCACAAATGAGCTCCGAATTTTACTAAATTGGTCTTGTTTTGAAGGTATTTGAAAATGGAGTACTTTAAAAGTGAGTAGACCAAAATCGGACACTGTATGTGGGAGATATGCTCATTTTAGTCTGTCAGATGTGAAATTTGACTTTGGGATTATTTGACACTTATTGGGGTTAGTATTTTTTTGGATTTTTTATTTAATAAGGTTGGTAATATCTACATACTAGAGGTAGTTTGGGGTTAAACGGAGTTAGGATGAATTAACTAAAAATGTGAGAAGTTAGCGGCTTTTTGAGCTAATTTACACTGGGGATTTTAAAATGCAATTATGCATGATGAAATGCAGATATTATTCACACATGTATGAATGCTAATAATGCTCTATTAATGATTAATTACAAGTGGATGATGGGGGACAGAGCCTAAATGACCCAATTTTAGCATGATGAATACGAGATTCATCAGTGCCACCATACCCTACCGCATGGGGGTTGCAAGGCAACTCCCACGTCCCAGTGTTTTTTTTTTATTTTGGAACAACTGTTCGATTTGAACCGCTTAAGATGGTTTGGACATTTACAAAAAAGATCAGTTGATGCACCAGTTAGTAGATGCGAGTGTTGGGATGTTGAGCCAGCTAAGAGAGGGCGAGGACGGCCCAAGAAGTGTTTGGAAAGAGACCATACGAAGGGATCTTAGTTTTGTAGATATAAGCCCAGGATTGGCCCAAGATAGATATGAATGGAAGCGAAGAATCCACGTAGCCGATCCTACTTAATTGTGGGAAAAGGCTTTGTTGTTGTTGTTGTTTGGAACAACGGTTCGATTTACATCATAAATGAAATATACAACATGATAATATGAAAGAAATGCACAAAATAAATATGAGATACAAAAAATAACATAAAAATAAGAGGTAACATGATATATTGAGTTACTAACTACTAACTAATGAAACTAAGTTACTAACAATAGTATAAAATGAGAATAGAAAAATAAAAAAAGTAATTTAAAATTAGCCGACTAAGGGGCCCTATTAATCGAGTCGACCGACTAGGCCTAGTCGAGTCAGCTAACCCACCCCCCTTTGACGCGACTAATCGAGCTAACTAGTTAGTCGATTTTTGCAAGTTTCCTCATGACCACCCATACCCCAAATATTCAATATTAGGACTTTCTTTTTCTTTTTAGGAAAGGACTTCCATCGAGTAGGTGTGTGCCAAAAAACATTCATTTGGCAGCCTACGTACCCCTACATAGTTATCAAGACATGTATGCAGTGTATTGCATCATCATTGATGATTGCTATGGTACTTCCCCTTCTGATTGTTCTAGTTAAGTAAGCACGCCATCAGCTTATCATCCACAGGAACAAACGCATAGACTCTTGATGTGTCATTTATCGTACACTTCAACCACCTCGAGTCATTAACTTCCTCCTCTTACGCGATAAACACCAAAGGAAGCTCAATCTAAGTACTCCCATCCCCAATCTCCTCCAGCCGCTTCTTAGCAGCACACGAGAAATCTCAAAGCTTTGATAATTCACTCTAATCCAGCATTGTTCCCCTCAAAACACTCTCATTGAGATCCCAGCATGTTTCAGTAGAGAAGGAATCAAACTGACAAAGAAATGAGCACCAATTGCCCCATCATTAATCACCTTTATCATGACAAAGCTAAATTACCATGACTCTCGACCATTCAGCCACAAGTCCACCAATCATGTCTAACAGAAGGAAGAGAACAAGATCCTAATTCTCTAATGAGTGGTGGGGCATAATCGAAGTAATTGACAAACCCATACCAGCTAGGACAAAATGTTTGTATTGCTCACCTTCTGAGTCTAAGAGCCCTTCATACATGGATCTAGACAAAGATCTAAGGCCTTCTTTGACAACCATGAATGGCATGCAGATAAGCTCCTGAAAAAAAGGGTGTGCCCCAATATAAGGGTTGCCTTAAATGATCGATAGCCAAATCCCAAATGCTAATTGGCCAACATAACTAGTAATAACATGCCCATGGTATTCGCAACTAGTATGGCATTAATTGCAAGGAAATTATAGAATCATCATAAAAGATAACTTGTGACGCCAATCCAACACCAAACCATTGGAGTTGTGATGGGGGTTTTGTCAAGCATGTCATTATCCAAAAGAAAATTAAGGCCAAGCATGAATGAAGTGCGACTAGCACAAAGAACCATCCAATCTGAGCACACCCCCCTCGAATTACCTTAAAGCTCTTCACCTAATTGTAGTCCATCTCAAAGAATTTCCTTCATCCGTCCCATCGAGGAGAGGACCGTGAGAACAATCTCAAAGCTTCTTAACCTTAAGAACATGCCCTCGATCAACACCGACCATATTGATTCGCAGCACCACTTCCTTATGAAAGGATGGGTGACACCATCGCACTACGGTCCTACCATTGAGAACTCATATGCATCGACACCATTTAGGAAAGTGCCAAACTACTCTATCGACATGCCTCAGACGCACAATGTATTATCTTTAAACCAAACATCATCCTCTGATAACTGTCCAACTCATGGCTACAACCTTAGAAATCAATAAATCTCTTGCTAGACAAACTGTCCAACTCATGGTTACCACCTTAATCCTTCCCTCATCAAAACCCCTCCCATCGATGCACAAGGAGTCACAGAAAGTGGGATTCATCTTCAAAATGCAAGCTAGGAAAATACTCCCCCTCTCATTTTCGTCTAAAATCCAAACAAGCAAAGAACAAGTGATTTATATTTTTTGAAGCTACTTTACATAGCGAGCATGCACCACTAATCCCATTGAACATCCTAGCAGACAGAGCATTTATAAAGATGTGCCCATGTCAAAGTAGATACAAGAAGATCACAATCCTTGTGAGAATCTTCCAACTTCCAATCACAATCCTGTGCAAAAATCATGGGTCAAAACAAATGACTAAATAAGCCTTCTACGTTTTTACTAGCCAAGAATGACGCATCCCTCCTAATTCATGTATCTCTCCCCTCCGAGGGCCTCCCAATTGCAAAAAACCTCTTCTGAACAAGACCAAGAAGTCATCGACCCTCTAGTCTGAAAGCTCTAAGTTGAAAAACCATGTCCACACCTTTGCAACATGAATGCCCCTGTGAAAAGTCAAGGCGAACAAACAAGGAAAAAGAGCACAAAAGGCACCAACCTTCATTCTGATCATCAGTCCAAACAAGCATGTTCAATACCCCATCATTGGATGTACAGATGGAGCAATAATAATATCACAAAATGGAGAAGTAACCTTACAATGAAAGACAAGGCCATCACATCAAGAACGCATAGAGGTAGGAAGAAATCTCATGGATAGATTGAACTAGCCTCGACAATAAATCTGAAAGATCTAGTTAGCAAACAGGGCCTAGTTCATCTCACCAGCAAAGGACACCTAGACTTCCTGTCATTTGCAGACCACATCAACACCTCATACTAGGGATGCAAACGGACGGATACGGATACGGATATAGGTATTACCGTATCCTTATCCGTTTTGAATACGAATACGGATGCGGATACGGATATTGACGGATAGTAAAACTATCTTAACATATCTTTAAAAAACGGATACGAATGTAAAACGGCTATTGATCGCATATGAGTAATGTTAGAAATACTTAATAGAATCGACTTATATATATAAGAATTGGATGGAAACCCCATGATATAAGTTTAATACATGTGTTTGTATCATAAAAATTATGCAAATATGGTAAAAGAAGGTATAGAATAATGCTATATAGGGTTAAAAATAAATCTATGACTATATTTATATACGAAAACGGATATACGGATACGGATGTTTGCGGATATCAAAATGATATCCATATCTGTATCCATTTTAAAACGGATACGGATGTGGATGTCAAAATATGTATAAAACGGATACGGTGACGGATCAGATACGGATATATCCATAATCGTTTGCATCCCTACCTCATACTCCACCAACGAAATCCATGTTTACTCCTCAGATGAAGATCACAAAAAACACATCATTCGAGAGTCAGAACCTTGTGGATGTCTATCGACAAAACTCGAGATGAGATAGAAAACTGGAATCCTTGAGAGCACAATCTTCACAAGCATAGTCCACCCCTCCCCCAAAGGCATGAACCTTCCACACTACCAAGTTCTTTTCATGCAATTTAATCACTACTAGTCAATCGAACTGTCTCAACCTACCATACACCAAGGGTAATCCAAGAAAGGTAATTGGCAGACTTGCCTGGGTTCCCCAAAATTATCTCAAATGATGCTACAACCTCTGAAGTCATGCCAAGAGGAAAGAACATTGACTTTCCCTCATTGATATGAAGGCCAAAAACCTCTCCAAAAATGTACATAATCTCCTTGATCCCTTTGTACTCAGGGTTCCAGCCTTCTACAAAGAAAATCGTATCATTTGCAAATTGAAGAGACAAAATGCAAAGCAATATCAAAAGAATACCCTGAGGAACCACCCCCCTTTAGACACTAATTTCACCATAACAGACAGAGGGTCTGCCAACCCAAAGAGGAACAAAGCCAATGGAAAACCTTGCTTAAACCAACTGTGTGGTATGAAAATATCCTCCCTCAGTCCTCCTACTAATTAAAACATAGCAAGAAGTCACAGTAATACACTTATTCATCCAAGCAATCCATTCACCCTGAAATACCATTCACACCAAGGAGAACAAAATGAAACTCCCATCAATGAAGTCATATGCTTTAATAAAGTCTACCTTCGACACCTTCCTGTAATTTTTATCCTCCTCCAATCCGCCCTAATTTCCATAGTCATGCGTACATTATTAAGTAGCTGACACCCCAAAATAAATGGCGATTGATCATGTCATTAATCAAATCCAGCACCACTCTAAGCATGTTCGCCAGCACCTTAACCAAAATGAAATAGTTTGCTTTTGATAATGAAATGGAACTAAGATTTCCTCCCTATGTATTTTATCTTTAGAACGAGGAAAATCAAAGACTTATTCAAATTCTCGAGACTCAAGTTGCCATCTTTGAATTTGTAAGTACGGTCATGGCATCTTCATCTATCACATTCTAAAATTCCCTGAAAAAGATAGTGAACCCATTCGATCAAAGAAATCCATCGACTTTCAGGTTAAAATCGATTGGTGAACATCCTCATGGCTAAACTCAATAATGAGTCTATCAACGTGCACCTTAGACAGCCTCTTCACTCTACCCAGCCAGTATGTACCGCTTACAAGGGCCTCCTACCGACTTCCAAAAAAAATGCACCATCGCCACACAACCAACCGCATGATCTCCTTGCACATGCGTGTCTCTAACACATATGGAGTATATGGGTGCTAGCCGTGGCAAGAAAAAACGGTGTTGGTGTCACTTGCATTTAGCCAAGTTTGCCACAAAATCTACCTCCATTATGTCCCTCTTTTCATGTCCTCTTCAAGGGTGATCTCATGTTGCATCCTTCTAGATAGCAACTCCTCTTTAAAGAGATCTAACTTATCCTTGATACCATCTAGTAAGACTTTCAACAAGGATCCCAATGTGCAGCTTCACCCGCTTTTAGTGTAATTCTGTCATGTACGCCATAAGCATCTTCCTCATCTCATCAAACTCCAATTCACCTTCGTAGCTGACACCTCCATCCGGAAAGATGACCAGAAGCTAGCCACATAATCCTCAAATCTATCATCAACCATACATATATCTCGAACATAAATATCAACCTTAAACGCACATCCTTGCCTGAATCCCAGAAGATAGGCATGTGATTGGAGTGCAACCTCGGAAAGGCGCAAATAGACATCTAAGAAAAAAGTTCCAAAAGACCAACTTATGCTAAAAACTGATCCAAGCAAGACATGTATGCGATGCTCTTCAAAGTGTACATCCCATGCCTCCAAGGATAAGGGATAAACTAAGCTACAACTAGAAGAAAAAGTCTCCGCACAAGGATCTTGCACGCACACCCCTCTAGCCATGGGAGAACCGAAATATACGTGGACACTAATATTGCCACCTATAATTGAACCATAAACCATCGCCACCTATAAGCCAGGGTAGGTTCGGAAGTGCACTGTGAACTATGGGTGAATCCTCCCATAACTCTTCATATTGAGGTCCCCCGAATCAGGCCATACAATACATGTATATTACAACCGTAAGCAGTATATCTGCAAGTTCCAAACTTGGAGATGATGTAAATTGTAAACAAGTGTCCCAACATCTGGCTCGTGGTTCTTTCATGATAATGCAGTGCTTCAAACCCTCAAGATAACTTTAGTTAATTTGTTGTATAGAGGACTGTTGTTAGAATAGAAAACCACTAGAGGAAAATAGAGAAGAAGAAGATAGACTTCAAAGAATAAGAGGTCGTAATAAAAAATGAAAAATCATAACATAAGAGGAAGATGGAAATGATCCTCAGTTTGCAGTTGCTTTTGTTTTCTTATAAAAAGATATTCATGAATCACCTTGGGGTTTCAAGTGACTAGATGATGAACGATGGAGCGAAGGAATGAGATGATGAGGCACATCGCCAAATTACCTAGCCTAGTCTCGATGCCATTAGATGCAACATAATACATCCTCGCCTCACATCATTGACCAGTCTTTAACAACAACAACAAAGCCTTTTCCCACAATTAAGTAGGGTCTGCTACATGGATTCTTTGCCTCCATTCAGATCCATCTTGGACCAATCCCAAGCTTATATCAACTACTTGCCTCAACCTTTTTTCGATCACACGTTCCCAAAGTAGGGGAATGCCCCAACGAAATCTGCATGTTTGCTTAAATCCATGTTGAAAAAGATCTGATTGTTATGAGGCAACTTCCTAAATAGTATTTAAAAATTATATTATTTAGGAAGTTGTCTCCGACTATTTTACGTTGGTTGTCGGCTACCTAACACAACCCACATAACCAGGGATTTGGGTGGTAGACACGCTGCACTACCACCGGACCATTAAAGTGAGTATAAATTAACACCCACTCCTCTAAATTTACATAAATAATAAGATGGATGTGTGCGATGATCGTAGAAAAAAAAACATCTATGACGAAGTGGTTAATAGGATAATGCCGATGCAATTTTTATGTTCCAAAGATACTAGATTAGAGGAGATAAATTTCTTTAGAGATAAAAACAAGAAGGAAATCTAATAATGGAAAAAATAGCTTGCAGAATGTGAAATCATAAAATGCTTTTAATAAGAGAAGTGACTTGTAAAGTTTCCCTCAATAACAAGATAAGGGCTTGTGAGGAATTCAATTTAACTGTAGTGTACACAAATATGGCAAAATAACCTACAAATGAAAATCTTCTTAGTAAAAAGCTGGAGAATGCCCCTGCTTCAAGTCAAGAAGTAGCTAGTAGGAGAAAGTGGCATAAGGCGAAACCGAGGGAGAGGATTGTCGTGAAACTTTTCAACCACCAAGGAAATAAGAAAAGTGTTGGGAAAATAAGAGAACTTGTTTATTCCATCAGCCCTAAGCTCTCTTATATAGGAGAGTAGCCTATGGGTAAATTACATAAAGAGTCCAACGAGAAAGAAAAATAACAAAAAGATACATAAGTGAATAATATTTGTTTACACTCCCCTCAAGATGGAGCATAGATATCAATCATGCTCAGCTTGGACGCACACTTCTGAAAGGGGCCTCGTAGTAATTCGTTGGTAAAAATATCTGTCGTTTGATTCTCTGAACTAACATGAGATGTAGCAATGAACCCCTTTTGAATCATGTCACGTATAAAGTGACAGTCAACTTCAATGTGCTTGGTCCGTTCATGAAATGCTGGATTATTTGCAATAAACAAGACCGCCTAATTGTCACATTCCAAAATCATAGGAAGTGGGACTTCTATTACCCACATCATTTCTGTGCAAACCTGGGCCATAGCCCTATATTCAGATTCAGCACTAGACCTTGCCATCACAGTTTGTTTCTTGCTCCTCCGTGAGACTAGAGAATCTCCAACATATACAGCAAACCCAGAAGTGGACTTCCTGTCCTTTGGACACCCTGCATAATCTGCATCTGCACATGCTGAGATATTAATCACCTTGCCTTTCTTGAAGAACAAACCTGCACCTGGAGATGACTTGAGATACCTGAGTATCATATGTATGACATCCATGTATACCTGACGTGGTTGCTCCATGAACTAGCTCACTCAACTCACAGCAAAGGCTATATGGGGCCTAGTAATAGTGACATAAAGAAGTTTGCTCACTAATTCTCTGTATCTTCTCCTATCCACCTCCTATGTATCACCATCATATAGCTTCATACTAGGGTCCATAGGTGTGGTGGCAGGTCGGCAACCAAGCATTCATGTTTCACTCAACAGGTCAGTGACATATTTACTCTGAGACATTACTAACCCATAAGGATTTCTGGCGAACTCCAGTACCAGAAAATATCTAAGAACTCCAAGGTCCTTGGTAACAAATTCACGACCCAGCATTTCTTTCACCTCCTTTATTTCATGTTCATCATCACCTGTAATCAGAATGTCGTCTACATAGACCATAATTGCAATAATACCTCTGGAAGTCTTTTGTACAAACAAGGAATGATCAGCATTAGAACGTTTGTATCCATGTTTCTCAAAGAGATCTGAGAGCTTCTGCAACCACGCTCTGGGACTCTGCTTAAGGCCATAGATAGCCTTATGAAGTCTGCACACCGTAGGATACTCCCCCTCAACAGCAAAACCAGGTGGCTGTTGCATGTAGACTTCCTCCTGTAAGTCACCATATAAGAATGCATTCTTCACATCCAACTGGTATAGCGGCCACTCACGAGTGACCGCAACAGACAGCAAGATTCATAGAGTGGAATGGCGGGCCACTGGCGAGAATGTATCAAGATAATCCACCCCATATGTCTGTGTAAAACCACGAGCAACAAGATGAGCCTTGTACCTATCAATACTGCCATCTGCATTCTGCTTGACTGTAAATACCCACTTGCAGCTCACTGGTGACACATCAGCAGGTACAGGAACCAGACTCCAAGTTCCTCTAGACTGAAGAGCTGCCATTTCTTCCTCCATGGCTAGACGCCATCTACTATCCTTCAACGCATCTTGGTAATTCCGTGAAATAGCTACTGCTGACAATGCGACGACGAAATTCCTGAAATCTCCAGTTAGTCGATCAAATGACACAGAAGCTGCTAAAGGATATGATGCGCAACTCCGCTTCGACTTTCGCATAGCAATAGGAACATATAAATCATTTGCATCCACGTCTGACCTCTGTAACACATCATGCTCAGAAAAATCATCAGATCCATCAATAGCAATATCTTCAGAACATACCTTAGGCGAGCTAGGTGATGAGCAATGACCATGAGCTGAAGTAGACCTGCGGGTATAATGAAATGGTAATGGTGAAACAGGTATAGTGACAGGAGGTGTAGAAGATGGTAACGGTTCTGGTGGTGGTGGTGGTGGTGACATGTAAATGGCATTAGTATTAGCAGGGGGTATCAACTGATCACCATAGGCTGTGAAATACATAATAGATTCAAAAAATGTAACATTTGCACTAACATGGTACCGCCTGCACAAAGGATCATAACACTTGTACCCCTTCTGAGTTCTGGAGTACCCAACGAAGACACACTTGACCGCCATAGGAAAGAGCTTGTCAGTCCCGCGGGACAACTGGTGGACAAAAGCAACCGAACCGAACACACGAGGAGTAAAGGAGAATAATTCTTTTCCAGGGAAGATAAGAGAGAAAGGGATCTTCTCACCTAGAACAGATGACGGCATACGATTGATTAGGTAACATGCTGTAAGAACAGCGTCACCCCAAAAAAAATGAGGAGCATGACTCGATATAAGAAGCGACCTGGTTACATCCAGTAAATGGCGATGTTTCCTTTCAGTGGCCCCATTTTGTTGGGAGGTATAGGCACAGGATGGTTGGTGGATGATCCCTTGGGATGAGAAATAACTGGATAGGACATGAGTACACAATTCCAGGGCATTATCACTTCTTACAATTTTAACAGATGCAGAAAAAATATTACGAATCTCATTAAGAAATTTGATGATAATATCCCCTGCTTCAGATTTATTCTTTAACAAAAATACCCATGACACACGAGAGAAATCATCCACAATAACTATACAAAACATGTGTCCCTGATGATCAGGAACACGACTTGGACCCCAGATATCGACGTGAAACAACCAGAACTTGGAGGTACTCCTCCGACACTGACGACTGGGAAAGGTAGATCGATGATGCTTTCCCAATTGACAAGCCTCACATTGAATAGATGTGTGAGGCGAAACCTGGGGTAACACACGACGCAGTTTCTGAAGCGGTAGATGTCCAAAGCGCATGTGCCATAACAGAGGAGAGACGGGTCAAGGAGGTAGAGATGAGGTTCCAGCAAAGGGAGTCTGATTGAGGCGATAGAGGCCTCCTTTCTCATAGCCACGCCCAATCACGTTGCCTGTAAGGATGTCCTGAAAAACAAGAGAAGATGGATCAAAAATCGCCCGACGCTGTAAATCCTTTGTAATTTGACTGATAGACAACAAATTCATTGAGAAATCAGGTGCGTGTAACACATTCTTGAGCTGCATAGATGACGTTAGTCTAATCTCCCACTGACAAGTAATCGGGGAATGTGTACCATTAGCAATGACCATTGTTCGACCTGGAGGGATCAATTTGTACCCTGTAAGTAGACTTTGATCGCCACATAGATGATGTGTAGCGCCCGAGTCCATAATCCATGTTAAAGTATCTGATCCACTACTAGTAAATGCATATATGCTACCTGATGCACTGGTAGATGCAGAGGCGGATGCGGCAGCATCAGACTGGTTCTCAGTAGTGGGTGATGGGCCAGATGGAGGAATAATACCCCTTAGACGGGCATCAAGATCATCAAAGCGCTGATCCAAAGAGGCTGCAGATGGAGGCTCTATCTGCTCAGCGACTCGTGCAGATGCAGGAAATCCATTCTTAGAGTAGCATGTGCGTGCCTTCGGTATGTCCAGTGCGATGGCAGTAGGTAGACGTTGGCCGAACACGGCCTTCTCTGCCACGAGGGACACGGCCACGAGCCTGATGATGGTGACCTCCACGACCTCGGTTGGCAGTCATGGCTGAAGAGGTCTGATTTGTAGTCGTAGAAGGAACAGTGATGCGGCTCAGCTTGTGAAAGGCTTCTTCCATAGGAGGAATAGTAGAATCTGCCAAGATCTGGGACCGTGCTGCCTCATACTCAGGATCAAGGGCAGTGAGGAAAACTCCTACTATAGTAGCATTCCGGTAGGTCTTCTGTTGCTCTGGTGTGGCTGTCAGGGGCATGAAGTTATAAAGCTTCTCGAACATTCCTCGTAGGGATGTGTACAGTGAGTGTAGAGGACGTCCATTCTGCTTGATAGTGAATATGTCATGCTGGAGTTGCAGAATCTTTGTTTCATTCTTCGCTTGAGAATATGTGGCAGCCGGAATATCCTACATTGCTTTGGTTGTGGGCTTATGAAGAATATCATTGGCAATCTCGATTGCCAGAGTTCCAAATAGCCATACTTTGGCATATGCATCATCTGCCTCCCATGAGGCATTAACTCCAATCTTCACAGCAGGCTCTTCTTCAATAAGAATGTGTTTCTTACATGTTGACTTCATCATACTCATGAACTGCATAGCCCATAGTTCATAGTTCGAACCATCCATCTTCACAATCGACGCTGGACCTCGAAAGGCGCATATAGATGGAATCTCTGCCTTGCTTTCTGACATACTGATAACAAAAGACTGGAGTGGTAGACTGAAGATAAGATCGTCTACACGAACATAGACGGGTTTAGTTGCATGTGTAGACTCAAGAAACCAAACCCATTACTTTGGAGAAGTGCGAGCTTTTATGTGCACCGGAGTCAAGGGCTTTAGAAGGTCACGTGCAGGGACCACTCGTTGGGCACGTGGAGATCACCCGCACGAATCACGTGCACAGGTGGCGCGCACAGCACGCCGATTCACCGTGCGTAGGGACACAACGTGCACAGTGCGCACGTAGGCGAGGAGGCGAAGAGCACTGTGCCCTAGCACACGGAGGCACACAGTGCGCAGAGCATGCACACGGGAAGTGTGCAAGGGTCAGCCGTGCACCGTGCGCAGAGGCAGAAGCACACCGTGCGCAGATGAGCAGAGGCAGAGGCGCACCGTGTGCAAGCACGCGCAGAGGGCGCGCGGAGGCGGAGGGCGTACGGAGGCGGAGGGCGCGTGGAGGCGGAGTGCTTGAAGGTGGGGTTAGGGTTAGGGTTTGACTCGAGTAAATTGCATAACGAGTCCAACGGGAAAGAAAAATAACAAAAAGATACATAAATGAATAATATATGTTTACAAAAAGAAATAGCATATCCCAAACAAAGGAAAAAACACAGATCGCACCAACGGCATTTATGTCAAAGAAATAGCATGCACACATTACAACGGACAGAATCCATGCATTTGGTTAGCAGGTTAGTAAGGTCAGCTCTTTCGAGTGTTTATCCACCTATTTGG
Organism: Ottelia alismoides; assembly: GCA_037367405.1. NCBI lineage: Eukaryota > Viridiplantae > Streptophyta > Magnoliopsida > Alismatales > Hydrocharitaceae > Ottelia > Ottelia alismoides. The sequence continues at coordinate 99,778 of JAZKJV010010625.1, read as the reverse complement.
TTCATGGGATATCATGTGTGATATGACGTGGTTTATATATTTCAGTACGAATAATTAAAAAAAACGCATTTGTACGTTTAACCTACATATCCCAAACAAATAACATTAATTATCACACAGGTTTCACAAAACAAAATTTATGCTTCAACACCTGCTACCTAGGACGGGAAAAATAACATTCCACAAGTTTTACATTAAAAAATCTAAACACTTTTATAGCTAAACACAATGTATTTAAGTGTAAACGTCTGGGTCCTTGAATTTTATAGCCATTTGATTGAGATATACATCAATTCCAGTCTGGCTCATTCCAAGTCCTGATAGACAATGAGTGGACAACATTCTCATACTGCAACTATTATATAAATCTAGAACCATATTCAACAGGCATTCATAAAAGCCATAAATTAGTTAAATTTATCTCTTGGTAAATTATACCTGCTGAAACCTCCTGACACGTGTAAGACCAGTCAGCGCACCACTAAGTTCATTACGGTGCAGTACTCCAAAATCAGCTAGCCGTAAAGGCAATTCTAAAAAAAACAGACAAGAATTTATTTCAGAAGAAATAAGCAGTATATATGCAGGAACCATATCTCTCATAGAACACTTTTCGAGCACAAACAAATGAAAAGCTATAGAAAATGGAAATCAATATCTTATTTTAAAAAGAATAAATAGGCCAAAAAATGTTCATTTGGATAACAGATCAGTAGAACATTTTGTAGCATATCATAAAAGTGGTACTTGAGGAAGGAATAATAGAGAATGATATATTGAATGGACCTCGGTCCTTTTAAACAAAGAAGCTAAGGTTAGGGACAGGACATACAAATAAAAAACTACAAGACTTTTCTTCAAGGATTACAACACCCATATATTGCTAAAATAAATATCTAACATGCTCTAAATGTGAAAGCACCGCACAAGGTGAGGTTTTGTGAACTGCCATGGTGAATAAATGTGTGGTCTGATCTGAAGGAACACTATAAGTCCGCAAAAGTCATTTCCGTACATGGTCCATAGTGGAAAGGCAATCAACCTGAACATGTTTCATTCTCAATGAAATCTGAAGTCTACTATATGTTAATTGCAATAGTCTTGTCACATCATTATTTACTGGAATATGAAGATTACTAAGCAGTCAGCATGAATCAAGTGCATTTTTGCCTGGACCATCGGCAGGTATTCGCGCTCTACACTCGAGTCGCCACATATTTGCTCTCTGCGCTCTAGTGGGATATTACTGCTTTTGTATTGCTCCTCCATGTGACAAGGTTGCTCCTGATGTAAGTGTAGAAGCCAATGATGGAATTCCATCGGCAAAGAACCCTACAAAATCTACATCTCTATGATGTAATATCAAGTGATGTGTCCTCATTGTTGCCTGGACCATTGCCAAGCATTCAGTCTCCGCATTCAAGCAGGGCACTACGGCTTATTTATTCCACCCCCATGTGACAAGGTTTCTCCCGATGTGTGGAAGCCAGTGATGTACTTTCTCTCCAGGAGTTACCCTACATAATCTACATAGCAACATTAAGTGATGAGTGACTAGGGATAATAATGGATCAGATACGATCGGATATGCTTATTTACATATCCATATTCACTTCATCTCTATCGAATATGAATACGGATACAGATATGATTCGGATATACATTATGGAAACCATATCCATAAAAATATAGATATAAATTCAAATCGTATATTTATCGAATCCGAATACGGATTGAATAAAGAGCGGACTCGAATACGGAAAGAATAAAGAGCCAATCCAAATATGAATAGAAAAAAGAGTGAATCTAAATATGGATCCAATAAACACGGAATCCAAATACAAATCGAATAAAGACAACATCCGAATACAAAGTGATTTTTTATCGAATTTTATAATGATTAAAAACGATAATGAAATATAAATAAATTGCCTCGTTAAAAAGGACGCATCAAGGTGACATGCGTTCTTGACCGGAAGCAAAAGGAGGACAGGGATTCGTAACGAAAGTTAACTAATATCATGAATATATTGTATTAATAATATATAATACTAATACAATAACATGGGGTGGTCACTTATATTAAATTAACTAATATATAAAACAATATTAATGTTGTATTCGGATATCCGGATCCAAATCTGGATATTTAAGCTATTACCGTATATGTATCCGCATCTAGAAAATTTTTACAACACATATCTGTATTCTTTCCGTATACGATTAATATTCGGATACAGATATTCATATTAGGTATTTTTTCGAATACGGTAAGCGGGTATACGGATATATTTGTATTTGTTTTCATCCCTATGTGTGACAAATGGCAAACTCGTCACCATTACTCATCTTAAAGCTAAAAACTATTTAAACACACATAAAATCAATATGATATGAGAATCATAAGAAAACAACTAAAAAATAAGAAGCATATATTAACATATAAAACAAAGTAAAAAGGTCTAATTAGAAAATCAGCATCAAACCACCAAAGCTTGAATATTATATATATATATATATTGTACAGTACATATCTCAAACCCCCAAGAATATATGATATTTATTCTTAAATCGAATTATGCAACTTTGGTAAAGGTTTATGCAAATCAAGATTCTAAGTTTTTTTTTGCACCTTTCAACCCGAAACCCTAAAACCCTAAGAATTAGTATAATCTTTCTTTTCTTAAAAAATGATATTGATCTGTTTGACAACATTCCAAGATTTTATCATCATTGTCCATGGCCGATCTAGTTCAAATTTAACAAAAGATATTGGCATTAACACTTAATATTATAATTTCAAAACCCCCTTCCATATATTAGAATCAAAAGCATATTTTCTCAACCTTCAAAACGGAGTGCTCGATCCATCATTACTAGGTATCCTAATGGACAATCGTTGATATCGATATTGATCTTACCATAAACATACTCAAAGTCAAATGAAAACCGTAAATATATCAAACAAATATGGGAAGTATGCTACAATATCCTTAAAATGGATATAAATACAAGTACTTGTCAAACAGATATGAATAATCATAGGATGGAAAGTATGCAACCATATCCTTGAAAAGGATATAAATACGAGTACTTGTCAAACAGATATGAATAATCATCGGATAGGTGTAGATTATCCACCGGATAATTGGTATGTCCTAACATGCTTCAATATTTAGATAATACATACTGTTACAACATTAAAATGTTGTGTATTATAAAACTTAAATTAAATAATTGCTTTGAAAAACATTTACAAGAAATGAACAGCATGTACAGAGTAGAGGTAAGTTGGGAAAAAAGAAATTGGGCTTGGGTTACAGTGAGTAGACTAAGAATAACTTCTTCCGTTTTATTCAATTTACTTGTATCACAGTTATGGGTTGAAATATCAAATATGAACAGCTGAACAAGAGTAAAGAAGAAAACAAAAGTTATGTAGCTCATGATAATTCTAAAGAACATTCCCACTCCACAAGAGAAGGGACTCTCTGAGTTAGATCATCACAGTTTACCTCTCATTGGATAATACAAATGTTGGGTCGTTTTATGTAGCCCCATCAACATACCCAAGTCCCGCCACTAAGAAACAAAAGACTAAAATGAGAATAATGTAATCGGATCATGTTATCAAATTACCTATCTAAATATGTACCCTGACACCCCCCCCCTCAAGCTAGAGCTAGAAAAGCAACATGTTATGAAAGAAAGCACTCAACACATTTTCGCTTGATGAATCTATTGACGAGTTTGGAGGAGACTTTCTTGAAGTAATCACTATAAAGAGAAGACCCGCATGAAGAAGATTGCACCGGAAGGAAACCCATGCTTAGTAGGGGTGTTCAATGTTTTCGGATCAAACGAGTACCCGATCCATCAAGGCTCTTCTGACCCTAAGCTCACAGGTACCCGAGATAAATATACGGGTCGAGTACCCGTGAGCAGCCGACCCAGTCAAAGTTGATGACCCGGTGAGAAAAACCTGCTCGAATACTAGGTACCCGATTGGGCACTTTCAAAATCCCGAAAAGGTCACATCCAAACAGGCAAACCCCTCACGACTCACTTGATTAAATCCCACTTTCATAACCCCAGGACTGTGCATACATATTGATTACACTTGATTAAATCCCGATGAAGCTATGCATCCTTGCAGATCAAATTAACTATACTTTCAATTATACTTGTGATGTGTATAAATGCGACCACTGTTGTCAAGTCATATTGAATATAGAAACAATTACTCCAATGTGTGACATTGTCCTCTTACCAACCCTCATGGCAGCTTCAGCTAATGCCAAGGAGCAGCTGGTGATGGCCATCTTAATATTCGGTGACTTCCTCATCGACATCAGTAACAACAACGCCTTTGATCGTTTCCTTCGCCAAAGCCAACTACTACCCATATAGCATCAACTTATCTGACAGCTTCACCGGTCGCTACTACAATGGCTTCACCATGGCACGCGTTGTCGGTAACACATGATGACCAACATGTTATTACTTTAGGATGCATTTGAATAATTAAACAATCGAAGCAACATTTTTCAAAAACTAGGATGGTTTTAAAATGGATGCATTATCTATCATGGTAGTTGTTTGGTGCAGATGTCCTCCTCGACCTACCGATGACCCTGCTCATGAGCATACATCCAAAAAGGACTCGCTCCACGGTCTCACTGTGTCGACGATCGTAGGGATACTCGAGGATACCGACAGGAACGTCGTAAGTCTACCCCTTCAGGATGCATGCATGAGGAACACCCAAGCATAGCCTCCTGCATATTAGATCAATATTGCATATAAATCATTCACATACAAGCATAACGAAGACTTCTGATTTCAAGGAAAAATCATTTGATGTGTTTGTTACATAGTTAATCCATCTAATTCATGTAACATCGAAATCTTTGTACTAACATACCCATGACATATTTTATAAAATTTTGTATAAGTTTTTGTTTATTAATGAGATAATATAATGTTTGTGAATTAAATCTATAATTATTTTCGTGGAAATGACATCCTACATGTACCCGTAGGTACCTATGACCCATTCAAATAACCAGAGTACCCATTAGAAGCAGGTACGAATTAGAACGAGCATTTCGGCCCATGATCCAATAACGATGGGTCAGGGTAGGTCATTGATCCAATGGGTCAGGTACCCGTCCCACAAACACCCCTACTGCTTAGATTAGGTGCTCGACAAGGATGGCCAACTAGAGGGAAACAAGTTCCAATATTGATCTCCATGCATTACGTTGATGTACAATAGAATTCTGATACGATGTTATTCGGTAGTATTTGAAGTCCATCCAAACTAATAGTAGTCAATGTCAAGCATTGAACATAGATTGATACTTATAAAAAGATCTTGAGAAAGTTTAAAAAAGGACATGTCATATAGGTGGCATCAAGAGTAGTTTCTCTCATATATGGACCTCAAATAATGAGTTACTCTCATATAAGAACATGGAGAGATGTTCTTTATAGGAATATTGAAGAGGATATCCTGTTTTGGGGCAACGAATCGAGGAAGATGGATAGAAAACTCTAAAACAATGATCTCGTGTAGAAGAAAACGTGTACAATAATCTCTCTCACTCTTTCTCCCAAACTTGTTGGAAGCCTAAGATAATCAACAATGTTGAGAGAAAAAATGGGATTCAAACAAATAGCTTTTTTTCTTTTTTCCTCATTTCTTTCTCCTTTTTCACTTTATTTTCATCATTTCTATTCTCATTCATTCTTGTACTCACGGTCATTTTTCCTCTTCTTTCTCTTTTAATTTTTCTAAAGAATAGAGGAGCATTTAGAATAAATAAACAAAAGTGGAAAGTAAGTATATTGAACAAATACATTAAAATTTTGAAAAGAATCCAAAGGCATCTCATGCCCAAAAATGATAACCATGTGTTTTTCTTCTTTCTTTTTGAATAATAACCACCTAGGTTTCAGGGGGGCTAAATTGTCATATTACAATGAAATTTCGCCAAAACTCAAATGTCTCCAAGTAAGCGAAATCGGTATCCAACATGAGGCAAACTTCTGATGAAATGTGGTGAAATACGTGAACTATGGCAAAATGTCGGTGAAATAGGCAAACCTAATGCCTTTAAGGAGTCCTCTTGCTTCAATAAGTATCTTAAGATTTAAGTATATAAATTGCCACATATAACACTAGATTGGAAACAACTGGTGTGATAATCCTAAAACTCATTTTGCAAATCCCTACATATTACTTACTAAAACTTAACTCAAATAATGCATGTACATATTTGTCTGGGTTTAAAAGGAGACAAAATGGGATCCTCATTTCAGACATGGAGACTTTTTTTCCTCGTTATTGAAAGTTGTGAAGATGAAAATCAAATTATAATTGCATGATATAAGATCATTATTAGTATAAATACATGAATACATCAAAGCAAAACATACGAGTAGCATATGTAATGCATGATACACTGCAAGAATGTCTAGTTTATGTGTATAATAAAGTTACAACATGGTCTTTTATCTAATATTTTATATAAATTCGGGAAAACTTCAGCACACATGTAATTCATTAGTCTTCTTTCTAGTGCATATGTATATCAATGTTTTAGGATGTGGTACATAATGTGCTACGAACCAAACATCCCAACACCTATACTTTAGTAAAGAACATGCATATCTTATTTATTGAATTCAAATCATTGGGAATCCTGATTTCAGAAATAATGACAACCACAAAATTCCCCAAAATTGTGCTTCCCAAACTCGGGAAAATGACATCAAAATCGATAATGCCACGGGTACGAGAATCTAACAACAGAAAGCACCATCACAGGCCTTAGGATCTCGCAACGCCATCTCTTCGAATCAAGGCAATGCAACTCATGTTTGCTCGTTTGGAGCCACTACTAAACATACCTACTCATCTTCAAGAACCTCATGTTGCTTCGTCGACTCTATTTTTATCTATTGACAATCGATCGTCAATGCATATGAGTGGTGTCATATCAATCACACAGTGATGATCAAGATGGTTGCACGGCTTTACTCGTTACCAAAGAAAAAATTTAAGTGGTATCATTGGCTGTCCAACCATAATTCCAAGTGTCCTACAATATGCATGTATCCTCACACGTTGCAACAAGTCTGTAAGCATGTATTGCCTTGTGTTGTGTGGTAGCCTTGCTTTTTTCTTTAAGATAAACATCAAGAAAGTTGTAGGGACGAAAATAAAATATTAAAATAATCATTATAACAAATACTCTGATACAATGTTGAAATATAAAATGTGTGCAACAAATCAAAAACAAGAAAGAATAAAACATGATTAGTGTGTTGTTTGCAACAATCCCTAAGAATTTCCCCTACTGCATGAGAGAAAGAACCCTCTAGGCCAAATCTTCATATTATATAAACTCAAGAAAAACAAGAGGTGTGGGGATCTTTGCATCACACCACTAACACACCTAAGTATTACCGCTACAAAATGTGGGACTAAACATGCAAGCAGTATAAATTGATCTCGAGATCTAACCCCAATGAAATACACATTCTTACAATCTGAACATGTGTAAGGCCTTCAAATGTATAAAATAATTATACATCTCCCTAATAAATATACGAAACGCATTCACACTTGTCTCATCGGCACCACGGGAAAATGTACATATGGAATACAAGAACAAAAACCATGAAAACATCATGGGACAATCCCAATAAACTTTGGTCCCACATCTCTCCAAAGCTCCATCGTCTAGTTGTCTCTCTTACAAAGGGATGCATGATTTGTTACGATTTCAATAAAATCCATACTGACTCAACTCAACTGCTTTTTGATGCATGAGTTTAAAACCACCATCCTGGAATAGATCGGCTTATCCAACTACTTTGAGAACCCTTGAGCATGTGGTGGTGCCCCCTAACACCCCCACCCCCATCCCCAACAGATGGATGTTTCAATTAGGGGAGGGAGGTCCAGCGTCCAGGTTTAGGTTGAAGATATAGATAGAATTAATGGCACCGACTTAAGATCGATTGTGCTATTGAATGGAATAACCCCACCTTTAAGAAAGCAACCATGCAACCAAACCACTAAACAAGGATTGTCCCAACCCACAAATGTGAGACGAACTACCATACATGTAAGAGGTACGTACCAATCAATCGATGCCATCATCCCTACTCTGAAAGCATTGTTTTTGACATAGGAGGCTCGATTCTCATTCCCAACATCACAAAAAGACATCCATTCATCCAAGGTCAGACCTTTGATGCTCATCCTACACAAATTTCCTCTTTATATATACATACTTTGCACATATTAGGAACAAAAACCATGTTTTCCATATAAAAGTCTCCGATTACATAAACTCATATTCTCATTGAGTCTGGAGCAGAGGGAATGATTATGCTGTATATTTTAAAATCCCATCCATAATTTCAAATATACCATTATTCTATGGAAAATCAAGATTGAATTGACCTCCAAGAAAAGAAATTGTTATAGGTTTTTTGTCTCTTCTCCCACAATCTATGCAAGTGATGCAAGTCACGTGAACAGCCAGACCTCCATAGAAGAGCCCCAATGATCCAACCAGACATAAGAAAACCCGAGCTCAAAAAATATGAGCAGTCGAGTTAAAAACCCAAAACTAGGATAGTTGCTTCATGAGAAAACAGCAACCAAAATACACCATTAATGACTGATCACGAAATCCATTTATGCCGGCAAGCATGTAAGTAACTCTCGGTTAATTACCTTTCAATATTTTTAGTTAATAATGACAATAAAAACTGCACCACGGGCCTCAATCTTTTTTGGAGACAAGGAGAAAGTTTTGGCGTAGTGGACTAATGGCCTTCAGAGAAACAGAGGATCAAAGCATGACTATGTGCATCATTAAGCAATATTTAACTTAGAATTGCATCCCCCTTTCAAGACTCCTATTATGATTCTGAACTAAAGTTGTGAGAATGGCAAACAATTTATATTATTGATAGACCTCATGCACGATGAAACATGCTTTCACTAACCATATGCCGCTTTCTTGCTTTCAACTTCTGAAGTCAAAATCCTAAAATATCTTGCACTTGAAAGTCCCAAGAAAACATACTTCGAACTCGACGCAACACCACCATACGATTTGCAATTGCCAAATGCGGCCCTTACTTCAGCTCATTCAATATTGATAATCGATCCAAATTAGCTAACTCACCCAGTTCATTGTAATTGAAGAAAATCGCAGGTGTTACTTGAATGTTAGTAGATTGTAGAAGTCATCGTATAGCTTCTTGATTCTCTTTTGACCACTCGACTCTATACCCACCTGGGCCACCTCTAACCTTGCTGGAAGCAATTCCTATATCTGGCATTAAGTAGGTGTCAGGATGGGTTGAGAGATCATCATCAATTAAAGAAATATTATATTTTGAATATCCACTAATATATATATATATATGTGGGTGTGGGTGTGTGTGTGCAGGCATGTTTCACTAATATGCTCCTTTATTACTAGTCGCGATAGAAATAATAATATTAAAACTAATAATATATAAACTTCATTAAAATATATATAAGAGAGATCAGATAGATATCCATAAAAAAATTATATCCTTCAAAAATATTATATAGATACAATATGTATTCTTCAAAACTTTCAAACAAAAGTTGTCATATAATTATATATCCACCAAAATATAAAAATGTATACTTGTATCCTTGAAAACGGATACAATTGCAAATAAATACAGATATCGATGTCCATTTCCATTCCCGTGCATGTTATCCATGTTTCCCAAAAATCCAACAGGTGACACGAGTAGCCAACACACCAAGGATTTTGATTTTGACATTTACACTTCCACTTCATATGCTTATACCTTTTGTGATAAGATTTTACATTTCAATCCTTGGTTACCCATGATGTACATGATTATATTGAAACATTTATAAATAAGTTGATGATATTAAAATGTATCGGATATGGTCGCAACCCACTATACGAAAATCGAGGATGCAACAAATTATGCATGATATCCATTTTTATTCAGAATTTTCTTACTTCGTCAAGTAGTATTAAGTAATTATGGAAGCTAATTTATAACAACCCTAACACTAAACATCCTACAAGAATTTTATTTGGCCATATAGTTGACCGAGATATCATAAAGTTCAAAGCCTATTTCCTTTAATTACTTTGGTATCTTCCAACAAGAAGCATGATTCATGTAAACTTTATAAGTCGTCAATTTCGCAAAGCTTATCTTTGTTTAAGAATCCATTTGGTCAGTAGCGAAAAGATGGGCACCCCAGCTAATGTATTCAAGAGTAAAATGATTCACAAAGAGATTTATCAAAATGCTCAACCACATTTTCAATATAAAATATTTCATTTATAAAATCACTCCATTCCTCGCTAGATGTATAACCCATGATTGAGCTAACATATTAGTCCCTTCCATGCACACAGCCTCTCCAATTACTACCCACGGAGTTCCACAAAGTGTTCTCATCTTCAAATCGCACGCCAGCCAAATTCGCCATCTCCAAGATCCGTCTAGATTCCAAGGACTCGAAGAAGAGTTGCTTGATATCTTTTAATGCTCACCGACATCTAACACATATCACGTCACACCTTGATATCATCATGGCTTATTGTGCCCTCATCGTAAAACTCCCACATCTAGGCAGTCACTAAGACTTCATCCATTAGGGTCCAAACCCTCTCGTCCCAAACCTCAACATCCCGAACATCCTTACCGATTACCAAGGTTAATAAGCGAGGAAAGGGACGCTTCATATATTTGTTAATGTTCCTATTTAAACACCTACAAATTAATTACTAGGCATCAATTTCATATATTTTCTACACTATCATTACAATCCTTCCATTATCTTCCTTATACCCTTTTCTATTAAAGATATCAATTTCACCTCCCTTTTCCCAAGCACTATCTACATATAATCCAGAGTTTTTGCCTTCGCTACTAAAAAGGCATTTGCTTCTTTCTTTACCTTTCTTAAACTATGTTAAGTTGCATCTAAGGAGCCTTAAAATTCTTCTTTAATATTTTAAGTTTCTCCAATACTTACTCCACAACCATTTACTTATTAGCAGTAATGCATCTTCATTATACATACCTAAAGCCTCTTTCGCCTTTTTTTGTTATCTACTTATCTCCAAATTCTTACATAGGCATTAACATCTTCTCATCCAAATCTCATTGCCAAATCATTCATAAAGAAGTGAATATGTATTCCTCTTATTATTAAAGAAAGAATTTGTTTAAAAAAGTCAAACTAGTGCAAAATGAAAAGAAAATGTATTGCAGGATATATCATTTCTCCAACTAGCCCGATATCGCCATCACATTTGTATAGTTTTCGAGGATATCGAGAGAAATCCATTATGTATCCGCAATATGGTGAAATATGATGAACGTTCGAAAATCCTAGATCATACAATGTTGATGTTCTTATTTCGCGTCTCCCACATCGTATCGATTAATGCTTCTTATTGGGTTTCTAGTTGATGTTGTAGATTGATGTAATTGTTGTGTGCATATTGACAGTGTTAATGTGATCCATTGTTTACGATTAGGTTTCACATCCCTAAGCCCCTATAGAGGAGTCACGTCCAGACACTCTTTCCTAAACTGATCATGGAACACAAGTATATTGAACTAACTGAAGTGTTGAGATTTAAGGCATCTCAATACTAGTTCAAGGCCGATAATTATCCTTCTAATGAATAGGAATGTTGTGGTAGCATAACATCAAATAATTCTACATATCATGAGAGAATTAGACTGAATACACGGAGGCTATTTTATAATATCAGGAGCAAAGAATATATATGGGTGTGGCTCTACACAAGAATGTCTGGTGCCATTAGGAAAAAGGATGTGAATCTATTACATACGAAATATTGTAAACTACATTAATTTTCTTACACATTCTTTCATTACAATCAATAGCACATTCAACTTTCTCGAACATTTCAGTAATTCAACATATGGTATATGTAAGTAAATTGTATAATGCATGACATTTATAACTTAGGAGTTCTATTTCAAGATTTTAGAATTATGAGAACCTTAAATTTTGATTAAAAATGCCCTTTTCAAACCAATCCCGATTCCCAATGATAATGACGATACATCCCCAATACATATCTATTTCCAAAAATGAAGAAATGATGATATCAGTATTTGCAACCACAGTTTCCAAAACCATTGAAAATTGCGCACACATGAATACAAAAAGACATATTTTCCCACATGAATGTTAAATCTCCCACAAATTGGGGTACATGTGCACAAATGAAATTTCGGATCCCCTTCCCTAAAAAGATAAGTTAATTGTAATAATTTGATTAATAAGTGGTGGCACCTCTAACTACACTCATTTATCTCTTTGAATGCAAAATATGACGCTTTTGCCTTTCTAAACCACAATTAAAACAACTCCCTTCAGCATTGATAAGTTTTCCTCCAATCACATTGCCTATCACAACTTAAAACAAGTCCATTCGGTGTCCATAGCTTTAATCCAATCCAAATTGTCTCATGCAAGCAAAATATACTAATTTTACTCATATTCATCAATTTCATCATCGAGGTTGCCAAAAGGGATAGCATATTCCACATCTTAATCTGTGATGAATAGCATGTCAATATTCCATGCCCTCATCTGCAACTCATCTTTCTTAAGAGGATTCTAATAAGCTGTATTTTAAAGTATAGTACGTTTTTTAGAGTTAGCGAGACCTCAAAATTCATGATTCACTTTATAGAGTTAGAGTCGAACTTCCTTGTCTTTTTTTCCCCAATTCAGTTTGGCACACTTGACAGTGCATAGAAAGTGGTTTGTCAGTTGCTTTTATCTGAGATGACCATCTCACTCTCCAAATCCATCTCAAAGATGTAAAGACTGTTGACTTATTTGAGATGTACATGAGCATTGGGGTAGCAAGGCTTTGCATGTATCCCCCGTGCAGAAGCCCTCCACTAAATCGATGTTCCCAAAATCCTTGATGACATTCATTTTCTAAGAAAAGGAGACAATATTACATACAGAAGTTTAAGCTAAAGCCAGTTATCAATCAAAGTGATAAAAGGCTAAAAAAAGGATATCTAGTTAAAATCACCCAGGAATACTCTTATGTATCACTTCGCACACAAAGGAGGATAGAAATTACATTCCTCAAGAAAAATAAAATTCACCAAATCGATATGTTTCACCTCTGTACGACCGCACTCGGTGCTCGAACATGAGACAATGACCAGGACAGTTCATTGGTTTAAGGCCAAATTCTTGCTTCTCAATCTGCAAGAAATCGTTTTTGGGCAGTTAAGAAAAGCTCCATAAGTAGTGCAGCTCAAAAACATCACTTGCAAAGATAAAAGCTTCTTCTGACTTTAAAAAATATCAAACGACAGAAATCATAATTACAAATTTCCAAATTAAATCCTAGTTTACAATTATGAAGTAAATATGCTTTTTGACTGAATTGCTTAGCTCATACTAGTTCTGTAGCAAAAATAAATCGACAAAAAATCAAGACAGCAACTCCAACACGTAGGAGATACATGTGGACATGCATCCTCAAAATCAGGTCCAGAACATGTGAACTCAAATCAAACATTTAGCATATAAGATTAAGTTTGTGTTTACAAAAATAATAATAGTTTGTTGTCCAGGAAAAAATTGAACGACTAATCGACCTAGTCAACGGACTAATCTAGTTGATTACTCAGTCGATCAACTATTGACCAACTAAATAACAAGTGGCTAAAAATTTAACTCGGTCACCCACCAACTCAACCAGTCGAACCAACTAGTCAGGTTAGTCGATCGACTTTTACAACTATGATCGATAATAAGCAACCAAGATTATCCGTGTTTTTCTCCAGACACAGGAAATCGGTCCCATTCTCCTCCTTCATTAACCACAACCGAAACTCCCCTCATACTGCTAACATGCATATCACCAATTAAAGCAACCAAACATCAACTTCATCTACGTACTAACTCTATATGTAAAATAGAAACTTAGCCAACCAATCATGCAACTTGGTATCGATCTTTGTCGAGTAGACATCAAAATGTTATATCAGACACTAAGTATAGCGTGTCACACAACTTGTCGACCAGGGTCGTGGCCATATAAGTTTCTACCTGAAGCCCAAGGGTGCATACACATCCCTCGCAACAACTATCTCCGTATACACAAGCACAACGAGAAACCCATTCGTATGCAAGGTGATGTCTATTGGAAATCATTTGACAATTGTATTTCCATTTTTACAACTATCAATCCAGCTTTATGTGAGCATACCAATAAAGCATTGTCAACATTCCAACGACGAGATTCAAAGTGGTTTTATGTGCATTAAAAAGTCAACTGTAAATAACAAGTGGCTAAAAAATTAACATGGGTGCTTCCCGACACTATACATGCCATTAACTTTTCTAAGTTGAGCAGAATTACATATATGCTCCAATTTGGGGGAAGTGTTAAGAAATACATTAGTTCTTTATTTTACTCTACATTTAATAAATGGTTAACACACGTTGCCCTCACATGGTCTTTTTGTAAATCCTCCAGTAGGTTCCCCATATAGGGCTAGGGTTTAAATTATATTCACTCCAATATCTTACTTTAAATTTATTACATATTGTCTTGTTCTGCAGCATAGATTTCCTATCTTTTTCTTTAGGTTAATCTATCTTTCCCACTAGCCTTTTTTTGTTAACAAATGTCATTCATCCATTGGTCTCATTATCTACTAGAGGGTTACCGCTTCGACTAGATTGGTCTTCTACTATTACAAGAGCTATATATCTATTTTTGGAAAAACCAAAGAAAGACTATCCAAAATGAATAGCCATCCAACATTTATTGTAAAAGTAAGAAACGAGAAATATTACAAGACGATTCGCATCCCACCCATCACGAAAATGAATGTTTTAAGACTACAAACAATATTCTCAACATGGTCCTCCCTCAGTCTTGACCACCACATCCTTTCTTTGATTCCATATATACCCACAAGAATGAAATCTACCTTGCATCAATTGATTTATGTGGTTTTCACCATCCGCCTTCCATGTTATGAAGCATATCCAGAAACATTAGAACCATTGATGTCCACATAATATATTGTCATTGCTCTCCAACCCAGATTAGTCAAAACGCAAGAAAAAAGGCACATCCCCATCACCAATCCCATAAATTGGGAAAGTGCCCAAATATGCATCCTACCTATTTCGAAGACTTCTATGACCAGCCTTCTCCTCGGTAGCCAGACATAAAGTCTAACCTTCAATGGGGTTAACGGTCAAATCAAACAGCAACCATAGATCCATGACAAATTTGGGGTAGTCCCTTAGGATGTTCCATTCATTATTTATAAGCCTCTTAATCTGTAAAAATTATCCCCCCTCCATCTCCAAGCATTCATCACACCATTTGCCAAGTCACAACTCTCAATAATGTAACTATATAACTTACCTCATGCAATTCCTGATTTGAAAGAGTAAACAAAGAACAACGACAAAACACCATCACAATAGTGGGCAACATGTGCCTCTATGTCTACTACAAATACAAATAGTTTCGGAAAGACCGCTTCTGTTACCTTTTCAATAATAACCATCCCTTGGGATCTGATATCTTAATGATCACTCAGCTGCAAGGCCTTAAATGTCGGTTTCGGTCACCATTTCGATGACCGACCGAAACGGAATTTCGGTAGAATTTCGATCGAAATTCGATAGAAATTTCGATCATTTCGGTCATTTTTGTACTAGAGCCCTCATATTTCGGTCATTTCAGCCATTTCGGTCGGATTTTGATTTCGACAGAATATCGATATTCGACAGAAATTCGACTGAATTTTGTTGAAATTTGAGGCCATGCTCAGCTGTCATTATAAGAATAGCATAGGTTGATGCGTCATGGTATTATACCCTTCTAAAAAATCAAGGGTTTTTATCAGTTGTGCCCCTCTGAGATCTTGCAATTTCATTATGCCCCTCCTTTTTTAGGAATATCAGTTGTTCCCCCAAACTTCTTGTCTTTCTATCACTTGTACCCCTCAGGTTAATTGTCGTTCATTCCCAATGAAAACGGACGTTAACTTTGGAACATGACGGGAATTAAATTAAAAATAAAGTCTGAAAAGGACATTTTATCATCCTTTCTTCCTCCTTCCCCATCCTCTTCTTCCCTTCTCTTCCTCCACCCAGCCTCTTGCTCATGTACCGTCTCCTCCCCCGCCCCAAGGTGCGCCCTCTGATCTGAGCTCCTTCTCCCGCCATCGCACCGCCCATGTGCCCCCCCCCTGCCCGAGCGTCTCCCCCTGCCCCAGCCTCCAACCCCCGCCCCAGGTCGGCCCCCTATCCAACCTTCTCCCCTGCAGCTGCAACCCCACCGCCTCCCTTGCCCTTTCGCCCCCACGCCTACCCCTCCCATGCGCCTTCCCCTGCCCCCGCCGACCCATTGCACCTCCTCATCCCCCTGCCCGCGCCGCCCCATCACCTCCCCCTCCCCTGAACGTGTCGCCCCCTCACCCCCCACCCCCCCCCCCCCCGCCGGTGTTGCCCCCTCGCCTCCCCCTCCCCTTGCCTGTGTCACCCCCTCGCATCCCCCTGCCCCGCCGCCTTTGCGCCTCCTCCTCCCACGTGCCTCCCCCTACCACAGTCTCCCCCTCGCGCCCAAGTCGCCACCTGCCCCTACCACCCCCGCACCTCCCCCTTCCCCCGCCTCTTCCGCCCTCCTCCTCTGCCCCTCCTCCCCATCCCACCCCTCCTTTCCTCCACCGACCACCACCTCCTCCCCATCCAGCCCCTCTGCCCAATTCGTCGAGCTCCTCCCCTCTGTTGCAGTTGTAAAGAATCTGGAGAGGAAGGGCTGAAATTGGAGGGCTTTCATTATTTGTTAAGATAAATTTTCGACTAATTGATTCATGAAAACTCATTAAAAATCAACAAAATTCACCGTTTGATCCGTAATGAGTTATATATCCGTGAAAATGCAAAAATCTTAGAGATTCGATGGATGCAAGAAGGTGTAACTAAGAGAGAGAAATTATGAAGAGAAAGGAAGAAGAACAAATAGAGGAAGAAGATGAAGAAGAGGTTTAGACAATTATATCCCTCTTAATTGCATCATGGTTTGAAGAAACCATGGTTAACTTCGACTCAGTGATGGTTAAAGTAACGGAGGGGGACAAGTGATAGAACACCAAAAAGTCGGGGGCACTACTGATATTCCTAAAAAGGGAGGGGCATAACTGAAATTTGATCTCAGAGAGGCACAATTGATAAAAACCCAAAAATCAAAGCATGTGTGCCATTCATTGCCTATCATCCAATGATAAGTATCTACTATAAAATACCTCTAGCATCCTGCCAAGGATGCTCCCTCCCAATATCCTTAATACCAATTTGGTCATAAAAACCCCATTCAATGTCCTCAAGTTCCTCAAACCCTATATATATATATATCTCCTTTTTCAGACACAAGTCCTACTTTACAAAACACCATACACCCCTCTTCTAGTGCCCCTTCCAGGAAAAAACCCTCATGTTATCCAGTCTCTTCTCTATCTTCATAAGTGTCTTCAAGACAACGTAAAAAAAAAGGCATAAATGAGAATCAAAGTTACTAACACAAATTGTCCACTCTGAGGAGTAACTTGGCTTTCCAGCCTTGAAGCCTCTTTTCCATTCTTTGCATAATCAATCCGAAGTAATAAGACGAGGATGGCGTTAACCAACAAAGATAAACCAATATTCTAGGCATTAGAACAAAGACTACCCACCCTCTTCAAAAGGAAAAGACTTAGCGCTTAGGGAGGTGAAAGAACTTTACACAAAAAATGGCATATTTACATTGTTTCCAAAACTCTTTGTTAGATAAGGGCATTGTTGTGAAAACTAAAGAAAAGATACACAATCTCATGGAAAATAAAAATATAGGTCATCTTATCCTACTTTTAAGTGGGTATACGATGGCATTATAAGGGTAACAGGAGAACCACAGCACATGACGCTAACCTAGGCGATCACCCTAGAAAATGAAGGCACATAATAAGATAAGATAAAAAAATTAAGTATGCAAGTCAAGCACTTAGAAAAGGAGTTAACACAGCAAGATGAGAATCTCGTAAACTCATATAACGTATTTTGATACCGTTGTTTTTGTAGGCTTGTTAGGGAAACATATTTTTTGAGGGATCGATGTTAGAGCTCATGTATTAGCTCAGTGATGGAGAGACAAGTTTATGTTGGTTCATTAATGACCTTCCAAACACATCCCAACATTGATGAGCCCAAACGAAGTAAAACTCCAATTCAAACCCAAAAGCAGCTATTGATTTCGAGCATAATCAAAGCCAAGCTCCACTTTTGAAGCTCAAAAAATAGCTAGGGGCATCTGTTCATTTTGAGTTCAAGGATAAATAATGCAAGAAAGATGGTACTCCAATATAGGGATAACAACAATGTCATGTAGTACGAAAAATTTAAACATGATTTATTGTCAATATCTCAGGATCCTTTGGGATCTCGTGACTTTAAGGTGGTACCAACCAAAAGACAAGACATAAATAAGCATCCATTTAATTCTTTAAACACAAAACTCTTATAGAAATCAAAAACCATCCTTATTGCACATTTTGAACATATACCACATGGTCTCCTGCTAGAAACAAGTTCTTTAGACTTGTTGAAGCTATCAGCATTGGCTAACATGAAGCAACTTAACCCCATACCAACATTAGGTATGTATCTACATACTTACATAGTTTATTTCTCTTAAAGGTTTGATATTGGTATTCCCTTGGACATGACTGGATTGGTTGATACCGGCATTCATTTAGGGTAAAGCTGCATTTTGCTGGCTGAAAAAAAGTTATGCAACCTAAGAAATTGGGGGTGCATAAAGTGGGTTGGTTTTTCCACGCAGTGAATTGAAGTATAATAGCAATTTTTGCAGTCCATTAAAAAAATTCAATATTTTAAGGGCATGAATATATCGAGCGTACATTTGATAGAAACAACGGTGAGGGCTCGATGTGAAGATTGGAAACAATAACATTAAGAAAAAAGACTATTTTAGATACTTAGGATCTATTTTGCAACAGGATGGAAAAAATTGATGGAGATGTTACTCAGAATAAATGCAGGTAGGCTAAAGTAGAGGGGAGCATCTATTGTTCAGTGTGATACAAAAATACTTTCCAAAATCAAAGGAAACTTTTACAAAGCAACTGTGAGACCTACTATGCTCTATGGATCTGAACGCCTATGAACCATAGACAAGTGTAGAGAATGGCAGTAGTAGAAATGAAAATGCTAAGGTGAATGAGTGGACATACACATAAAGATCATATTCGCAATGATGCAATCAGAAGGAAAGTTGGTGTACATCCGATTAACGATAAGATGAGAGAGAACCGCTTAAGGTGGTTTGACCATTTGCAAAGAAGGTAGGATGATGCACTAGTTAAAAGATGCAAGTTTTGAAATGTTGAGCTGGCTAAGAGAGGGTGAGGAAGGCCCAACAAGTGTTGGAATGAGACTATCTGAAGGGATACTAGTTTCTTTGGATTGAAGCCAGAGAATGACCCAAAATAGATCTGAATGAAGGCAAAAAAGTCCATGTAGCCGACCCTACTTAATTGTGGGAAAAGGCTTTGTTGTAGTTGTATTTCAATGGCATACCAAGAAATCTCATGTGTTAGAGGGCTTTGTTGTAACTTGTATGTTAACAAAGGAAAAAAAAATCTAGACTCTTTTTTCTCCTTCTTCCTAGGAATCTCCTAATAGCCCCCTTGTTCCTCCCAATTTGTATAAAAGCAAAACAAAATATAATATACGTTTTGTTTCTTTTTTTAAATGGTGACCACCAATTTTAGGTGTTCACAGATGAAACCTCCATTAACTATATAAAATAAAAAAATGGATTTTATCACTTGTGCCCCTCCAAGATATCGCAATATCAGTTATGCCCCTATCTTTTTAGTAATATCAGTTGTGCCCCTCACTTCTTGCTCCGTCATCAGTTGTGCCCTTCCGTCAGATTGACCGTCAAAAAATTAAAATAACCATGGTTTATTCAAACCATGGTGTGGCTAAGAAGGGTATTATGGTCAAAACAAAATCAGCGGCGGAGGAGGAGCTCGAGGCGGACCGTGACGGGAGGAGGGGGAGGCCCAGAGGAGGGGGAGCAGGGTGTGGCGCCGGGGAGGGGAGGGAGCACAACGTCGGGGAGGGGAGGGGGCAGGGGCGGAGGCGGCGGGCTGGGAGGCGATGCGTGGCTGGGAGGAGGTGCAGCACCGGGGAGGAGGTGTGGCGCAGGGGAGGAGGTGCGGGGGGGAGGAGGTGAGGCACCGGGGAGGGGAGGTGGTGCGGAGGGGAGGAGGCGCGGCGCCGGGGAGGGAGGAGGTGCGGGGGGAAGGAGGTGCAGGCGGAGCCAACACGCGGTTGACAGCCGCGAGCGGTGGGACGTCTGGAGGCGCCGCAACCTGCGGCGTGTGCGCAGCAGGTCGGCGAGGCAGAGAAGGCAGGTCGGGGCACGGCGTGCGCCGCTGGGGTGCTCGGAGGAAGGGGGTCGGGCAGAGGAACGCCACGCGCGGCGTTGTTATGGAGCGGAAGCAGATTCGTGCGACCGAGCGGGCCTCGGCTGTTGATGCGCGACAGGGGGGAAGGTGCGGGGGGAGGAGTAGGTGCAGGGCTGGGAGGGGGTGCAGCGCCGAGGAGGGGAGGGGCGGCCCAAGGGAGGGAGCACGGCGCCGGGGAGGGGGCAGGGGTGGGGGGCTGGGAGGAGATGCGGGGCTGGGCGGCGCGGGGCAGGGGCGACGGGTTGGGAGGAGGTGCGGGGAGCTAGGGGCGGAGCTGGGCGACGCGGGGCAGGAGCGGGGGCAGAGAGGGAGGAGGAGGAGGTTGGAGGAGGAGGAAGAGGATGGGGAAGAGGAGGAAGAAGAAGAGGATGAGGAAGAGGGTGTAAAATGACCACATAACCTTTTTTAAAAAATTAATTCCGCTTATGTCCTCAAAGTTAACGTCCGTTTGCATTGTAGATGGACGGTAACTAACCATAGGGGCACAAGTGATAAAATAACAAGAAGTGAGGGGCACAACTGATATTACCAAAAAGATAGGGCATAACCGATATTGCGATATCTCGGAGGGGCACAAGTGATGAAATCCCATAAAAAATGCAAATGGAATGAAACAATGAGAGCATGCCCTTTTGGAATAAATCAAATAATCGCTCATTTCCCATCTTTCTCCATCTTCCAGCCCCGCCCCCCCCCACCCACCTCCCCCCCCAAATCTCTCTCCCAACTCGTCCCTCTTACTACCATTTGCTCATTATCATCTCTATCCTTCAAAACTCTGTCTCTCTCTCACTTGACACTTACCTCCATCCCCTGATCTCACACCTCTCTCTCATCAAATCTCTCTCCCCTCCAATGCTTTCCTCTCAATTTCTTCCTCTTCCATGACACTTCCCAATCTCTCTATCACTCTTTTAATTCTTCTTGTTCAAAGATCTCTCCCCCAACCCCTCTTTGCCTGCAATTACCTTTTCAATTCCATCCTCTTCATAAAAGTTATCCCTCTTAATATCTCTTTATCCATCATTTTTGTTCATGCATGCCACAGCCGGTTCGTCTTCTCACATCTTCTATCATTCATTCTTCACTCCCTTTCTTCTCTCTGGTTATTTGAGCATTTATGTTTAATCTGGTATTCATTGATGCTTTGCACTATATAGGAAAGCATGCCCACCTCAATACGCATAACATCTTGAGTAACTAGCATCTCTAGGTGCATTAAACTCTGAACCCAGGTGAATCATTTTTGTAGGCAAGGTTAAAACAATCCACACATCTCCTCTCAAAGTCACACCAACAACCATTTAACAAGCCATAGGACAACAAAGTGAAGAAATTACATGAACCAAGATGCAAATGACCTTTCAAAAGAAAAACAAAGAGATGTCTGGAGGAAAATATAAGATACAGCAAACTGAAAGATATAATAGCAGGCTGACCTCAAACACAAACATGTTCTCTTTGTAATTAGCAGCATGCCCAGATGTCTCCCAAAGTTGCATATTGTAAATGTTTGGGGACAAAACCTACATATATATATATATGAAAGTACATGGTGTTATTTATGGCCACATGTCATCGCACAGATAGACATACACAAAAATAGTGCTAACCTCCTGATAGCCTCTTTCTCTGTATTGAGATCGGATGAACTCCATTAATTTGTTATAAACTCTAGTTCCATGTGGTAAAAAGAAGCAGCTTCCAGGGCTATTGGCCAAAAAAATTAATATGCATATAAAAATGTCACGTGGAAAGAAAAGAATATTGTATTAAACAACCTTAGCGGGTGGAAAAAGAATAATTCTTGATTCTGTCCCAGGAGCCGGTGGTCATATTTCTTGGCTTCTTCCAACTGAGTAATGTATTCCTGCACAGATAGAAGGTTACATTAGGCCAAGGTGAGTAATTTACGACCTAAAAAGCATCACCAATTCCGCTGATGTCTTTGTCTTATCTATGAAACTATCCTTAGAAGAAATTTTTAATCGAGGAACTTATAAAACCTTTCTTTGAGTGCTTATTCAATGCTTGTTTGCAAAGGCATATATTCTTTCCAAAAATATTGAACTCCCTTGCATTTTTTAGTCAAAGGACCACAACTGGAGAGTAGTGGTCATCCAGAAAATTAACCAAGAAGGAAACGTGAACGTCAACACAGTGGGTGTCATCTCAATTTAAAAACAGCATTACTTTATTACATAACATATTTAGTACTGACTTTTTAAACACTTGAGTTTTATAGTAATTTGAGAAAGAATAGAGCAGCAAAAAGATTTAGGCTTTCAACCCATGAATTAAGTGAAACTGCATAGCAACGTATTTTATTTATATCTAAATACATCTATATACATAAAACTTTGTTACTTTAACTATTACATAAAGAAAATCAAGGGTTGCCCCCTGCCAAACCAAGATGTGTGTGTCTCGCTCACAGGAAAATCACCTCAATCCACGTCTTGTTTTTCGAACCTAGATCATATCATATGTTATATGATGTGAAAAATACTAATATATACATATATTATTAATATGAATGTTGCGTCAACTGGTTTGCATTATAAGGAATCAAGAATTACAGTTCGATTTTGAATAGAAATCAAAAAATACATATAATAGATGAAAAATAGAGAACTAGAAATGAAAAAATCTCTCTCACTGGGCATCTTTCATTTGCTAAAGTGCAATATATATGTGTGTGTGTGTGTGTGTATGTATGAATCAATATAGAGGTGTTTTATAACTTTGCAGAGTAGGATGCATTGTAGCCAGAACCGGCCGGTTATGGTCAATACCACTAGCCTATTGCTACATCTAACAGATGAAACCTAAACAATGACAAACCTTGAGACGTTTGGGATCTGGAAACGAAATTCCATAAACTCTTTGCAGACTTTCACGGTCTGCCTTGCCTCTCCAATATGATGATGATGCCTAACAAATTCAAAAAACAGAAATATAATTACAAAAGAAGACTATGAATCAGGTAATAATTAATTACAATATGTTACAAAATTACTACCTTCAAACAAGTAAAAGCTTTCACAAAAGATGTATTGGGAATATGAGGACCTCTGCATAAATCAACTAATGGACCACATCTGTAGACGGTAATTGTTTTATCTTCTGGTAATTCCTTAATAATTTCAACCTGCACCAGGTGAGTAAAATTATCCAGCATGAATAAAAGGGATGTTTTCAGAACAAGAAAAACAACTGCACAAACAAAAATTATAAAAAACACATAAAATAAGAAAATGCTTAAATTATTTGCCTTGAATTTATTTTCAGAAAACATTTCAAGCGCTTCTTCTCTGCTAACTTCAATCCGCTGAAACGGTTGCTTTTCCTGTATCATCATACAATTAATACCTCATGACTCATGAGTTGATTCCTGATCTCATCTACGATGAAAAAAATGTCAATAATGAATGATGTAGGATAACAGAAAATATGCACAAGGCAAAAGTTTTGGTGGCTCTTGCCTCGAACAGACATGACTGGGGAAATTATTTAACCTAGGACAGTAAGCTCGTCAATGATAGAGATAGTCACCTACATATACAGGGTGAGCAGAGCCCACAAATTCCAACTATTCTAAAGACAAAACCCAGTTACGAGAGCAATTAGGAAAAAAAACTCCAGTGAGGATAGAGACATTAAATTGGCAAGTATAGCCGAAACTCCGAAATATGCTTGATACATGTAAATATATCGATGCCTGGTTAATTATAAGAGGCTGTACTCGCATGTTAGAGATGGGCTAGTAATAGCATCTTGCAATAGTAACTCTGATTGGAAATGCCTATATAGCTTTTATTTTTAAAGAGGATATGGTTGACTGTTCACAATGGCTCACATCCCAATTACCAAATGGGCGTATGCACTATTGTCGAGCAACCATCGCAGTAAAATAGAAACAATATAACAAAGACATTAAAACATCCCTGCTCTTACAAACTTCCTATCATTTATGCCAAATGGTGCAGGCACATGAGATAAAGCGCCCAAGGCGACAAATCTGTCTGTATGTTCCTCTAAATAACTCATTCGGAAATTCTTATAACTGACACATGATGCTTTATAGCAACCTATTTAAAATTTCATAATGCAATGTGCCCCACTGGTTATCTAAAGAAAGAAACAAAGAAACTAAACCAGTATATGAAGCAATAATCAGAAGAACGACAAAAAGAGAAAATCTGTTAGAAGGGACGGCACAGAAGTTATTATAATGTATATACTATCCAATGCTGACACAGATCTGAGGAATCCAAGTAACAGATTGGTCGGCAGATTTTTCACCCGGTTGCAGAATCCCTTCCTCGGTTCCTCTCACAGTTGTTTAACCAGTACAAAATATTGAACATGAAATAGGTTTGGTTCTTCAATTATTTCTCCATTTGAGTGTTACTTTAGAAATTGAATCAAATCAAACTTGGATCTAAAGGTTTTCTACATACACACAATTCATCTTTTAGTTCCAAAAAATCATGGAAAAGAATATTTAACCATTAACATACCGCAACAGCTTTCAGGGCTTGGGCTTTTATTCGTTCAAAGTGATCCTCGTTTAATGTCAAATCATCATAGAATGCATCATAATAAAAACCCTGCACAAAATAGTTTTCAATAAGAACTTCTCAAATATAACAAGGTTCAAATAACTCTGATGCAGCTACCATAGCATTGCAATAAAGGATCAGCCACTAGACAACTTTAGTCCAATTGATGTAAATTGGAAATTTGCAATAGTGACAATTAAAATTTTAATGGTAGAAAATTAGTTTGTGAAAGAAACGGAGAGTGGGAGAAGAGAAGGCCCGCTGGATGCGAGGGATTTAAGGAAGAAGAAGCGCAGAGATGCGTCGAGGGAGAATGGAGAGGGAAAAAGAGATGAGATAAATCTCAATTTTAATTAACTTTGAATTATATTAAACAACAGACTACCATCCCCTTTATATAGGAGGGAAGGGATTACAAAAATAGAAAGAGAATAAATTTTCAAATCCTGATTGACTATTAATAAACTCTAAATATCTCTAACCGACTAACTACTTACTAGCCGACTAACAAATTTGATTTGAGATCACATGCAATCTCTTTATTTAAAATAAAATTGCAACGGATTCAATTAAATTAACTTGACCTTAATTTAATTAACGAACAAAAAATAGAGCCCTATTTATTTGTTTCACGCTGCAATAGCTCTCTGCTGCTTTGAAAAAAATCATCTCCCGATGAATTGCACAATCTTTGATTGTGGTAATGGAGATTTTCTCAACATTATAATTCTTTTCAATTGGAGGCGTGTATGCAATTTCATATCCCCTCACTTAAATAAAGGGTGTCTCATATACATAAAACTTCAACATTTAGGTAAAGAATCTTTTGGGGGAGCGGTCCCTTGAAAATTTTCCAAATCATTTCCCAAATTTTGATATGGAGGGATACGATTCTCGATTGGGAAATATATGCCTCCCTCGAGAAATCACTAGCTAGGATTTGCTCTCTCCCAAACACACAGCGACAGAAGACTCCCTTCGAAGGGCATCGATGCCAGCGGCGCGTTTGAAGCGCATGACAACTACAATGGCATCGACTGAAGATCCGACGGTTGTGGTTCTTGAAGTCGAGCCGACGATCGCAATGGAGATGGACCCTTTACCGGTGGTGAAACCCTAACGTACGGAGAAGGAAATATTACTGGGGGACTCCTGGCATCGATGTTGGGTTGGGTTTGGTGACAAAGTTGGGACTAGGGATGGTGATTCCAGGATTATGGGTTGTGGGGTTGTTAATGTGGAGAAAGGGGGTAATGGGGCTAGTGGGGTTTGAGCTGTTGGAAAGGGTAGTGGAGGTGTCGAGGTGGTGACATGTGCAGTTGTAGGAGAGCTGGAGCAGTGGGTTGGGGAACAAGTTGTGGGGAGGTTGGTGATGGTGTCGGAGTGGGGATGATGGGTGGAGGAGGTTGCGAGGAAGGGGAAAGTATATGGTAAGGCTTCGGTGGTGATGGGATGGTCGGAGGTGGTGACATAGTTGATTCCAACAGCGGTGGCTGATCGAAATTGGGCTGGACAGCAATTCCAGATGGTCCTTTTTCTTCTTTTTCTTTAGTTTCATCTTCATTGTGGCCTTCACACTCGCCTTGGACGAGGATTGCATTGACGACGACAACTGAAGATGGCGGTGGGGGTTCAGAAACCTCATGGATAGCAACTTCGGGTAGTTGCAGCGTCACAGATGGCGGTGGAGTCGATCGGATGGATCTTGAGGTTCGAAAATTTGCAGCCAACTCCTTAGACTCGACTGAAATTCGAGCAATATGGACATCAACTCTTTGTTGTAGGCTTCTTCGGCTCGCCGTTTAAATTCCATCGAACGAGTTTTAGTTGTGGCCTTCATTGTGGCCTTCAAACTCGCCTTGGACGAGGATTGCATTGACGACGACAACTGGAGATGGGGGTGGGGGTTCAGAAACCTCATGGACAGCAACTTCAGGTAGTTGCAGCGTCACAGATGGCGGTGGAGTTGATCAGATGGCTCTTGAGGTTCGAAAATTTGCAGCCAACTCCTTAGACTCGACTGAAATTCGAGCAATATGGACATCAACTCTTTGTTGTAGGCTTCTTCGGCTCGCCGTTTACGTTCCATCGAACGAGTTTTCATTATGCCTGCGCAAATATCTGTGCAGATCATCAGATCGTGAAGTTGCGGCTTGCTGGTTGGATGGGAATTGGTGTCCAACTTTCTCCGCGAATTTCTCGGATCAGAGGCTGGAGGAATTCTTGGCATTGATCGAGGCGGTGAGGGAGGTTGGGCGCCCTCCTGGGGGGCGCGATCACTGGAGCTGGAAGGAGACCCCCTTCTCGATCAAGAAGGCCTTTGGCGCTATCACTAGACCGCCACCGTCGGCGTCGGAGTGTATCACTCTTGATTGTGCCTTTCTGTGGGCTCTGAAGCTTCCGGAGCGGGTTGGCTTCTTTTTATGACTGTTGCGGAGGAAGAGGTTGATGACGAGGGACCGTTGTGCCCGTCTCTTAGGTGTGATTTCCGATAGATGTCTTCGTTGCGATGTGGCGGTTGAGTCTGTGGAGCATCTCTTTTTTTTATGCCCCAAGGTGGTTGAGATTTGGTAGGGGGCTGATTTGGGTTGGTGTTGCACTAGTGACCTCCAGTCGTTCTGGTCTGCGCTTCGGGCTAATAAGGGGAGGCGAATGCTGGAGTTGCTTTTTCCGGTGGCCGTGCTATGGGCGATTTGGCGGGGGAGAAATGACTTATTGTTCTCGAGCCAAAGGTTCTATAAGGAGAATGTGGGCTCTTTTGCAAAACACCTGGTGAGGGATTGGGCGTCGTAATGACTTTGTAGTGTGGTTTTGTTTTTTTTCTGTTGTCCTCTCTGTTCCCTCTTTTTATTAAATAACATTTTTGGGGAGTTCACCGTCGAGTGTATCCCCCTTGATTCTGGATTTCAAAAAAAACGATCTAAGGGCCATGCTCTGATACCAATTGATGTAAATTGGAAATTTGCAACGGCGAAAAATTAAAATTTTAATAGTAGAAAAATATTTGATGGAAGAAATGTAGGTGGGAGAAGAGAAGGCTCACCGGATGCGATGGATTTAAGTAAGAAGAAGCACAGAGATCGCGTCGAGGGAGAAGGGAGGGGGAGAGAGATGAGACAAACCTCAATTTAATTAACTCTGAATTGTATTAAATACTAGACTACCATCCCATTTACATAGGAGGGAAGGGGTTACAAAAATAGAAAGCGAATAAATTTTCAAATCCTAACTTATCCAAATTGACTCAAAATAGATTCTAAATATCTCTAACCAACTAACTACTTACTATAACCAACTAACTAATTTGATTTGAGATCACATGCGATCTCTTTATTTAAAATAAAAGTGCACGAACTCAATAAACGTAACTTGACCCTAATTTAATTAACGGGCGAAAAATAAAACCCTATTTATTTGTTTCGAGTTGTATCACCAATGCAGAAAAATCCAGCAGTTAATGCATATTGCTCTTTAAATCCAGACATCACAAAACAAACACAAGATTCAAAATGTGTTGTGTGTTGAGTCCCAATAGAAGCCACCATCAATTCAGTCACCCCTTCATGCACCCAGCCCACCCTAATGCAAACTTGAACCACTCAGCATACTCATGTGATTTTAGGTGTGTTCTACTCCATGAAGCTTCCGAAACTAGAAGAATGCAAGTTTTACAAATAGCAGTGGTAAACAATGGTGGTTCAGTCTACGATTATTGCTCCAATCCAGTTCATACCAGGTTCCATGATTTTGTTGTTATGTTCTAATAAAGATGCTTCTGCGGGAAATCCCGGAAAAAAAGTAACATTGGGAACATAATCTATTGCCAACTAAAGTAGTTGCAGTTGAAAGGTAAACTTTCCATAAATATGAATATATCGGAAATTAGGATTATACATTATATACAGTGAAGATGAAAATATAATAACTAAAATTTATATAATATCAGGCTAAGGGAATCATTCAAATGATCATTATGAACCAATCCGGTACATTTTTCTTGAAGAACAAACAAGTCAACCAAGTTGCTGATCTACAACTTTATACAATTGATATGCATTGAGAAATTCCAAGAGAACAAAATCCCCAAAACCAAACTCTGCTACATAGCCCCGAAAACAAAGCAATTGCTACATCTAGCACTTAGCTTCAATTCAATTCATATTGAATCATTCTCAGACTGATCAGTGAGTAATAACTGTTTACATACAGTAAAAATAACATCATTAATGTCTACAAGATGAGATTTGAGCACTTGCCTCCCCTCTAGTCGTGCAAGGACCAATGCAAAGCCTGCATCCATATTCCATCTCAAGAGACTGCGTGAAAGAAGCCAGATCAAAACCACATCAACCTAACAGAAACTATGAGTTTCGAATTGTAAAAATGACTTTAGAAGAAACCATGCCTTTTCGATGTTTTCAATAGTGAAAACACGACAATAAAATGAAAATAAAAAACATCAGCATTGCACTGTCAGCTCAGTCGCATATTCAGACTAAAAAGTATTGAACCAAAGCACAGCAAAGTAAATAATAAAGGCCTGACCTCACCAAGTATATGGGCACTAGAATGCCAAAAGGTGTCGCGTCCCTCTGGTGAGTCAAATTTGAATAGCTTCAATTCACAGTCTCCCTCCAGTGGTCTTGACATGTCCCAAAGTGCACCGTTTACCTTTTGATGAAAAAGAAGCAATTTAGTCAATGTCAAAAAACTGCACTTGACTTTTAAGCCAATACATCTGAACCACAGATTTTTAACAAACATTTGTAAAGCGCATGGCAGAGAGATAAAATTCTAGTTGGAAGAACTAATTTATAATGAACAAATGAATGCATCCAAAAACAGAAAAGAAAGAACAAATCGCAAGCTGAAAACAACAAAAAATAGAACTGGTGACTGCAATACGAGGTCTGAAACAAGATACTAAAAAAACAAGACAAATACATAAGATAGTGTTTGATACAATGAAATCGAATACATGTACCAGTATTCAAGACAAATTACTTTAGTTATAGAATTCACTAAAAGTATGTGACTGTAAGGGACAAAAACTACATCAGTATATAAGGTCATTTAAAAGGACTAAAAAATGAATAATAAGGGGGGAAACCCAAGATAAATACTTTAATAAAGTTAGTTAGACCCTTCAATATTAGTATGGAATATGGATTATAGTCCCACCTTGTGTGGAACCAATCCCTGTGACGGGATTGTAACTGTTACCATGACCCGGTAGTTTGTTTCTTTGTTGGTGACGCCAGATGATGGTCACCCAGTACCGGATGTCGTCCTCAGAAATTATTTAGAAGTAAAAAAGAATACACAACATGGCACAGTACTTTTATGCACACACAACAGGGACACAACATCTTTGTACAACATCTCACACTTGCACCGATTTACACACGACGAGTGCAATGTATTGATGATATCGATGTTGATGATAGTAACGATGTCCATATTGATGATCACCTTGATATGGAGTTGCTAACTATGATGAATTCGATAACTATATATATGAAGCCAAAAATAGACCGAATTGATATCACCCTTTAATTCGAATAAGCAAAAGCAATGTCTCCTCGCATAATAGGGATTCCAAACATTCATAACTGCATGTGAATGAGTAGAATTATTCATTCTCATTGGTATGTATCCATCAGAAATTGAACCTACAAATTTGCCTACTATGAGTAGGGCGCTTTAACCACATAGCATATACATTAGTTGACCACCGAGAGTTTAAGATGCAGTCATTCCAAACGGTTCAAATGATTGTGATAGTCCCATTCGGCAATCCCATTCGGCACTGCCTTTTACACACGCATTCTCCCCAGACTGAAAAATAGCTGAAAACACATCCACTAGTACCACACCAATCCACCAAATCAAAAGAGCACTTTAGCATGTCATAATCAGTAGACATGTGACGAAAAATGAACAATTTTCCCAAGATACACATGAGGCAACTACCATTTAAACCCCTCCTCACTTGCTCATGAGCACCACGGTAATCAGTCGTTCCCTCCTCGCCAGCCAAACATGCAGTCTCATCTTTAAAGGTATCTTTACATTCCAGATCAACTTGTTGTCCACTGTGCAAAGCAGTCCAACATCACCTGACTCACAAACATCTCATAAGTCCAAGAGACCACAAAATCGTCCTCTCACGTCCACCTCCACACGTCATGCTCGATGCTCTTGTCTCAACCCGTACCAAAGAGTGACCGCGTCCGCAAAGTCAGCAATTACCTTATTTGAGAAGCACATTGTGAATCTATGTTGCCAAATCCCCTCCCAACATCTGATAACTACCACTTGTCCATCCTTGGAAATCGCACAGCTTGGGGAATTTTTCAGCCAGCGCCCCTTTCCTCGACCAACAGTCCAACCATAGGCCAAAGTCCTCAACATCCCCCAACTTTCTACCAACGCCAAATTTAGTGTCAATTAACAATCTCACCCTCCTACACAGCTACATAAAGACCTTCATGTGCGTAGGAATTTTCCACCTCAATATTCTTTTCCAGTCAGCTACGCACCCCCAGGGTAAAAAATTATCGGGCCTTTGAAGCCATGCAAACCTTTCCCACTGAGAAGGTCCCATAACATCAGCTCCAACAGTCTCGCCCCTTAGTGGGCGCCCACCAATGCTCTAAGACCTGTAGCATCACAAAAAACTCATTTATTCGCTGATTCGAGAGCTCAGATCAGAAATGTGGGGGGAAAATTGCCCATCCTAGACATCTGCCACAGAACAAACAGCCAACACCATCAGCTACGAGAATCTCAACCCAAACACCTCGCCCTCAATCCAATCATCAGCCCATAACTTAAACCTGATACCATCCCAGATTACCGACCTCAAGAACGGGTTAATTTCCTCCACCACATCACAAATCCCCATCCAAAATTGCGAAGGGGCAGACCCAAGTTCCCAAGTCCCGCAAAGAAGAGTATGACCCGTATTTTTTTCTGGATCAGAGCGCGCACCAAAATGTCACCATCCCCCCAAAAACGAGTGATCCACTTGCTAAGCGTGACTTTATTCATCTCCAAGCTACACACTCCTAGACCGCCATCATCCTTCGGACAAGATATCGTTCCTCAATCTACCAAAGGCAACTCATTCAAACGCCCAGAAGACGACCACAAAAACCATATCATGATGCTCTCAAGCTTCTTTCTCACCCTCACAAGGACAAGATGGTAGGAAGAAAATAGAGATTGCAAAGAAAATCGATAGCAACAACACCGGTCTACCACTACGAGATAAAGAAACAAACTTCCGACATGCCAACCTCAGCTCCATCTTCTCGATCACCGATAACCAATCAGTCACGCGCTCTGTTCATGAAAGTGGTCTGTGCAGCCGCATATGCGAGCGCATATGCCTAAGTGTTCTCCTCATCGCACCGATTACCTTAAACCCCGCTTTATGCACCACTTGCGTATATATGGCCCGCATATGCACTCCGTGCACCCGCTTAAGGTCCAGTTGGGTAATTGAATCTTGATCTTAAGATCCATATCTTGTATTATTTTGATGCTATATATTAAATCAGATTAGGTAATACTATCTTTGATGGTTTTGATATTTAGTTGTACTAGTTTGAGCTCTACATGAAAATTATTTTTCTTAGATCTTCTGTTGGACCACATTTATTCATAAAATCAATTTAGTTGTATTCACTTTTGTAGATATTTATTTATTTTAAAAAAATAGAAAACCGCGTAGAACTGCATATACCCTGCTTATGCCCCTGCATACTGCTTAATCGCTATTCAGTGACATGTCCGAACGCATACGGATAACGCTTTCATGAACCTTGGTCAAGCTTATCCTCCCAACAATCAAGGGCACGCTAAGGTACCTCAATGATAAATCCCTACGTGGGGATCGCAACCACTCAGCACCGACCTCCTTCTCTTCCTCCAAGTTGAAGGGCGCAAACTACGATTTATTCCTATTAAGTTTTAATCCGAAAACCGCGCCAAAGATCTCAAGGACCACAGACGAACTTCTGCAACTCTCTGCACTTCCCTCCACAAAACGGATGGTATCATCCTCATATTAGAGAACGGGTAGCGAAATCTCCTCCCCATTGTAACCTCTTCGAAATCCTCTAGATATCGCACAATCAGCCATAACTGATAAAGCATCCGCCACAAGAACGAATAGCAGGGAGCCATAGGACAACCCTAACACACACCCTACTGCGGCTGGAAATATCCCCCTCCCCCGGTTGTCCATTCACAAGTATTGCACATGACGCAATCGTGATGCACCTCTTAATCCACTTATCCAGAAAGCCGCTTCTAAATAACGATGCCAACGGGAAGTATTAATCAACACTATCATACGCTACGAAAAATCAACCTTCCACATACTCCCCCCCCCCTCCGCCTTCCTCTGCCTCCAATCGACCACGATCTCAGAAGCCATTACCACATTATGCATGAGTTGTCTGACATGCAAGAAAGCACTCTGAACCAAAGAAATGATCGTTCTCAAAACCCTCCTCAAATGGTTAGCTAACAATTTGACCACATATAAGTAGATCGCACTAGAGAGAGCAATATGGCGATAATCTTTCACCATAGTTGCCACGTCCTTCTTAACCAGCAGAAATGACAGTAATCAATTGAGATCGAAACCACCTCAGGATGTGATCTCAAAAATCAAACCCCAAACCCATCACCTCCTAAATGGCCAGATCACAAAACTCCCTAACGAAGAAGTCTAGAAAACCATCCGACCCAAGTCAACCATTCGGATTCAGTGCAAGAACGATCGCAAAGACCTCTGGCAACTCGAAGAGCGTCGTCAACACCTCCACATCCGAGTTAGCAATGTACCTCAACCCCAAGCCCAACCATGCGCGCCTGCTCATGCTCTTGAAGTCTCTCGTACAGCCCTCGCAACCTCCTCACCACTAAATTCATCACCCCCAACTTCAATTGAGTAAATAGATTCCTCCTTCTACCGGTTGACATCACATGGAAGAATCTGGTGTATGCATCCCCTTCCTTCAATCATTATGATGCGACCTTTGCTCCATTGAAACTCCTACTTCCTTTCCCCCATCCTCAAGAATCTTATGCACCGCTCCACGACTATCTAACTCCTCCTTTAGTTCCATGAAATCCTCCAAAGAGTCCAATCTTACCATTTCTTCCTAAGCATGACTCCTTCATTGCTCGCGCAAACTACGACAGTCCTTCCTAAAAGCAATCAGTCTATGACGCGGCGCAGACAGCTTCCGAATAAACCTCATATTAGCAGAACCCTCCACCACCAAATTGGTCTAAAAAGAGACTAGATATCTCTAAATCCCTCCTCTAACATCCAGCATTGTGCATGTATCCAAGAATAAAGGTGTTTTCTTATAAGGTTCAGCCAATATTGAGACATATGCAGTCAGAACCATCACAGAAGTTGGTATTGCAACAGAAGAAACCTCATGGGGATGTTTTACAAGAAGATGCTCAATGTTTTAAACATCTCATGGTTCATGCAAAGTTAACATAAGGAGTTTGTTGTTTTCGGAGAACTGATATTTGAATATCTTAAGGATTCTCAGCAACAACGCCCATCAGTTGTTTTTGGATTTCTTTTAGTCACAGAAGGGGTCAGGCAGGGTTGTCCGTTGGCCCTGCATCTATTTGTGATAGTGGTGGATGTTTTAGTTGTGATGATGAGAACGATGGTTGAGGATGACTAGTGTTCTAGCTATAGGAGGGACGACATTACCATCCCGATTCTTCAATACGTGGACGACACGGTTCTTTTCCTGGACAAAGGATGCAAATATTCGGAGGGCATCTATTATAATGAGCATTTTTAGGGACATCTCTGAGTTGCAAATTAATAGAGGGAAGTCAGCAGTGATCTCTTTCGGTCTGTCTGAAGAGGAAGCAAGGATTATGGCTGAGATGGTGGGTTGCCCCACGACAGACTTACCCATTCCTTACTTGGGGCTTCCATTGATGGCGGGGAAGCTGAGATCGATTAACAGGAGGGTGCTACTGGAAAGGATGGAGGAAAGGTTGGTCAAATGGAAGGCGTCAATGCTCTCTAAGGGTGGGAAGTTGGTTCTCATGAAGAATGTCCTCTCGACAATCTCAATTTTCTTTTGTTCCACGAGACCGTTGCCGGTAGGGGTTTGTACAAGGATGGAGAAGCTGATGAGGAGATTTTTTTGGTCGGACGGTAGGCAGGAGAAGAGGGGTATTCATTTTGTGAAGTGGGGAGAAGTGACGTCGGCAAATAAGAAGGGTGAATTAGGGTTGATGCTGCTGGGAGAGATTAACATGGTGTTCATGGCAAAGTGGGTAGTGCGAATTTGGGGGATTTATTAGGACATGTTCTGTTGTCTACTCATGAAGATATATGATGTCAGCGCGTCTTTAGAGGTCAATCTGGGGTGTCTCCCATCATCCCTTTGGCGTGGGATTATGAAGGTTATCCTGGAGATCAGGATAAAGATGAGACAGGCGCTAGGGGATGGCGCCTCATTCTACTAATGAGATTGGTAGTGGATAGAGAGGTGTGGGGGCAGCAGATGTGGGACCATGGGACATGGTCCCCAAATTTTACGGCTACATTATCTAACCCAAGAGCATGGAAGGCTGTATCGATATCGTTTCGATATCGTATCGATACGATCTTTCAACGATATATCGACGATATCTCGCCGAAATATCGCCCATATCGACGAGCCTTTGTGAAGAAAATGCCTGGAAATCGGGATATATCACCATATCGGTGCCCATATCGGTCCCATGTCCATATCGATATATCGATGATCTATCGCTGATATATCGCGATATTTCCTTCCATGCCCAAGAGTAGAGGAGTTCCTTTCATAGCAGACTACACTACTTCAGGTTGAGGGTCCATCCTCGGGCAGGGACCATTTCTTGTGGGGTGATGGAAGATTCTCGGTGAGAAAGGCGTACCGCTTTCTACTTGAGGGTGGGGTGGAGGTGCAAGAAGAGCTTCAAGTGGACATGGGTTTGTTATGGCAGTCCAGGGTGCCTCGCAGAGTGAAGATTTTTCTATGGCTTTTCAGGCGTGGAAGGCTTCTCACCCAAGGCTTGTCGATGTCGGCTTTTGGGTTTGGATGACGTGGTATGTGAGAGATGCGGATTGGCAGTGGAAGACGCGGATCATCTTTTCTTTTCATGTGCGCTCTCTATGCAGACTTGGAACCGGGATGGCATCACGTGACTTGCACATGACGCGTGCATGTCTTTCTGGCGTATTGCAAGATTGGTATGTGGGTTTGGGCATGAGGGTATTCTATACCCTTTCACTGTGGTGTGGTCGATTTGGTGCGCAAGGAACGATGTCATTTTTGGAGAGGAGGTTTTTTCTGTGAGCGGGGTCTTAGCGCAATGTAGGACGCTATGTGCGGCATGGCGAGTTTGACAATGATGTAAAGATTTCCTTTTTTTCCTTTTTCTTGTGTGTTTTGTATCCCTTTCTAAATTAGTATACTTTTCACTGCGGTGAACCCCAAAGCGGGATGACACCCTTTTCGATTGCTCAAAAAAAAAACAACCCCATCAGCCTTTAATATGAAGCAACGGGAAAAGGGAATGCAACAGCAACTACTGGATTCCGAGCAGCAGTTATCAATAGCTTGCTCTTCTTTGGTTACTATACCCCAGCAGCAACCGTTGGTGACTGATTTGCAGCAAAAACACCAATTAATGATGGAGATTCAAAAGCATCAATCTTTGGAGACTCATAATCGTTTGCTTCATTCAGTTATGCAGAACGAATCTATGAAGGAACCACCTAGCTTAAGGCAGCAGATGGAATTTACTATTGAGAAACAACCACCTTCAAAGGACGTGGTTCAGCAACCAGCTCTGCATATGCAGCCACAGTCCTTCGAGGCTGCCCCTTAAAGAAACAGCAACCATCTGTGGTTGTTCCCCAGTAGCAGCAGCAACATGAAAAGCTTGCAATAGCTGCTCCTTTATTGGAAATGCAGACACAAAAACCTATTGTGGCTGTTCTACAGCAGCAGCAGAGAGCCTAAGACTCAGTTCTTACTAAAGAACTGAAGCAGCAGCAAATTTTGGTGTTGCAACAAATTGCTTTGGATCAGCAGCAAAATGCAAGGTCAGGAAGGATTGAAGCCACAGGATAAGTCATCTCTGCAACAGCAAGGGGTTTCCAATGTGCAACAAAAAGAGAACAGCAACTACAATATTCAAAATGTGGACAAGGGACAACAACAAGAACCACGTGCTTAAAAAGTGAACGTTCAGCAGGAGAAAAAAATTGTGCAACAGAAATTTTCAGAACCGTTGAGGCCTATACAACAACAACAACCCTCTATTGAAGAAAGCTCGGATCATAAGGAAGGATGGACTTTGGTTTCAAGAAAGAAAGGTACAAAAAAAACTTCCATCTTCTATGGGCAAAGGATAAAGCAACATGCAACAAAAGATGATCCAAGTTCAAGAGCAGCCAAGTCAGAAACCACATCTTGATTAACAGGAGATTGAACCTATTGCTTATAGAGATGAGAACATTGAGAACTTTCCTTCTGTATGCCCTACCAGTCTCCAAAGACAAACAATTTCAAGGTATGGCTACCCACTCTAGAGAAGAAATCAATGGCATATTATTGAAAAAGATTGAAGGAGAAAGAAGGGGATGCTCCTTGAAGATTATGTTTAGCCATTTACTTTCTTTTGGACACTGTAAGGCATTGTGTATATCATAGAGAACGTAACACGTTGTATTTATAATCATATTAATATATACGTTTTGTGAAGGGTCCCAGTTTTGGGATACCACCCGCCCCCTTTTTTCAAAAATATTTAGCCATTTACTTTCTTTTCTTTTACCACTTGTAGTTTTTCCTAAGGCCATGTTGGCCACCTCAATACTCATAGCTTTCTCTTTTACAAAGTCATGTTGGCCACCTACACTTCTAAAGGCTATATGCCTACCACAATGCACTTCATGTACTTATCTTTTGAATGAAGAAAAGCGGTTACCCAAGAAGCACAAAATCGGGCTCGGTAATTAAAAAAAACATACTAACATGTATCAAATATGTGTGTAGATGTCTTGATTAGTTTCAGGAACATTGATCTCCAACTTCAGAAGGAGGGTTGAAACTTTCATTCAAAAATGAGGGACTCATTGACCGATCAGCATGCCAAGGGTCAAGAGGAGGCAGCACCCCCCACCACCCTACCACACAAAAAAAGAGCTCGAGGGCATTGTTCCAAAACAAAATCATAAATTCGATTATTTATTCATCTAGGATTAGTATATAAATATGTAAATCACGGGAGTAGCAACAAACTCTTAAACAACCCTTTTTAAATAAAACATATAGAAAATACGAATGTGGAAGCGTATCAGATAAAAAGAATAAAGAAATATGGGACGCGGGATTTTAACGCAAACCCAACTCCCTACGGAGCAAGATGAAACCACGGGAGAACGCCTCAAAAGGTTGATTGTTCATTCACTTTTCTCATTGGATATAGGGGGTGAGGGGCTTCTTATATAGCTCTCATTGAGTTTCCACATCCCATAAATGGTAGATGTGGGACTAAACCACAGGATGTAGTAACCATCTACAAGTGACGCATACAACAAATACTCCAACACTCCCCCTCAAGCTGGAGCATGCAATGCTCAACTTGGACAAACAGAAAGAAATCTCAACTCATGCTACAGGACACTACGGACAATATCAAATCAACCCGCACAATTGTCGGTTGTTGTCGAGGATGTTGCTTCTCATGTCGTACGGGTGAGGAGGACGAACGGGATGGAGTGTGAGTCAAACTGAATCTCCTCGTCGGAGAGCATGTGCTCTGTACTGCGCCTATCAAAGTCACTGCAACTGAAAAGAGCCTCCTCTTGGAGAACTCTGGCCCGCCACAACATGTGGATAGTTGCTCCATCTCTGAATGGGCCGAACTGAAATGCCATGGAGTGCAATCATCGTCAAAGTCCACAGTCACTGAAGAATGAAGTTTGAAAAAGAATTTGACTCTATCCTTCGGTAGTATGTGTATAAACATGCGTCGGATCCTCCCCGAAACATAACCTAGAATTAGATCCTCATTATCTAAACGGACACGGAATATACCATTGGGAAGTGATTCAGTAACTAAACCATCATTAATCAATTTTTTTCTTTCATTCCGGATGACCCTCCTAGAAATATCAACTAATGGAGGAGTAGTCATATAACTTACCTTTCATTTCCTTTTCACGGGTAATAAGTTACAGATCAAATTAAGATGCCAGAAGGGGGGGAGGTCTCCTCGTCAGAGAACTGGGTCTCTCTCATACTAGCTCAGAGAATGGGATCTCTACTCTAAAGTCCCTATGAAACCACATGAAAACCCTAACCCACATGGCATAAGAAATAGGATATCTACTCAGGAGTCCCTATGGAACACATGAAAACTCTGGTCAACAAAACAAGAATGTTGGGTACCACAAAAATGATGGCACACATGTACACATCGAACTGCAAACTCGGAAAATATCTGACGTTGAGTCTGAACATCTGTAGAGTCTGAATATCTGGCTGGTCAGAGATCGGATATCTGAATCTGGAACAGACCTCTGACTCTACATAATACTCCCCATTTCTCCCATACTTGGAAAACAATCGACAAAGTTGGGAGAAGACGAGGAATAGGGGAAAACATTACATAAGTTGATATATCAATTTTTTTTGAAATCATTTTTTAATTAGTTGTTTATTCTCTCTTTTTCTTTGGCTCTTTTTTCTTGGCTATTTTCGCTTTCTCCTTTTTTGTAATAGCCACCCTTTTTTCTAGCTCCCTTTTTTGCAAATTTTTTTGTAGTGTATGGCTTTTCTTTTGTATGCACCTCTTCCCTTTTTAAAAACAAAAAAAGCTTGCCCAACTTGGGCCCTCTCTCCCTCTCTCTTTTTATTACTCCTGCTCTCACCCTCTCCTCTTTTCTTTTCTTTTTACATCATACAGCCCACTTGGGGCTTTCAAATAAGTAGCCCTAAAAAAATTTTAAAGGCCATCGGTCCCTAGGGTTCCCATCGTGGGAACCCCTTCTGCCTCGAACACCCGTCGCCCTCGATGGGAGGGGCCTCTGATCTACGTCTTGACTGGAGGTGCGGCTCAGCGCTGAAGGGGATACAAAGGGGGAGATCTGACGTCGAGGGAGTTGCTGGGAGGGGGTTGAGAGTGCGGCACTACTGCCACCTCCTTCTTGTTCGAAGAGGGGCTATTGGGGATCATTGTCGCCGTTGCATGTCGCGGTGGAGCTCCACCACTGGGAGTTCGCAGGCACAGTCGTCTACATGAGGGGAGTGGCGATGAGGGGCGCGCGGGGGTCTGCCGCCAAAGGGGGAGCGTCTCTGCATGCGCCTGATGGAGTTGTCGAGAAGGGAGCCAAGAAGGATGGGAGGTCTACGTGGTCGAAGGAGCCGAGGATCTTGGAGAGCCGACGGCGGAGGGTTTCTCCGCCTCCTCTTCTTCGGCATGTGGTCTCGGAGCTAGCGAAACACCTTGCTCTTTAGAGCCGCCAGGGATCGGAGCCGTCTCTTTCTGAAACCATATAAATGCCGCACAATGCTTCCCCTATATGAGGCATCTTCTTTGATTGCCGACATTGTGAAGGGATGGAGGCCTCGCATGGCCTGACTCAACGAAGATGCATGACATGGAGCTTCACTACCATCACCTCAAAATTTTGCAACATGTGCAACGAATCAAAAACCCCCATTTTCTTCGAGATGTAGAGTCTGGAGATGCAAGAACGAATCATGCAAAGCTTAGGGTTTCAGAAAACCCTAAACTGCTTCTTGAACTCGAACACGAATATGCTTGCGAATCATCAAGAATATTGTCAGGAATTGAGATGTTATCTCCAGAATATAATAATAATCTTCATAGCACCAAAATCGAATCTCAAATAAGTGATGAAAATAACTCCTTCAGAATCGAACCCGCTCTGATACCATGTTAGAAAATACGAATGCGGAATCGTATTAGATAAAAAGAATAAAGAACGTGATTTTAACGTGGAACCCTACTCCCTACGTAATGGGATGAAACCACAGGAGAACGCCTCAAAGGGTCGATTGTTCATTCACTTTTCTCATTGGATACAGGAGATGAGGGGCTTCTTATATAGCCATCATTGAGTCTCCACATCCCACAGATGGTAGATGTGGGACTAAACCACAAGATGTGGTAAATGGATCTTGAAGGAATCCATTTACCCGTCTACTCAAGTGATGCATAACAAATACTCCAACAATCAGCAAGCCAGGGGTCAAGAGGGAGGTAGAAAACCCATTCCCCCCACCAAAAAAGAGCTCGAGGGCATTGTTCAAAAATAGAGACATAAATTTGATTATTTATTCGTGTAGAATTTGTATATAAATGTGTAAATCCTCACAGTAGCTACAAAATCCCAAACAATCTTTTTTAAATAAATATTGACTGATCAGCAAGCCACAAGAAGCATAGAAAATCAAAGAAATACTTTCTAAGCTCCATAAAAACAAGCAGCAAAATCAAGCAATAAGGTTGATTACAATGAAAGAGCATCAATATTGGTAGGATATCATTCGAAACATACTTCAAATTTGTCAATATTGGCTACACGAGACAATACATCAATGATATTGAACCATATCTGATCTAGGAAAAGAGAGATTAATAGTAACATTGGCATTGATATATCACGAATAGATCAACAATGTATCATGATGTTTTAATCCTTAATTTGA
Organism: Ottelia alismoides; assembly: GCA_037367405.1. Taxonomy (NCBI): domain Eukaryota; kingdom Viridiplantae; phylum Streptophyta; class Magnoliopsida; order Alismatales; family Hydrocharitaceae; genus Ottelia; species Ottelia alismoides. The sequence continues at coordinate 57,810 of JAZKJV010010625.1, read as the reverse complement.
AGAAGAAAAACCTCGGCATGTGTGAACACCTAATGTATTAGGAAGTTAAAGAGGACCTTGGTGGGGCTACCCACGTTCTAAGCAAGAGAGACCTAAAACATTTGCCTTCATATGGGCCTTGTTATTAGCTAAGAACATGTGGTGCTTCAGAATGAGCATTTCTATCTTTTGATAGACGAAGAATAACCGAGAATGTTCACCATGTATAATGCTAAAAACCTGATGGAGTTTCCAAATTATTTTTGTATATGTTATTTCACAATTTTTACAAATGGTCAGTTTATGGTAGTTTTAACAAGGAATTGCGTCTAAAACTGAAGAATCGCAAATAATACTCTCCAAGTACGCTGAAAAGAGTTAGTATGGGTACATTTTTGTATACACATAACCCCCCCCCCTTTTATAGCATCTCAAGAGTAGTCTGTAGAGTATTTAGATTGTTCAAATAACTAAAGTAAGGGTAATAGTGATGATTAGATTAATGGCCATGGCAACTATGGGATAAGTGAGATTCTGGGTCAGAACATGTGATAAATATTAAGCTAAGTCCATTGCCCATATGCCACTAACTCTTAGGATTATGTTATATCCTTCAGCCTTCATCGGTAGGAATGAACTAGATAATTAAGTAAGCCTTTATCTAAAGGTCATGGCAAGAGTTTTTTTTGCAAAAAGATTGTCACAAGAGTATGCTTAACTTCACTTCAGTTACTCCATAGGGATGAACAAGAAAATCCAGGATGCTAAACTGTAACCAAGCCTTTCCCACATTAAGTGTTGAGATTTATTGTTGAGATGATTTATAAATATGGCCTCAAATTTCAGCGAAATTCGGTCGAATTTCTGTCGAATATCGATATCCAGTCGAAATCGAAATTCGACCGAAATGACCGAAATGACCGAAATATGGGGGTCCTAGTACAAAAAATGACCGAAATGACCGAAATTTCAGTCGAAATTTTAGTCGAAATTCCACCGAAATTCTGTTTCGGTCGGTACCGAAATGGTGACCGAAACCGACATTTAGGGCCTTAAGTGGTCACCATATACTGCTATCTGTATCCAAATAGCAAACTTAACAAGCTTAGCAGAAGCTGAATTGCAGTTTAATAACATTAATTAGATAACAAAACCAGTGTAAAACAGACCTCAGATATCAGAGCATTTGCCGCTAAACCACTTGAGATTTCCTTTGCAACATCCAATGGTGTAGTTAACCATTTTTGTCCCTGCTTTACAGCACCGTCTGGTAGAGTAACTCTAAATAGCAGAAACAACATGTTATGAAATGTTAAAATCACATGTAACCTACAGATGGTATACCATATTAACTTGTCCGTTATCCTTCTACACAGAAAATGCTAGATCTGAAGAAAGCTGAAAGTTGGAGGGAATGTGGCCTTGCCAATTGAAGGGAGAGAAGTGCCGGAACAAAAAAGGAAAACAAACATATCATGAACAAAAATCTAAATCTGACAGGGTTGATGTAACGCTTGTAGAACTTAGTATATACTGGTGTCACCTCTCTATATTGGTGTCACATATAGAACTCCAAAAGAAAGGAAAAATAGTATAAAAATTATGCACAAAAAAGAGTGGCAGATGTAACGTTTGTATTGTTTAAGGATAATAGCCAGAGAGTATTGGAGTCACGAGAGGATATTTTAAAAAAACCTGACGGGGGTTGATGATGTGAATCCAAGGAAAAAGAGTTAAAATGAATGGAAGTGAGTGAGGAATAAAAAACAATGGGTAAATAAAAATCCCGTCATTTCTTATATATTCAAACACCAAGATTAACTCATTTTAAATAAATTGTATGGTGGTTACATGATAAAATATTGCAATCCTATGAATCAGGACATCTCTTGTTGAAGCTAGTTCATACAGAAAAGCAAATAAAACTCCATTAAATTAGAAAATTAACAAGAATTGTTCAACTTAAACTAAAGGGCCAAATCAGGTGCCCGTCCCATGCCCTAGTGTGTTGTCTGCTTGAGATTCTTGTAGTTTGCGCAATTTTGTATTCTCTTTTATTCTTGCATAGGATCATCATTACATCTTTGGTATTTTATTTCTCAACCTACAATCTGACGAATTTTGTGATCCAAATGATGCATACTTTTGACTATCTATAAAATGCACTGGATGTCATCAAGACACTTAGCGATGCATACTTTTGGTATTTTATTTAGCCATTGTTTTTATCCCTCCCTCCTTCCATTAATTTTAACTCTTCTTCCTTATTTCACCTCATCAACCCCATCCTTCTCCTCCATCATGCAACTTGGTGTGTCCATCCGCTCCTCATCCCATTTATCTATCCACCCAAATTCCGCACAGCATATTCACTAATGATCAGAAATCTAAGCAGCAAGAAACAAACACTAGTGCAAGCTCAAGAAAAGAGCACAACAAATAAAAAGGTAAACATCTAGCCAAATAACATAATAACACCAATAATCTAATATGAGTAGATTGATATTTACAATAATTTTTTAAGGATTTTTTACGCCGGTGCCCTATTGAATTTTTGATGTGGCAGTTATGTTTCCACCTTTTTTTCAATAAAAGTTGCGCCCTTACTCTCATGCACCGTAAACAGATATGCCCTTCCCTTACTTCGCCCATCTACTGGAGAGGAGCCATGGTCTCTTCAAACCAATGCTTAGTTAAGAAGGAATCTTTTCTAGGCCTTGATATATGTCCAGCGATTGTCATTGCTACTTGAGGCAGCCAAAGGAGGCACTTGGCCGGATGTTGGGGACAATGTAGCATCCATCTCTAGGTACTAGCCGCTCCAACTGATGTGTAGGTTGTGGTGAAAAGGATGACGATGAGAGAGGAGCTAGGATGTAGAGATGATGAGGGGAGAAAAGCACAGTGTAGGTTGTTGTGGTGACAAAGGAGGACGATGATAGAGGAGCTAGGATGTAGAGATGATGAGGGGAGCAAAGCACAATGTCGAATCAATAGAGGGGCTCAAGGTGCGTGTCAGGGGGTGTTGTGAGCGAAGGTGGTGTCGGGGAAAGGTGATGCAGATGGAGGGCCTGAGGGGGGGTACGGTGAAGGTGTTTTGAGCTGCAAGGCGTGATGCTGCTAATGGCACAGAGGATGCATGTAGGAAATGTTGAAGAAGACCATAAAAGAAGAAGATCAAGAAGAAGATGACAACAATTGAGAGTTGTTTGTATCATGGAAGGAAATACGATGATATAGCGTTGATACATCGATATCGACATGGGACCGATATGGGCACCGATATTGCTTCCAGGCACTTTCTTCACAAAGTCTCGTCGATATGGGCGATATTTCGGCGATATATCGTCGAAATATCGTATCAATACGATATCGAAACGATATCGATATCGATACGGCCTTCCATGGTTTGTATTTATCTATTCTTTTTGTCTTACATAATTTGTCCTCTAGGATTTCTCCTCTCTATATAAAAGAGCTTTATAGCCTCTTAAATAATCAATTCATCTTTTTCGCTCCATATAATATTAGAGCGACGATTCTTAGTCAGAGCCAGTTACCCTACTCCATTCGACACTCCCATCTCACACCACACCCCTTCTTGGTATTGTCGTCCCCATCCCATCTACTCGAGCCGCTCCATCTCGTGCCACCGCCACACCCCTCGCACTGCTCACATCTCATGCTGCCACCATCACCTTGCATTCCCGCCCCCACCTTATGTCACCACCCTTATATCCAACGCATGGCAACCCCTCTAACGGCAGGACAAAGCCAGCAACACCCCCGTGGTTCACCAAGTGGAAACTACACCTCCTCTTGGTCGCCACCCAGTAGCCTCTCTAGGCCTTGCACTAAGTTCCTATGTTGACCATTGATCCTCCTTGTGTGATATGAGTTTATGTGTTGTCTCATTTGGTGATTCCAGGGCAATTTCAGACTTTCGGATCTCTGAATCTACCCGCTTACCCGACGGATGGGACACATCTTCTATTACAAGGCAAGAAGAGGCTATGTTAACACCGTCCATGCATCTATAAATTGTGCTTCATACACCTGATTTTTCTATGAACGTATTATCTATTAGTCATATTACCAATGATATGAGTTGTCGTGTCATATTTGACCCATTTTCTCTTGTGTTTCATGATATACTCAGAATAGGGTGATTGTATGTGGTTGTAAGCAAGGGGATCTCCATAGATTGGTCTAGTATCCTAATGCAGGCAGATATTCCATTCACACTGGATCAGTTTCTATGTACATGCGACAATTTTGTTTCGATCATCTTCCTCTACAAAAGTTTTGTCGAGTCTTCCCACAGATTCCTTCTCAGTCCAGAATATTGCGAAAAATGGCCAACTAACCTAATTAGTCAGTCAGATTAATCGACTCGGCCAGATAGCCAAGTCGACTAGCCCAAATCATGCCTTAGTCGGGTCCACCCGATTAATCAAGCGAGTAGTCAAGTTAGTCGGTCGACTACTCGATCGATTTTTGCTTAGAATTTTTTTTAACTAGAGGTGCCCAACCCAGTTAACATGATTATGGTTCCAACCAAACCCTCCTTGTGTGATTCTCTGCTCCTCAACACCTCGCATTCGCCTCCGCCATGCATCCCCGAACCACCTCTCCTCCGATTCAGGTAAAAGGAGACTCCCTCTCCATGTTGCCGACACCAAGGGAGGTCCCAGTTTCCGTTAAAGCCTTCCGCCAAGCCTCTCCAGCCACCAACCGCAACGCACTAGATTAGGTTTTGGTATATTTTGCTTTTTTTACTTTTATTTATCGCTTGTAGTTGTTTGTGTATATGCATCTTTATCTTGCTCGTAGAGATTTGTGAACATGTCTAGGGAAGATTTGTTTGCATAATGATGAAGAACTACTAATTAAATGCATTTAAGAATGATTTAATTTATGGTTTGGTTTGCAACTATGGTTTATTAGCAAATAGGTTGAGTTACTGAGTTTGATGCAACAAAAAACGTTCAATGCACGAATGCATATCCCTAGACTTAGTTTAAAGCAATTTCTGGAAGGAGATTTGCTCAATGCTTCTGCATGTGGTGTCACTCACAAGCTTGTCTTAAGAAATGGATGTGATTTCTGATTTTGGGAAGCTGGCTGGACCAAGTGACTAGATGAGGCCTTTGCGAGTTCGATTTCCATGTCTCTTTGCACTAACAATTGACACTAATTTATGTTAGAGACTAATGGAAGAGCGTTAGCTGGATATCTTTCGTTCATACTAAGTTGGCATATCAACATTTCTAGGAGTTTTTATTGTTGCTTGAGGTGCTAGCCATGCTATTTAGGGGTGTACAGAATCCTAGGGTCAAATGGGGACTCGCCCCGACCCAATTGTTATGACCCGAATTGCACGGGTACCCGTGAAGAGAACTCCGGGTCGGGTACCCGTACATTCGTGACTCGCTAAATCTTCACAACCCAATGGAAAACCCGATGGAGGAACCAGGTACCCGATCGGGTATCAACCCCTCCACATGGAAACCAATCTAACCCCGTCGCCCGATTTCCTTTTGATTTGCCACTAGGGCTTCCAGGCTTCCAATGTCTTCTCCATCACTATTGCGCTCCTCCAGCTATCCCGCAATCCTCCTATAAGCCTCGTCGTTTGTACCGCTCTGCCCCACCTTTGCGGCGGCCAAGAGATAATTCGAATATAGCTTCGCAGATTCATGGTGAAGAAGCACCAACCAGGAGATGATGAGTATCTATCGGAGAAACCACCATGGGAGCCAAAAGAACCCATCATCCTCACAGCACTAGTCATGATCGACTAATTGCCCACAAAGAGAAATCGATCCTGATCCAAACAGAGGAAGGATGCGCTATTGGAGGACGCTCTCGTGGTTGCCCTTTTCTTGCTGGGATAATTTTTCATGTTCCAACATTTGTATTGCCCTTTATCCCAAACTCTTGTTATTTTCTCAGTGGGATATTTTAGGAAGGCATTTTACGTTTGTACCCCTAGAAATATATGTAACTATAGATAGGGATATAATCGTATTATACACCAATGACATCTTTATACTGCATAATGTGCAGAATAACATAACACTAGGAATGAATATCCATATTATTCTTTTCCTGCAACATCAACTTTGCATAGGGATGAAGATGCAACACATGATTATAAATGAAGGGGGCAAGTTAGCTACTTTCATTACATTGTATCCATTATTGGATGTAATTAGACCATTCATTATATTTCACAGTACCAACGGTACCCACGACCCGTTCAAATAATGCGGGTATCCACTAGAATCGGGTACCCATTGTGACGGGTCGGGTCAACCCATGACCCATTAACGATGGGTCAGGGCAGGTCACGGTTGAATGGGTCGGGTACCCGCCCCGTGAACACCCCTGTCGCTATTAGTTGGTGAGCGACTAGGTGGACCATGGATCTGTTATCTCTTGGCCTGATGGACATTCGACTATCTGGAAAGCATCTATGGCCTTCTAGCTATTGGAGGTTTTGGATCCAATGCTTGTCTCAGATAGATTCACTGACCTATGGAGTTGGAAGGTCTCATTATGGGTCTGATTTTTTATTTGGCTATTGATGGTGGATCACCTTATAACCAAGGCCTCAAATGTCGGATTTCGGTTTCGTTTCGGTAAGCCCAGAAAAGGAATTTCGGTGGAATTTCGGTGGAATTTCGGTGAAATGGACGGAAATTGGGAAAACGACTTGAAAACTCATTTTTTTCAAAATTTAAGATTTGCAATGTTGTTTAATCAATAAAAGAGGCATAAATACAAGTTTTTTTGCTTATAATAAGATGTTATAACGTTCAGTACCTTAAAATAATGATTTCGGTCATCATATCAATGACCGTCCAGAGTGAAATTTCATATTTCAGTACACGGTTAAATTTTGGCATTCAATTTTTCTATCAATTCTCAAAAGAATAATAATACTTTTATTTAAAAATAAAACAAGACACACACACAAACACGAATATTTTAACATGTATGCCAAAATAAATGCATAGTAGATCTTGTGATCGTAAAATGTATGTTATACGAGACTTGGAATTTGGAAACTTTGCTCTCCAAGACTTAAGTTAGGTTGTGAATCGTGACTTGTGAAGTTGTGAGATGGAATGAGAACATATAGATTATATTTATTGGGTTTAAATAGGACCCTTAATGGCCTTATTTATTACAATGGTGGTTGGAATAGTGGCTTATATTGCAATGGTGGTTGAAATAGTGACCTATAAATTTCATTTAGTGACCAAATAGTACCTATGAATATCAATAAGTGGCCTAGGCATGACATATGGTGACCTAGAACAATTTCAGTCGAAATGGACCGAAATGGACTGAAATGAACCGAAATTCCACCGAAATCCGAGAAATCTGTGAACAATTTCCACCGAAATGGACCGAAATGACCGAAATTCGGCCGAAATTTCGGCCGAAATCCTGGAAACAGATATTATACATGGTTTCGATGTCGGTATCGCCACGAAACCGAATTTCGACCGAATTTCGGTCGAAATTCGCCGAAATTTAAGGCCATGCTTATAACTGATGAGAGAAGATGTTGGGCGTGAATCATGTGATGACACATGTGACTGTGAGCGTTGTTTGGCAGAGGAGGAGAACATTGAGCATTTATTCATTGTGTGCCCTATAACTAGGGAGGTGTGTGTTGTGGGACTTGTTGATAGAGTTCGATATTCGATTGGATTAACCTTTGGGATTCCCTAGTTGTTATTGGTCATGAAAGTAGCCCCACCATAGTTTGGGTGGCTGCTATCTTATGGTTTGTGTGACTTGCTCGGAATGGTTCTATTTTCCAAGTAAGCAAATGTATATTAAAAATGTAATTGGACATACTAAGAGCTTTTTGGTCTTTGTAATTTTAATATTGTGCTGGGTATGCATCTTCTCGACATATTACCCTCTTTTTTTCCTCAGGTAATTTTAAAGACGAGAACTTTAAAAGTATAAATAAACATAAGGGTTATTTAAATGGGTAGAAATGAAACAGGGTGCTTCACATAGATAACATCATATCAGAAATGACAAAAAAGAAAGTAATAAAGGTTTAGCCGCAGATATTGGTGCAGTCAGGACAGCGTTTTTGACCTATGTGTATAAAAATATTCATGAAATCCATTTATAATAGGCCTTAAATTAACCATATAAATATGCTCATCTTTGCTAAAAAATGATTCAAGCACGGTGGTTTTAATAGTGATATGATCGGCAAGAACGACTACATCATTTCCTACAGTTATAGTACCAAGTAACCAAGAGTGCTCATGAGACCTGCGCTGAAAAGCAATTCAAGCATAGTGGCTTCATCAAGTGATTTTATTAGCAAGAACAGCTACATTATTTCCTCCCATTACAGGACCCTAGCTCAAATTATTGGAATCCACTGAAGAATGTGCACTACAGCTAGCTGAATCTCACTATAATCCATGATTCCATGTTGAGCAGTATATGTCAATAGAGAAATGCAATTACAAGGACAGACACGAAGTTATGATTGGTAACTACATGGACACATACAAAGTTATGCTTGGTCAGCTACCATGCAATGAAGTTATTTCTCCTTCTGTCTTAGTATGTTTGAGCTAGAGATAATAACAAGAAGCACTGAAACCCAATCTCCTATAAAACTAATATTGTGTAGTTATACTTGACACTTTGCATGAGCATTTTCGTCCTTTGCCCTAACACTTTGTCTTGAAATCCTAACTGGCTCCGCAAGTCATTTTTTTCACTAGTACATGCAGACCCTGTGGAACTATATCGTATGCTCATCAAATCACAATCCTAATTTGGTCAAAATGTATTACTAAGATTCAATGGACATGAACAATGAAGGGGAATTTTCACGCACGCTTCCCATGACAATGTTTAATAATGAGAATCAATCGACGTGCTCATTACCCTTCATAATCGAGCACTCCAAGAAAACCAAAAGAAAAACTAAACCATTGAGTGGTATGAGACACAACCGACCTTAGCTTCAAGTAAATATGATAATGCACGGCAGCTCCTTTGATTGCATTATGGTCTTCTCCTACCCTCTCCAGACCCACCTGCAGTTGCATGCCTCAAGGGGCAACTTCCCATCTCCAATTTCGGGCATCAATTCACCCTCACACTACGATATCCCTAGACCGCCTTAACATATCGATATCACTTGTTATGAAGTTATGTCGTTTCTTTTCGAAGTTTGATGTTTAAACAATCCAAACAAGTCCAATGTTGAATTTTTGAGACTGCGAATTCCTACATCACCAACTGCACTGTCCCAGAGGATGTTCCTCCAGAGAACCCACATCCCTCTACATTGAATCCATTAGTCATCACGTTTTGAGTTCCCATACACACCAAGTCCACAACTTTACAGAGAAAAACCTCGGCCTAGCCGAAACTAACAAACTACTCGCACATGAAGAAAGAAAACAAGCAAAGGTCTCTGCATTTACCTGATGGTCTCCCCGCCAATGCTCTTCCTCTCACCCTCCTGCCTCGCCTTGATGGCCTCGAACATCTGGATCCTCTTTGGGAGCACGGTATCGAGGTAGGGCTGGTCCTTGAGGCCCCGAGCGTTGGTCTGATCACCCATGGCAGTCGGCGGCGCTGCTGAGAGCTCGTTGGCGACGGAGGAGAAGGCGAGGAGGACGCGACGGAGAGAAGCGGAGGACGTAACTAAGGTTTTGGAGGAGAAAGCGTGGCGAAGACCACCGAGGAGGCCCTGACGCATATATTGGTGAAGATGCGCGCCGCCGCGGGTGCGGGTATGGTTGTTTGCGTCACCTTGGATGGGGGAAGGAGGGGGGAACCCTGGAACAAGGTTGGGTTGCAATTAAGGGGTTTGGGTTGCACTTCACGTCTGTCATCTACGGCTGCGATTTAATCAGTAAAAGGGCTTTCTTGGGGGTAATGGAAGGATTTAATTGAACAAGATAGTTGATAACAAGTCAAATATCAAATTGATAACGAGATACATTTTGACCCCTCAAGAAGTAAATAATTAATATATTTGATATTAGATAAAATAATTGTAACATTCCGAGCTTAGGTCTTAAATTGTTATCAATGTTAAGGTATTTCAACTTCTCACACTTGTATTAGAAACGTCTTCGTTGCAACATGGCTCATCATTTATTCTCATTAATAATGGTGGCTGCACGTTTGAGGCTCAGGTGTCTTCAGGTAGCCTTTCTCTTTTATTAGAGAGAATCTACTCTGATACTATTTGTAATACCTCGGCCTTAGGTTCTCGAACAATTATCGAGAAAAAACAATCCTGACAACTTATTGAATTCATGCTCAATTGAACAAATTGAAAACTACCCAAAATGCTTAAACATAAGCTATGAAATAGTAGTTTCACACTCTTATAATCCACTATATATTTGTGAGTTTCCAATGTAGGATTATGTTGGGGTGTTACATCCCCCCCCCCCCCCCCCGTTATACTCACAATATCCTCATTGCGATATAGCTCATCACTTATTCTTATTATTGGCGGTAGTTGTACGCTCCAAACTTAGTTCCCCTCAAGTAACCATTTTCATTATAAGAGGGAACATGCAATATCATTTGTAACACTCTTGAGTTTGGGTCCTTATACCGTTATTTTAGAAAAATTGATATGGATAATTTGTTGAGTTCATGCCTTAAGTGGACTCGTTGACAACCGGCCAAAATACTTAAAATCCGAGTTATTAATTAGTTTCCCATCACTTGTATAACTCGCTCTTACACTTTTGTGACTATCCGATGTGGGACTATTTTGGGGATTGTTATAATTTCTTCCACTTATATTCACAACATTCTCATTTCGACACGGTCCATCGCTTATTTCTGATAATAGTGGTTGTTCTAACCTCCAGAATTAGCCCCCCTCAAGTATCCCTTGACCCTTGTCATTATCAGAGGAAACTAGCTCTGAAACCATTTGTAACTTCTTGGGCTCAGATCAGTGGATCGTTATCGAGGGTAACTAGCTCCAAGAACGTGTCGGGATTGAGCTCAATTAGACTAGTCGACTACCACCCAAAATGCATAAAGCCCAGGTTATCAAGTAATAATCCTCAATTCTTATAATTTGCACTCATACTTTGTAAATTCATGATATCAATTTCTATTTAATATAACAAAAGTTAATAGAAGAACAAAGGAATGAATTGGATGTATCCATTTTCAGAAAAAAAAATTAATTAAAAACAATGTCGTAGAGGAATCAAGGTGTCGCCAAAACCCGATAAGAGATTGTTTATTATTTTGTAACTACTTATTTTTAAAAAATAAGTAATTGACCATATAAATTTCTAAAGTTGTATCTTACAACTGCATTAGGTCGGTCTTTCAGAATTGTTTATCTTATAAAACATATAAAACAAACCAAAGGATATCTTAGTATCCATCTCATTGGCTGCATAATAAAATTATGCAATTTTTACACCATGATCCTTATAAATTGTTGTAATTGTACAATAACCTTTGACATCGTTCGTACTTACCGTGTGACCTCTGCAAACTTACTAACTCGTATAGTACGATCATTATGATTAACTCCTAAAATTGGTCACCGATGTGAACGCATTTCATCAAAAATAAGTTATATATAACTTCTTGTTTATTATATTTACTTATCAGTACCCTTCTTTTCTCCCATCCTTTCTCCAAATAGCACAAATTAAGGACAACCCATTATCCATTCCTCCCTCACATTGCCACCCACTCTGCCTACCCTCCACTACATGACTCTCGTGTTCCCCCGTCTCTGACCGCGAGGTTGCCTACATCACATGTTGCCAACTTTTATCCCTCCATGAGGATGACAGCCTCCTCAATGACTTCGACAGTAAGATGAAGGTCGATATCACATTCAAGGTCACATAATGGACAATACTTATTATGATATGAATTCATGGAAATGCACTGTCTCTTTCGATCTCTATAACATTACCTATAATTGGGATGGGGCGGATGCATGATCGTACAACGTTATCTTCTGCTATAGCGACCTTGATGACCCCATCTTCAGCACTACCACAGACGAAAACCTCAATGGTGGAGACATCACGCAATACCCCTCCCCCCCCCCACACACACATACACCAATGCTTCTTCTCATCAACCTCTCCCTCTTCCACATCAATTCGGATTGCTCCATGCATAATAGATTAGATATAATAAATTAATTATCGATTCATGCTCCAAAATTTAATATCAGTATATATCTTCTCTAAGGAATAAAAGGAAATGACAAAGCCTCCTTCCAAAAATGTGAAAAGGCTCCTTCCTCAATTGTGTGTGATACCCACCATGACATTGGAGAGAGGTTCTCTCTCCAATATAATTCAATGTAATATTATTACATTAAATATTTATTTATAAAATTATTTTATCAACAATATCGTCCAATAATTTTCACGTTATTTATGATAAATGCCCCATTGATATTTATGAATCATATTCATCCATCCAAAAACTAAATGTAAAACACATGTATATTTATTTACTCAATGTGAATCTAATCACATTAGTACTTAACTTGTGAATCCTATTCACAATTAATTCCGTCCTTGATATTGTGGATCATGGCCACATTATCAATAATTATTGTGGATAGTATTATCCACATTAATCTCATATATGACAATTAAATCTAATTTAATTATCTGAAATATATCTCTACACGTGTTTAAATAATGTGAATCATATCTACGTTACTTATGATAATTAAATACAATTTAATTATAATTTATTCTTTTTATTTTTCAATGTTTGAATATTGTCTTTAACTCAATATATATCTTCTCTAAGGAATAAAAGGAAATGAGGAAGCCTCCTTCCAAAAATGTGGAAAGGCTCCTTCCTCAATTGTGTGTGATACCCACAATGACATTGGAGAGAGGTTCTCTCTCCAATATAATTCAATGTAATATTATTACATTAAATATTTACTTATAAAATTATTTTAACAATAATACCGTCCACTAATTTTCACGTTATTTATGATAAATGCCCCATTAATATTCATGAATCATATTCATCCATCCAAAAATTAAATGTAAAACACATTTATATTTATTTACTCAATGTGAATCTAATCACATTAGTACTTAAATTGTGAATCCTATTCACAATTAATTCCCTCCTTGATATTGTGGATCATGCCCACATTATCAATAATTATTATGGATAGTGTTATCCACATTAATCTCATATATGATAATTAAATCTAATTTAATTATCTGAAATATATCTCTACACGTGTCTAAATAATGTGAATCATGTCTACATTACTTATGATAATTAAATCCAATTTAATTGTCATTTATTCTTTTTATTTTTCAATGTTTGAATATTGTCTTTAATGGAACATTTCATGAACTTCTTCAAGAATAGTATGCTTTCTCTGTGTATACTTGGAGATAATGATAGGATGATTGTATGTTCCATGTATAGTGACTTTGATAGTGAGATTCAATCTCATATTCAGAAGCAGAAGACCTCTCAGAATGTATGATCAAGTAAGATAGAAAAAGCCAATATTCTCATTGCATCTGAATGATATTCAGATCAATGTCCAACATTTGGACCAAGATTGGATAACTAGTCTACTGAGTGGAGTCACTAAAATCCTAACTTCTTTCATCACCCCCTTTGAATGGAAGTGTCATGGTTATATAATAATTTCATGATCACATCACCCTTGAAATCATGTACATCCTACATACAGGAATACTTTGAATAAACATGAAGTTTTAATCTTTTTTGAATGGTCTTCTTTAGGATTGTATCATTAAGTTTCTCATTCGATCATTGGGAGTTGGTATTTATCATATGCTTTCCAAAAAAGCATATATAATACCTATAAATATTGTCATGCATCCAAAGAAAGACGATCGTCGATGGTATATTTTGGTTCAATAGTGAATCGGTGTGATCCCTTTTAGAGATCATATTACTCATATGATAGTGTGGGCATACCAACTTGTCTGCTTATAGACCTTGATTAGATCATCAACCTATTGGTTTGCTTAATGCGCATACTTAGATATATACTAACACATCAGTCTCCCATCATATGATGCATGCATATATTGTGATAGTATATGACATAGGTCTTTGATGTCTTGTTCTCGTCAAGTCAACTCTTTGACTAACTTATCAAATACCTTTGAATCTCTGCTTCTATGTAGAGGACCTACATTAGAGGTTGATCGGATATCAGCATTGGTGTAAGGATTGTCATCTCCTTCTCATGTGAGAGATTATTTCTCAACAATCATTTGATGATGCTAGTTGAATCCTCAACATGTCTTTAGATATCATCTCAACACTGACCTCTATGATCCAGTCATTGGCTCAACAGTTGTGTGGTCATCAAGATGGTCATGGCACATAATCCTAATTATATTAAAGGCATTATAAGTGTATGCATTCATTAATATCAAATAAAGAGTGAAAATCAATAACCTTTTTTGATATATTAAATGATTACATTTACTGTAGAATTGTTTGCCTTGGGCTCACATGTCTAACAGGGGTTGGTAGTCTCCTTGAGAATGAGTAATTGTGTGGTAATGTACTATTTTCCTTAGTCAAAAAATCAATTCTAGAGCAACACATTAATATCACATTGAAATTCTTTTGTAGTCTTACATGTTTATGTTATGTGTTGAATGCGAGAATTCATGATGAAGTTCATTTGCGCCAATGTAAAATGAGTACTCCAATTAACAAATATGGTTGCTTTAATCTTGCTAATGATTTATGTTAATCTGATTTGGGATGCTAACTTTCATGATCAAAACTTGCATTAAGAATTTTTACGATCATTTAAAATCTATTAGGCAATATGCCAAGGATGTTTAACAAGGGTAAGTAACTGTTAATTTATGTATTGTTACATCTAAGTTTTTTGCTTATTGGTGTATATTGTAAATCCATAGGTATAAGCTAGAGAACGTGCATCTTGTGCTTTAGTGAATGTTTTTGGTATGATTAGTGGCCATACAACCACACACACATACACAAAGTTGAAATATTCATATAAGCAATAATGATATAGTATGGCACATCAGACGGTTATTTCGATGCATTTTTACATTTTATTATTCTATAGATTTATGTGTACCATATATCAGGGATGCATTGATATGCAAATAATATTGTGATTGTTTTCCATAATTTACATGCAGTATATCTTATAGTTACACCAATGCATTAATTCTTCAAACTTACTTTCTTAAGTTTTAATAACATGCCTTAATAAGGTGGGATAAAATTCCATTGTGGGATGTTTACATAGCTAAGGTTGCTCCCAAACTGTTTCTCTTAGGTTACGTTGTAAGGCTCCATAATTATGGTTATACTCTTAGATACTACACGAACCCAATTATGTACCCATCACGATCAAGGATAGCGAGCACCCTCTCTGCATAATAAGATCCTAACTTACTTCGAAAAAAATATGAAGGAATTTCCCAAAACATTAGGCCAACATCATTGTGTACACTACTAGAATCTTGTTTTTATATGATGTATATCTTGCTTTACCTGCATATGGAAACATCATGAGTGGCTTTCCTCGACAATCGATGAATCTCCATTTCATCACTTCTATTCATTCACTTTGGACTTAAAAACCCTAGCTAATGCATGTATATAACATTATTTTGTACAAATTAACATTCATTCTTTATTGATTTTATTATACATAAAATGATGTTTTCAATGTCAAAATTATATAATAAAGAAAAACTAAAGGAAAAAAACAAAATGCCAAAGGTATTTTATGACCCATAAACTCTGAGACATAAGCAACTTGATGTATGGATCGACAAGGAATAAAGTAGGAGGAGATAAGGGCTAAAATTCAGTAAAAATCTCATTCTTTTATTCTTCAATAATACATTTTCGGGCCTATTTTATTTTCTATACCTTAAATAAAGAAACTTTGTAGATGAAAGTTGTATATCATAATATAATGAAAAATACAAAATTATTTTCTCACAAAAATATATACAGTGTACAAGTTATACTCAAAATAAATTGAACCTATTTAGCTCAATAATACATTTTTGGACCTATTTTATTTTCTATTTTCTATACCTCAAATAAAGAAACTTTGTAGATGAAAGTTGTAGATAATAATATAAATAAAAATAAAAAAATATTTTCTTACAAAAAAAACATACAATTTCCAAGTTATACTCAAAATAAAAAAGCCCAAAATCCCAACTTCCCAGACCCATATATCCTAAATAAAACTCAAAATTATCAAAAATCACCTTTATTACATATAACTTTTAGTAAGCTATTTAATGAAGGTGTTTTAATTATTTTGGAGATAAGGTGTGAAAGTTACGTTTTGAACCCTTGATGTATAGTTTACCTATATACAATATTCATTTTATTTATTCTTTATTATATTTATAATTTTATATTTTTATAATTCTGTAAGTAGTATTCATAATATGTATGTACATATTTAAAACATAATAAACCATAATAAACATTAAAATAAAATCAAAATATGTAGATGAATTACCTATACTTATACCTATATAATCAATACCTTTACGTATTTAAGTGTACATAATATATCAGAAAAATATAATAAAAACAAATTTATGTATATAAAATAAGTTATAAATATATAAAATGAGAAAATAATAAAATAAAATAAAAATACAAAATAAAAATAAAATACCCAAAATATATATGAAAATACCTATAAATAGAACCCTAAAATTAACTTGTAATAAATAAACTCGAAAAATAAATAAAAATCATATTAAAACACCATATAAAATAATATACATTTTTTATGACTTAAAATTGATAAAATTATTTACTTTTCATTTTACAGATAATTTTAGGTCTGATTTTTCTGGTTTGTCCACATAGACCAACCAGGTTTCACCTCAGTTAACCTCGGTCAACTCTCTGACTAAGGTCCTAGGTTTGTCAAACTTAGTTTTGACCCTCTCTTCTTCGATTTTTGCAGCTCGAATCTTGCATTTTTTGAGAAAATCCCTCTTCCATGTTTTCTTCTCGATCTTCCCTATTACATGCCCACTCATCTCCTCATGGATTGCATCACTGATTCGGTTGTTGTTCTTCGATCTTCACCACCCTCCTGTCACATGTACACAACCTCCACCCGAGCTCCTTTCCGATGTCGAATCCCCTTTGGCACTACTTTTAGCTTCCTCTTTGTGATCTCTGGATTGAGGTTCATGACAAGGACCTCTCTAGCTCCTTTGCCAGTGAAGTCAGGTGGGTGGAAGGATGGTTCCTACCATCTCTAGCAGAGCACCACCGCCGTGAGGTCATCTCGTTAGCTTCGACCGACTTGCGGTTTATTTTAATGCTTTTTAGTTAGATTAGGTTTAGATTTCATTTAATGTAATTACTTTATGCTTTTATCACTCAAGTAGCATAGAATAATCCATTTCGTAGTTCATCGGTGGCTAGCTCCGGTGAACACCTTCGCCATGATACACTTAACATCGTGTTTCGACCCGCTACAACCTCACATTCATTTCTCTCCATCATATAATCATTTTCCCCATCTCAGATCCCCGCATTATTGCACAGAACGAGAGACAAGGTCTCCTATCTCTGACGTACGCTGGACTCCACCACCCACCCAGTTCCCTTGTCCATTCTTCTTTTGAAGCTCGCCCGAGATCCGCCTTGTTTTTATTGACTGGACACTATAGGAAACAAAGCAAAACATCACATTTGTAGGGGATTTTGAGGTTCGAACATGAGCCCCATGTGTCGAGCATCGTCAGAGCACTTTCGATGGTGCCCGAACATTTTGCAAAGATCCATAGCTGCGGAAGGAACATCAAGAATCCTAGGAGCAACTTTGTAGGGAAGGAGGAGATCAGAGGTCTGTGCCTTATCCAATCGAAGCTTGGAGGAACGGGAGTTCTTCCAAGCTACTCCAGAGCTGTTCGATTGCCCTCCTTCGCCTAGACGAGCAGTAGCCATTGGATGAGCAGAGCCAGAAACCGTCAGATCATATTTGGAGATCCAATCTCCTTTGTCCATGGCGAAACATCATTGACTCCTCTCGTGTTGCCAAGTGGATCGGTGAAGACCAGGAGCCGTTGGATCATGCCCTTCATTGGGTATTTTGCATACTTAACCCAACGATTTTGTATTTTCATTGGTTGTTATTCTATTTTTATAATATTTGTAAAAGAGCCTATGCACTTATTTTATTTGCAGTTTCGTTCAATTTATGTCACCTCACGTCTCGTCCCACGTGAGGTGGCATTTTTGCAGGAAAGCCCTGCAACATTCTGTATTTCTTTTTAGTCAATTAGTTTCTAATCTTGGGAAAATTGTAGAAAGGACCTCATATTTTTTTAATTACACATATGCCCCTACCGATTCAGTAGTTTTTTTATGTGTTATTTCTATTTATTAAATATAGTGATCGTGCTCTAAAAATCTCAAAAATAGGATTAGGTGTCTATTAGGGTGTAGATTTAGGCTATAATTTTGGATTTCATTTTTAGGAACTTTAGTTATTTTCTAAAATAAAAGGGCACATTTTTGCACTGTTTATAGTATGAAATTCCAAAAAATATAAAAAACATTTTGAAAAATTCTAAAAAAATATATATTTTGTTTATTTTAGTATTTTAGGCATTCAGACCAAAAACCATAAAATAGAAAAAGAAAAACCTTAAAATTAAAATCCCCCAAAATCCTTTATAAAAATGTGAAAACTCCCTAAAAATCCTAAAAATATTCATTAGTATTTTATAATTTTCTTTGTATTATTATTTATATATTAAAATTATTTGGAAAATTTTGGGCATTATTTACTATTTTTAATTTCCAAATTTGATTACACCCATTTCTTATTTCCCCTAATTTGGGATATTTTTATTTTAAAAGTCAATAAAAATAGCAAAAATTAACTAAAAATCACAAAAAATAAAAAAATTGTTAAACCCTAAACATTTTATTTTCCATGTCTTGCTTAGTTTTAGTTGTACTTATACTTGTATTACACTGTAGTGTATATATAGCCCTATATATTATATATTATATATTTAAAGGGAAAAGAAAATTTAAAATCATACAATAAAATGAAAATAAGAAATATAAAATTAAAAATAATTAAAAATATAAAAAAATCTCATAAAAATTAATAAAATTAAAAACCCACAATAAAGACAAATAGATAAGAAGAACACACATTTTTGTGCATTAATTTGCCCCATTCTCGCGTTTGTTCCATGTATTCGATACTCTACACATACTTGCACCTATACACTCATTTGTAGAGTTATATTAAATTTTAACTCCACACATTTATTTTCATTGTTTGATTCTTAATTGTGGCTTAATTGTTGAATTTAACGTGGTTCTTGAGCGATAATTGCATCGATTGATGATCCGCCTTGTGGATAAACACGACCCTCTAGTTTATCGTTTATTTCAATGGCATCACTGGGCGGAGCAAATATTGTAGATTGGATTCTTTACCCATGTCTTCTTGCTTGTCTATATTTTTCTCTTACTCAATTTTCTCTTATTTGATATTATATTGTTGAATTGTCTAATCATCTCTTCTTTGTTGACTTTGTTGCGATGTACCGCGGATCGAGGGACACTCTTCTAGGAGCGCCTACGCACCTACATGAGGTAGTGTCACTTTTTCTGATCTAGCTGCCAAGAGAAAGCACCAAAGGAGACTTGGAGGATTTTCGAAGATAATGTCACTTTGTCTATCTATTTATTTATTTTTGTAATTCAAATGAGAGATAGATATATATTTATTGTAATAATTCAGAACTCTCAGAACACTGTACACTTTACGAGATCCAGTGCCTGAGGAATTGTTCCCTTGGGAGCCTCGTCAGTTTTTTATTGCATTTTTATTACTTTTCTTTTTTTGTTTCTCGAGTTTTCACTTTTCTTTATTTTGTGTAATTGACCCCTAGCATTAGGATCTACTTGACGATAGATTAAGGCCAATCACCTAATTACCAATGGATGCATCTATAGTCTCGTTTGGACTTGATCAATGAATTGCTCTTCACTTAGTCTTGGAACCGTGCGTCGCGAGAACCCCTCCATACAATGCTCGCAAAACCTACTATGGTTCGTACTGAGGAGTCTCCAAGACTGAGCACTCTGGTTCTATTATAGGTGACTAGCACATTGTTCTTCACGCTAGTAATATATTCTCATCTAGGGTGATTTCATTGGATTGCATGTGCATATAGTGTATGTTTCAATTCTGCCTAGCATCATTGCATGTAGAGATCTAGAGGCAAGGTGAGCATTTCTGCTTACCATTCATCATTGATTTTGCCTCGCATTGCTTTTTCGACTCGCTCCCTCTAATTTTGACAACCTAGGATCTAAAAAGAATCGACTCCTCGTTAGGCTCATGCATTTTTATTAAAAAACCAAAAAAATGACAATAAATAAAATTGGGATTGCTAAGCTTACTTGACCCTAAATACATCAAAAAGAAAATCTTTGTCTTGAGGAGAGTAAACCCCTCCTTGTATGCGCTTTTAATTTGCCTACGTACACACTAAGGACTAGTGCCCAAATCCCAGGCCAACCTAAGTGTTTGTACAATTTTGTGTTATCACATAACTCTAAAACAGACAAGATAAAAGATCGAGATTTTACGATATCCATTGTGTTGAGTAGGTGAATTTAGGGGATTGTTTTGTGTATACTTGTTTGTAATTGTTTGTGTGCATACTCGATCTTCTTTTCGCACTTGCACCTTTTTCTCACATCTCTTGATTTGACCATTGTGTTCTCCCGATAATTTTCCTTTTGTTTTGAGACGATCGACTGGAGCGATTTTTATCCAAACTTTGCGGATCCATCCTATCATCCAGCCAGTCCACCTCCATTTTTCCAGGAGGACTTTTCTCCTAACGTTTGTACATATATAGCTAATCCTTTGTTTCATGAGGTAGATTTTGATCCACCTACATGTTATCAGGAGGATTTTGCTCCTAACTTTTCTTTTTGTACATATCCACCTAACCCGTTGTTTCAAGACTCGGACTTTGACCTACCACTGTCATCACATTTTCTACCACCTCACCCACCCTGACACTGAGCTTTAGGAGTCACCTCTTTATGTTGCCACACTTGAGACCTTGACTTAGATGATGGAACTCATGAAGAAGAGGGTAGACAACCTCCTTAGTATCAATAAGAGCCACAATGATGCTTCACCATTTGATGATATGGATTCATTTGAGGACACCCATGAGAGCTTGTAATCGCCCAAAATACAAAAAATGAGAAAAGGTTAAAAAAACAAATAGATTTCAGGAGTCACATTGATGATTCAGAATGTGAGGAGAGGGCACCCATGCCTGATCACTTGCCCATACACAAACTCACACCAGTTCCCACTTTTGACCACGAGGATGACATTGTACAGACTGCTCTTAGTCATCCATCCTTGTGTAGATGTTGATTCTGATCTCCTCCCTTGTACGGAGGAGATCCAAAAATTCAAAAAATATTGACTGAACCAGAGGTGGCGACAACTATTCACGAGATTATTGAGGCCCCACTTCACAAGAACATGACCCCGTATATGCTCCTAAACCTTGGAAGAGAAAGCTAAGGCACAGATCTGAGTGTCATATCTTGACCATGGGCACTACCCATGCCATTCTTCTAGGAAAGGGAACACTGCTACACCATTCAGGAGATCACACTCTCCTTGATGACGATGCTTAAAATAGCATAATACCCTTCTCACTGGTACAGTCTCTTCACTTAGTATCTCTAAAGAAAATCAGGATGATTGTTTAATTTGCTGATGGATCAATAAAGAGACTGACATGTATTTCAGAGTTGTCATTTGGACTCAGGGCATGAGCTACATTGTTGACTTTGTCGTATTTCCTATGGAGACCCCTCCCACTAGGGAGCACTCTCCAATCATTATGGAATGACCTTTTCTCACCTCTACGAAAGTCATTATTGATTATGGATCATGAGAGATTTGCTTCTGTCCTGATGAAGTGGTGCTGTGGTCACTACTGCACCTATTGTCGACCAAGACCTGCATCTAAAGTGACTACACCTGTCTTAACTGACCCCAAGGCCTATGACCTATCCACTGATATCAGAGAGGTTTGCTTTATGGCTGATGATGAGACCCAAGAATTCCTCCACATGGCAGAAAACTTGGAAAGCATAGACCTTGGAGTTCCCTCTTCCTATAATTGGCGTTTGTTGACGATATCCGTGTGATTTATAACATAGACACCTTTGAGTGAAGGGCAGATTTGGGAGAGACTTAAGAGGCCTAATTTGATTTTATTGCTTTCATCAATGAATTCGGGCCTTTCGATGATGACTTAGAGACTCGTCAGGATGGAATTGACCTGACTAATTCCATTGATGAGTTCGATCCTTTGCACTTTGATATATGCGAGACACCCCATGCCGGACCTAGACACACTTTTTCCACTGACCCGTCCGTGCCTTCTCACCTGAGGGTTGCTAAGGATCTTCATCAGGTCGATCTTGATCACTTCGTGTCTTCTGAGGACCCTGATATCAACCTGTACATTATCAGATTCAATCCTCAACGATCACGCATTTCCCATTAATTTGGTGTTTATTCTTATTGACCAACGAGATACCCATGATTTGATACAAAATCAATTTTTCATCCCCTTTATAGATAGAAGAGCCGGTTTGATAATCAATATTCCATTTTTTATCAATTATGTAAGAGCTAGATCTTTCTGAATAATATAAATATTATTAGTCCTAACAAGACAAATTTTAATGTTAAAAAAACCAAATCATGGGAATATATTTAGCTAATATTCAAAAGAAGAAAGTCCCGATTAATACGTAAATTACATTATTTTATAAAATCCTTCATTGAAAGAATATACATTGATATCTTTCTATATATTATTAACATCATCAAGGCCAATGTACAATTTTTTGTTAAATCAATAGAAAAAAAAGGAAAAATCCATTTCTAACAATAAAACTAATCAAGAATCTTGATCCTTTGTATATCCACCTCTTTGTATATTCGCTTTCGTTTACTTCCATCCATCTCCCATTTTTACTCATCCACCTCATTCCGTGTCTTTTGCCTTGCTTAGGATGTACTCTATCCTAAGTATAGGGGAGGTGGATGAGTTGAGTGATCTCTCTTCTTTTCTTCTTTTCTTATTTTTTTATTTTCTTTTTTTCATTTTCATTTTTCATTTTCTTCCAAAAAGGTTTCGCCCCTTTTCGACCGTTGTTATACATAGGATGTACTTTGTCCTACGTATAGGAGGTGTGCACCCCGTGTTTTTCATTCTTTGATCCCCTCCACTGTCTCCTCTTTCTTGTTTATACTTAGGGATACCTCACCCTAAGTATAGAGGGAGACAAACCGAGCATGATTTGTTCATTCCCACCCTTGACCCTCCTGCCTTGTGTACAACCTTCTATACTTAGGATTATTTCATCCTAAGTATAATGGGTATGGTCGACTTCTCATTCATTCCTTCTTTCTTTCATTCATTTATTCTTTAGACTTTTCTAAACTCAGTTTGAGTTAAGTCTTCTCTTTTTCTCTTTGATCTATGAGAACAAAGCTCAAGCTAAGTGTAGGGGGTCGTATGTACTTCACGTATACATTAACCATAACTTGTTCTCTCGTATTTTTATACTTATGGATAAAATACTTTATGAAAAACTATATATATATACAATTCATTAAAATAATAAAAATAAATTTATTATTCCTCAAATTCTTTATATTTACTGATCAATAAATTAGATAAAAATATTTTTTACAAAATGTTTTAAAAATAGTTTGAAATCTTTTTGAAAAATATTTTGAAAAATATTTGGAAAATATCTTGTTAAATATTTTAAACCTTTATAAATTTATTTTGTTTGTAAAATTCCTCTTCTTTGTGTGAAATAAAAATCAGTTGAAAAACTATTTACAAATGAATTTGAAAATGGTTGCAAAAATATTTTGAAAAGTCTTTATATACTATTTTGAAAAACCTTTTACAAAATGATTTTAAAATGTTTGTAAAAATTATATGGAAAAAGTATTTAGGACTATAGTTTTCAAAATTATTTGCAAATCATTTTCAAATAAGTATGAAGAATATATTACATCATCTTAATAAATAATACTTTTCACCAATTGTGTGTGTATATATATCTATAAAAGTTAATAACATATCCCTTGTGTAAATTCTTGAAATCCCTAATTCTTGTAAATATGAGAGGCATCCCAATGTAAATATTTGTACCTATTTTTATTCCAAATCTTTTATTTTGAAAAATCCCAAAAAATTTGCAAAACCGAAAATTCCGAAAATATTTGTAAAATATTTTTGAAAAAATTGCATAAAAATGTGCAAAACCTTTTTAAAAAATCCATAAAAATATCAAAATTTGAAAATTGCATCATGAAAAATTTTTTTGTATTATGCATAGAATTTGCATTTTTTAGATTGAGTTTGATAATTGATCAATTCTCAGAAAAATCTGAAGATTGGAGCTGGTTGAACCTTAAATATACCTAATCCCAGGAACCTTATTTGGAACTGAAATTGGGTATTTGACAGATTGACCTGATGGGTATATTAGGTACTTGTTGTAGCACTGCACTCGACCAATTAATCAAAACCGAGAAAAGATCTTCGCGAGGAGTGTCTCGGCCTAAATTTATATCCCGGACAAGTTTGGGATCGAACACAGGGAGGCGAAGGAACAACTTTGGTTCAAATCAGAACAATTAGATCTAGGTTTCCAATGTGGATTTTTTTATATTTTTTATATTTAAATTAAATATGAATGTAAAATATGGTTAAATTAAGTTAATAAGAAAACACACAACTTAGACAAATTAATTTTAATGTGAAATTAATCCAATTTAACCAAATTATATTTTTTAGAATCCTAATCCAGTGATGATTGTAAAACATATTATTTTGGAACTTTAAGCGTTATGAAAAAATGAAAAATTCACACTTTTTATGGGTTTTCATGCAATTTTTCACATAACGAGGCTATAGTATTTTTTTGTATTTTTTAACAAATATGGATTTTTATAATTTTTTAATGAATACAGAGTGACTGCAAGTATTTAATTCCTAATAAATCCACATTATAAATTTAGCCATAGGGCGAATTATCTCAATAAAGTATTTTAATTTGCAATCAGGGAGAGTTGGAATTTCACAAAAATAATGTGTGTGGATTTATTTAAAAATCATTTACTAAAATTGCTCTACAAATGGCACTTGACAAGTGTAGTTTATATGAATTTTGGATAGTAATTAAAAGCACATTTCAAGGCATCATTTCTGATTTTTGAGATTTTAGGAACAACCTGAATTAAATATGAATTTAGGACCAGAAATTGGGTAAAATATGCATTTTCTCTAATACAATTTGTTTAATTACCCAAAGCTAACAAAATCCAAATAAATGTCCAAATAATTAGAGATTTAGTAACTCAACAACATGTTATTTTTCATTAAAATAAATTATGCAAAAAGGTTGTCCAAATTAATGTATGAACATAAGGGTATCCTTGCAATTTCAGAAACTAACTTAAACAACACAACTATGCTCGAGGGCACTTTTAGAATTATGAAAATTATACGGAAAGTATGCAATTTTTACACAAAATAGAAAAACCTTCTTCTTCTTCTTCTCTTCATTGCAGTTAGAACCAGCCAAGGGGAGACGAGCGATGATGGCCGCCGTGCGGAGGGTGGAGATACGCGAGGGCCGCGGCTGCGCCTCCGCGACGAGGAGGAGGATGTGTCGTGTGGGGGATTGGGGGTGCTGGAGGCACGACCGAAGGGTATCCATGGGGAAGCACATGTCGGTGGTGGTTGGAGGCGCAGAGGAGGGACGCGATGGTGGCCGACGTTGTGGCCGCGCACGACGGCGCCACCTCGAGCAGGCTAGAGGTGGCTACTAGGCCGATGCTGTCTTTTTTTTTATTTTTTATTTTTTTTGAATTTTGTTGTTGTTTTTGTGGTGATTTTTTTGATTTTTTTAATTTTTTAGTTCTCTTAAATTGGGAATAAGCAAAAGCTGCAAAGAGGATGGTGTTGTGGTGGTGATGCGATGTTAAAAATGAGGAAAATAAAAATGATGACTAATGATAAAAAGTGGAAGCAAACGAAATTACCTAAAGATAGAGGTGGGTGCATGTGGTGTGCTCATGAGAAGCACTGTCTTCGCTCGAATCATCTACGAGCGACGAGCTCGAGCAGCGTGCAGAGGCACTGCGATGTTGACCGTAATGCCAACGGATCTCACCAGAGAGGAGGCAGTCGTTGTTCTACTTCATCATTCATTGTCACTGAGACGGTTATCAGAGCTCTCGACTCTCTTTCTCTCTCTGTCACATAAAGGTTGATCAAAGACAAAAGTAAGGAGAATGCGATGAATAAAAAGAGAATAAAAATGGGAGTTAGAAAAATATGGTGGAATGGTGGAGTTGAATGGCCGGTTAGAAGAAGAGGTGGAATTGAATAGGAGGTTAGATGAAGACTTGGTGGACAATGGAAAAAATGGAGTCAATGTAGAGAATGAAAGATAAATAAAATAAAATATAATAAAGCAGGCTACTAAAAAGAAGTAGATAAAATAAAAGAAAATGAGAAAATTGCAAATAAAATAAAGAAGAAAAACAAGGAGCAAAACATACCATATGTACAATATTTTTTACTTTTCTAATTTTATTTTTTTTTGTATTTGTAATAAAATATATCTACAAAATAAAAATAAATAGAATACTATAAATAAAATAAAACACAAACTGATTTTTTATTTTTTTAATAATCATGAAAAGTAAATAAAAAATGAGAAAAGAAATATATATACATTATATACAAAGTCACTTTGTCATATTTTCATTGACAAAACATTTTGAGATTTTTTTTAAATTATGTCATTTATTAAATATATAGTAAATAAATTAATAGAAAAAAATAAATAAAAAAGGTAAGTTATGTACAAGCAAAAATCAAAGTCACATTTATTACATTATGTAGGATATACAACGAGGTCACAAAACTCAAATTTTGAACGAGCACTGATGTTAATGGAATCACTTCCAATGGATAGATTATTTTCTAACTTAAGCTTTAAAAATGATTTGGTGAACTTGGAGTTCATACAGAATGGTAGTCTATGTTCGAAACCTCTACCATGCCATTGGTCTGTGGGTGGTAAGGACTAGTAACTCTATGGTCAAATCCGTAGTCCTTAGCTAAAATCTCACATCTCGGCTCACAAAGTGGCTGCTCCCATCTTATATCGAAACAACACTTTTGGCTCTCGAACCTAGCAATAGTATGGTCTCTCACACACTTACGAACAATCTTGCTATCTGCGGTTCGGGCTGGGATAGCGTCTACCCACCTAGACAAATAGTCAACTGCCAACAAAATGTACTCGTGTCCTTGGTTGTTGGGAAAAGGATCCATAAAATCTATGCCCCATACATTGAAAACAACATAAATAATCACCGATTGCATGGGCATCTCATCTCTCTATCCAACCATCCCTCCCATCCCTTGACAAATCGAGTACGACCGTAGAAAATCAATAACATCTCGAAACATGATCAACACATACAATCCACATTGAAGTACCTTGTGAGAGGTTCTCTTCCTTGAATGGTGTCCTCCAGCCTCAAGTAAATGACAATATGTGAGGACACTCTAGTACTCCTCCCGAGGAATACACCTTCTCCATACATAATCCGACCCTTCGAAGAAAAGGAAAGGATCGTCCTACTGGTATCTCCCCGAATCCGACTTCAGTTGGTCAATGCTGCTCCTAGTCCAACCACGAGGAACCTGCTTGGAGACAAGAAAGTTTACCATGTTGGAATACCATGGGAGTGAGTCAATAACATAGATTGACTCGTCTGGGAAGGTCCTCTCTAATCTGCTCATAATCAGGAGAATCCTTAAGCTCAATCCGAGAAAGGTGATTAGACACAACATTCTTCACTCCAGGTTTATGTTTTATTTCCAAGTCAAACTCCTAGTGGAGAAAAATCCCCTATGAAGACGTGCCTTCACATCCTTCTTTTCCATTAAGTATAGAATAACTGTGTGATCAATGTAGATTGTCACCTTAGAGTCCAAAATATACGACCTGAACTTCTCAAGGACCCATACTACAATGAGCATTTCCGTTTCAGTCACGGTGTAATTCTTCTATGTAGGGTTTAAACACTTTGCTCTCGTAGTGGATTGCAAATGGGACCCCCTCTCGTCATGGTCCTAATACAGAGCGAAATCTGAAGCATCATTCTTAATCTCAAAGGAAGAGACCAGTCAGGAGCTTATAGGATATGCGAGGCACAAATCTTCATCTTCAAGAGCTTAAAGGACTCCAAACACCTGTGATATACAATGAACTCTGTCTCTTTCCTAAGAGCTCAGTCAGTGGGCGAGCAATCTTCAAAAACCTGAATAAATCTTTTGTAGAATCCAACATGCCTTAGAAAAGACCTCACTGACTTCACGTTGGTAGGTTGATCGAGTTTCTTGATCACCTCCACCTTGGCAGAGTCAACCTCTATTCCCCTTTTGAAGATGACATGCCTGAACACGGTACCCTCTTCACCATAAAGTGACTCTTCTTCCAGGAGAGTACCAGAGTCACCTCCCTACACTGTTTGAGGACTCGATCCAAGTGCGCTAAAGATGCATCAAAGGAATCACCATGAGCTGAGAAGCCGACCATGAACACTTCCAGGAAATATCCTGCCATCTTGACAAATACAATGATCATGCAACTCTGAAATGTGCTTGGGGCATTGCAAAGCCCAAATGGCATGCACCTGAGCATGTAAGTGCTTATTGTACATGTGAATATGGTCTTTTCCTAGTCCTCTGGGGCTATAGCTACATGGTTAGCTTGAGTACTCGTTAAGAACATATAAGAACTCTTTCCCTATGAGTCTATCCAAAATATTGATTGATAAAAGGCAAGGGAAAGTGGTCTTTCTTGGTCGCGATCAGGTGTCTGTAGTCAACATAAACATGCCACGACATGGGTACTCATGTCACAATCTCTATCCCCTCCTCATTGGTGACCATCTGAATTCCCGACTTTTTGGGACAACATGAAGTGGGGACACCCACTTGGAGTCAGAAATAGGGTTTATAAACCATGCTTGCACCATTTCTAAATCTCATTCTTCAATACTTCCCGTAGGTTGGGGTTATTCTCCTCTGGAACTCACTGGAAGGTCTCACATTGTCCTCAGTAAAAATGTGGTGTGAGCAGAGAGCACGGTTAATCCTCATGAGATGCAACACTGTCCAGCCTATTGCTTTGCCGTTCCTCTCTATGACCTCTAACAACCTAGACTTATATTATAAAGTCAAGTCTGAGCTAATCATAACAAGATATCTTTCTTTGGGTCTCGCAATAAAGGCGTACTTGAGTGTAGGAGGTAGTGATTTTAGTTCCGATAATGTGGTGTCGTCAAGCAAATACGGATGAACTGAATTTGGATCTGGTTTCATGTTGCATTAAGGTGGGCTCAACTGTGTAGTACTCACCACCAACTTAGAAGTATCGAGAGTCGAATTGCTAAAAATATCCAAGTAATCGGTAATAGCCATGTCCAACTCATCATCTATGTCCCATGATCATTCCGAAGGGGATGGAACTGACATATCCATATGGATCTCTACGTCATCATGGGAATAGGTAGATGCATCTCTAACAAGATAAAGTAACACCTGGAAGATTGCATATGTCCTTTCTGGATGAAAGGGTCTCGCTCTGTTCTGAAGGAACCTATCTTCCAAATCCCAACGTGTTAATTATTATGCAATCTGCCTCTGAAGATGAGTACTCTGTGCTACGCTCTGGATCAGGTCGCTGACACTTGATTTGCGATCATCTTAAGGTTCACTTCTCCGCCTGGAGAACGAAACATCATCATTCCCGTACCTTAATCGAAAGCTATGCCCGTAGTCCTAAGGAAGGACAACAAGAGAATGATCTGAGATTCTGTCCATTGATCGGGGTTCTCCATGTCCAAGACCGTGAATTCAACCTGATAGTTATCCCCCTTAATCGAGATAACAATGTTCTTCACTTCTCCCTTAGGTCTCTTCACTGAACGATCTGCGAATTAAAGTAAAGCTATGGATTTGTGACGTGGTCCCAACTCCAATTTCTGATATAATATTAAGGGAAGTAAGTTGACTAAAAAACCCGTTATACAAGAGTGTGTGTGCAAATGCGATGTTGTCGATGCGACTCTCCACGTAGTGAGCACCCATGTCTCTCTTTTTCCTTGGCAATGTCTTATTCTCGAGACAATAGGTTGTGGCTACCATAAGACATGCGTATTCACATTTTGATTCTCTTTCTTCTTGCTAACCCTAGTAGATGTGAATCTCACCTTAAGGTATTTCTGGAATGCAGAATGGTTAACCACATACTCATTAAATGACACCTCTACAATGATATTTTCTTTACAAAACTGTGCCATATCGGGGTCATCTTTCTTAATCTTTTTGATACGCTTTCTTGCCGTAAGAGCACGGGGAAAAGGATTGAAGCTGGAGAAACATAAAATGAAGAATTTGAATCATGAATTGAAAGATTGTTCTGGGCATTAATGGAAACAGAGTTCTTCATACATGAATATTTTTGATGCAACATGGAATCAACATCTAGATTATCTACTATAGGTTGTGGAATAGAAGTTGAAGCGGTATCCACCACAAACGGAGGTGCAAGGTCCTCTATATATCAAAGGTATATCCATGTTGCTGCTAATGCATATGTTCTATCCTTCTCTTATTGGCTCCTTGAGTAGATATCATTAAATGGTGCTGATGGGGCTCCTGCATTTGCTGCCTCTCCTCCTCATCCTCCTAAGGCTCCTCAGATAGTGCTCCAGAGATGCCCATCCTCGTGTCCCATGCTCGATAAGGTACGATCACAGCTATTCTACTCATGAGTGACATGTAATTAGCCTCGTCTCATGAAAGAATCTCATGTTCAGATCTCAGAGATGCTGAATAGTATACATAACCAAAGTGTTGCTGAGAACCAGATAGGTTCAGGCTATTGGGGTTAGCCTGAACTTCAGTTGGGATTTAGGTAGAGGGTGTAGACTGCTCGTCTCGCCATCTGGACAGGTGGTTAACATCCACCTGTAAGTCGTGTATTCCATTCCTATAGGAACAGAGCTCGTCGAGTATCTACTATTGTACGTCTACAGGACCAGACGAAAAAGAAAGGGCATAAGATCGGGAAGAAAAACGGGAAGACTGGCCCTGCTATCCAGGGTGTTGCCTTTGTTGCTGCTGGTGCTGGGGTATCTACTGAAATTGTGGGCCCTGCTAGTCTGCCTGGCAATGGCGCTGCCCGCCATAGTGTTGGTATTGCTGCCGCTGCTGCTAGGGTGGCTGTAATCCAGGGTTCTGATGTGAAGGAGGTGGTGTAGAGATGAATGCGGTGTTGTGAAAGGTCAGGGGACACTGGTAGGTTTGTCAATCCCCCGTACTTCCCTGCGTAGCACGGTCCTGAGTATCCCATACTCCATTCACCTCCCAAATCGATGTAGGCTCCTCCTGAACTATCGCTTCTGATGGTGGGGGTTGTTGGAAAGAATGAGCATAGGACTTGTCTCGCTCCCACGACTGGGGTTGCCCTGACATCAACTACTCCTGAACATGCTGAACTCGATACAAGGGAGCAGCGGGTGCAGTCACATCAGGTATCCTTATCTTAGATACCTTATCAGTCAACTCCTCCATTTGTTTTTGAATTTTGGAGACGCTCTGGTCTAACTCATCATTCCTCCTATCAATCATCTTAACTATGTAAACTTGTATGCAATAAGCCCCATGCTGGGGATTATGTCCTGAGAGAGATCAACTCCAACTGACTTTGCCCCACCAGATAAAAGTAAACAGGGGGGCGTTGTATAGGCCCTACTGGCCATCTGTGAGTGGCTGGTCTCAGCCATCTGCTCGAATACCTTCCATATGGTATCCGATCCTTATGATGTACAGATGCCTCTACAGGAAATGTTCACTAAACCCTGCATCTCAAGGTTGAGGCTAGTGAAGAATGATTAAACTATGATGTTGTCATCTAGTCCATGACAAGGACACTTATGCAGGATGTCCTTGATCCTTTCCTAGGCATCACAGGAAGCTTCATGGGGAAGCTGTGAAAAGCTCATAATGCACGTCCTCATCATGTTAGTCCTACTCAGGGGGTAGAACTTCTTCAGAAAATGGTCCTTAAACTGGGAAGTAGCTAATCATTTTTGTTGAACAAGTAATCTATATGAACTTCCAGGCTTGGCTCTATCCTAGTGTCATCTCTCTCTCTCTCTCACACACACACTTACTAGTAAATTCAAACAATGAGGGCTTTATGCACACGTAAAACAAGGTTCTTTTTATTCCAATTTTTGTTTAATCGATCTGCTCAATTCAGTCCCAATTTTAGAGTTAGATTGTCACTTGAAATTTAATCTGAACACAACAAGATACATCTATTGTTCAATCCCATTTTCCTTTTGAATCTTAAGTTGTAAAACAAGAGAGGAATCAAAAATCCGAATGCAAACGTGAAACGATGATGCAAGCTCAGAAGTAGGTATACTTACAGTGACTCCCATCACTCTCCATGCATCATGCAAAACTGAATTTTTAAATTTACACTAAATGCATGCAATCTAGGAAACCACACCTAAATGATGTACTATTAGCGTGGAAGAATAGAGTTAATTTGAGCTAAGTAGTACGTGTCTATGTGTGTCTCATTATGAATATTATCAGATGTATGAATCTTCTAAGATATGCGTGGCCTAAATTATGAAGGGCACAAGCAAATTTTATGTTATGCTACTGTGTGCCTATCCTTAATTTCATTACTCAAGTCGAGAATCACTCTTGACACACCAACATACAAAAAGAGTAAGTGTCCGAGTCTCTTTTTACATGTGCGAGTTCTCAAACAAGAGCCGTTTAAATGAGCAAATTACCTAAATTATTACAACATAATAATTACAAAAATTTACAAAAATGAAAATGCTATCAACAATAAATGAAAAATTCCTTAATCTTTAGCATTCGGCGCACGCCACGTTCGTCGACCTTCGATGCACTCCAAGTCCACCCGATCGTCGCAAAGAAAATAAAATTTATATTAGAGAGATAAACAACAAAATATATACAAAATGAGCAGAAAAATAATTGAGAGAAAATAAGGAAAAAAACAAATGTGTTAATTACAAGTTGGCTCGATGTCAGACTACCCGAGTGAGAGAACACCTAAATCCAATTTTCTAAACCAAGCCGTTTGCCACCCCCGACAAAGGCACATTTGATGGATCGACCTGAGTGGGTATATTAGGTACTCGTTGTAGCACGACACTCAACCAATTAATTAGAACTGAGAAAAGTTCTCCGTGAGGAGTGTCTTGGCTTAAATTTTTATCTCGAGCAAGTCCGACGTCGAACAATTAGGTCTAGGTTTCCAATGAAGATTTTTTGAATTTTTTTATATGCAAAATAAATGTGAATGCCAAATGCAGTTGAATTAAGTTAATAAGAAAATACACAACTTTGCCAAATTAATTCTAATGTGAAATTACTTCAATTTAGCCAAATTATTTTATTCCTAAAAACCTAATCCATTGATGAATGTAAAACATATGTCTTTGGAATTTTAAGATTTGAAATACAATAATGAAAAATACACTCTTTTTATGAGTTTTCAAGCAATTTTTCACAGAAACAGAAAGCAAAAATTAAGAAAATTTCACTAAAAGTTGACCGTGATGAAATGAGGCTACAATAAGATTTCTGAAAATTTTGACAATATAAGAATTTTTATGAAATTTTTAACGAAAATAAAGTGATTACAAGTATTTAATTCCTAATAAATCCACATTATCAATTTAACCAAGGAGTGAATTATCTCGATAAAGTATTTTAATATGCAATCCAAGAGAGTTGGAGTTTTGCAAAAATAATATGTCTAGATTTAATTAGGAATCATTTACTAAAATCACTCTACAATTTATTTTAGGCACAGGTTGGACATTAATTAAAATATATTTCAAGGCTTCATTTTTTATTTTTGAGGAAATTTTGGAGCAACCGTGAATTAAATATGAATTTAAGACCATAAATTGGATAAAATATGCATTTTTTATCAATAAATTTTATTTAATTAATCACAGCTCATTAAAAGAGAAATAAATATCTAAATGATAGATAATTAGTAACTTAACAATAAGCTATCTTTCATTAAAATAAATAATGCAAACCGGACTCATGAAAATAAAGGTATCCGTGCAATTTTAGAAATTAACTTAAACAACACTATTGTGCCCAAGGGCACTTTTGGAATCTTGAAAATTATATTGAAAAGCTGTGCAATTTTTACAAAAAATAAAAAAATTAATCTTCTTCGCTTCTTAATTATAGTTAGGGCTGACCAAGGGGAGAAGGACATCGGCGACGGTTGTCGCACCACGGGCAGAGATACGCGAGGGCCGTGGCTGTGCCTCCACGGCGAGGAGGAGACTGTGGCATGCGAGGGGGTGGGGGGGGGGTGTTGGAGGTACGATCAGGGGAAATCGCAGGTCAGTGGTGGTTGGAGGCGTGGAGAAGGGTTGCGGCGGCGGCCGCGTACGACGATGCGACCCGGAGGAGGCTGGAGATGGCAGCCGGGTCGTTGCTGCCTTTTTTGTTTTTTTGTTTTTTTTCTAATTTTTTTACTGTGTTGTGATTATTTTTTAAATTTATTTTTTAATTTTGTATTTTTCTTATACATGGGATAGACAAAAGATGCAAAGAGGATGGTGTGGTGGTGGTGATGCGATGTAAAAAAAGAGGAAAATAATAACGATGACTAATGATAAAAAGGGAACGCAAATAAAATTACCTAAAGATGGAGGCAGGTGGCTGTAGTGTGCTCATGAGAAGCACGATCTTTGTTCGAATCGTCAGCGGGTGATGAGCTCGAGCAGTGCACGGGGGCGGCTAGGATGTTGGCCGGAATGCCAACGGATCTCACCGGAGAGGAGGCGGTCATCGCTCTACTTCGTCGTTCGCTGTCACCGAGATGAGTGGTCGAAGCTCTCAATTATCTCTCCCATAAAGGTGGATGAAAGGCAAAAGTAAGGAGAATGAGATGAATAAAAGAGAAGAAAATGGAGGTTACAAAAGAGGGTGGAATGGTGGAGTTGAATGGGATGTTAGATGAGTGATTGAATTGAATGGGAGGTTAGATGAAGACTTGGTGGTTAATGGAAGAAAATGGGAGTTTGTGTAGAGAATGAAAAATAAATAAAAGAAAAGAAAATAGAATAAAATAGGCTACTAAAAAGAAGAATGTAAAATAAAAGAAATGAGAAAAATTGAAAAAAAGAAAAGAAAAATAAGGAATAAAATAGACCATATGTATACTATTTTTTACTTTTCTAATTTCTAATTTTTATTTTTTAAATACAAGATATTTACAAAATAAAAATAAATAAAAACATTATAAATAAAATAAAATACAAAAATGATTTTTTTGGATTTTTTAGTAATTAATAAAAGTAAATAAAAAATGAGAAAAGAAACACATGTACATTATATATAAAGTCACTTTGCCATATTTTCAGACAAAACATTTTTTTGATAATTTTAAATTATGTAATTTATTAAAATATATAATAAATAAATTAATAGAATAAATAGATAATGGTTAAATTTGTACAAGAAAAAAAAATCAAAGTCACATTTATTGCATTATGTACAATATACCACGAGAACCCAAAACTCAAATTTTGCAAACGAGCTCCGATTTTAATAAAACTACTTTTATTGGTTAGATAACTTTCTAACTTAAAGTTTAAAAGTGAGTTTTTTGAATTTAGAGTTCATACGGAGCGAGAATTCGGCCGGGAAGTTGGACTTTACGACCTTTTCTCTTTGGGATCTAGAAGTATTTATTTACAACGAAATTTATTTTATATTTTTGTATATATATATATATATTTTTATAAACAATTTAGAGAAAGAATTATCCTCAAAGGAGTTTAAATGAAATTATTAAAAATTAATGAAGTTTGGGCTATTTATAGGTGAAAAACTCCTTTATTTTACAACCCTTTCTTATTTATTTATTTTGTGAAATATAATATATGATAATTAGTGTATTTTATTTACAAGAGTCATTTTATTAATTTATTTATTTTATGGATATTTATTTGAGATTTTACTTAGGGATTTTTGCTAAGATCAATATATTGAGATGATGAGTCATGGATTCATCAGTACTTCAGGTCTAGTTGACTTAATTCTTTGAGAATTATGAAACTTGGTTCAATGTCATCTTGACTGCCTAAGTAGAGTATTTCAGAGCACACACATGACTCTTGTTGATAATGACCTAGCCTGTACCCCTGCACCTTACACTTTCCTCACCTCAGTTGAAACGGTAGAGGGATGGATTTACCAGCATAAGACACAAGCCAGTGGAAACATCAAGTCACACATTTTTGGACGTTGTACCCCAACCTGATCCTGTAGGCATGAGGTCTAAATATGGAAGTTGTGTGTTGCAATAAAGCTTCAAAAGAGGGATAGTCTACTGGCTCAAGAAGAAAAATCCTTATGTATATGTTGTTGTATACAATATTTCAAAAAAATAGAAAAATAAAAACTCCAAAATAGTGGAGAAGCCTGATTGAAAATAAAATGCTGTCAAAGTGTACATATTTGTATAGATAATAAGCAAGCTTGAGATTCAAAGTCATATGTATGTGAGCTTGCAGCCGGGTGACTTGGCTACACTGGTTAACCATTTTAGGATAGGTAGTTACACTGGCTACCTTCCATTCTTGCCTCCACCTCCTCTTCTTGTGTTGGTTGTCACTTGAACTTATAAGGGAATATCTCGCTCTTGAGGAACGATTTGTTAGGTTGGGGAATTAGAGTCACCATGTTGGAGAAGACTGACTTCGACCGCTTCAGTCGAGGAGAGCTACCTATCACATCCACTGTCTAAGATAGATCCATAGTCATAAGGGTTTGCGTATGAGTTTAAGTATTCTGACATGACTATTAAGGAGACTTGAACAGAGTCTTGGGATTCTTGAAGGTTGTTGTGTTTCAAATCCGATTCGTAATAAGGTTTCAATCACACTAAAAATCTAAAGGTCCGACTTGATCTCCAAACTTTGATTTTGTGAAGACAAGTTTGAGAATTAAATTCAATCCATTTTCTTTATTTCCTTTTCTTTTCTTTATTTTTATTTCCTGCACTTACTACATAAGTGTTTTCTAGAGATAAGCAAAGGTAAATATATGGATGTGATGAATCTCCATTTCATCACCTTTATTCTATCATTTTGGCCTTAAAAATCCTAGCTAATGCATGTATATATTTGTATAAATTAACATCCATTCTTTATTGTATTTATTGTATATAAAATACTGTTTTTAATGTGATGAACCACGTTTTTACCACATTAATAATGGTATTTGATCGTAGTATAGGTGTGATAGCTCAAAAATGTCTCAAACACTCAAGATCCGGGCTAGGTAAAAATAATCACATTCAGGTCGTTGCGACCCCGATCGAGTGGAAATCGGTCGATCAAGAAAAAGATAAGACCACCAAACAGAGAATCAAGCACTAAAATCAAGAAGCGACCCTTGCTATTTTTATTAACCTGGTATAACGACCATGGTCGAACTCAAGGAGTACGGGTTGGCCTTGCAGCCTACAAAGTAGTCAAAAATCGAAAATAAAGGGGAAAATGTTTTTGGTGGATTTTTACGATTTTTAAATGTTTTTGTATTTTTAATTTTATAAGAAAATGTAAAACCAAGCCAATACAACAAATTATTAAAGCACTAAAAAATAACAGAAAATTCAAATAAAAATGTTTTTTTATTTTTTAGGTTTTTAAGTATTTTTGTTGAATTTTTCAGAATTTTTCAATTTTTATTTGATTTTATAAAAATGAAGAAAGATGAAAAATAAGAGCTACTGTGCAGCCAGACTTGAAAGATCAATTAAAAATATAAAATTGATTTATAAAAGTCCGGAGGCAATTTTTATGAAAAATATATGTAAAACTAAGCTACAGGAAAAGAGTTTATATTTGTTTGATTTTTATAGAATTTTTTAGAATATTTATGAGTTTTTTAGAGTTTTGCAATTTTTAAGGTTTTTATAAATCCAAATAAGCTCAAAATTTTACAGAAGCTAAAACACACTAAAACTAACTACCACTAATTTTTTAGAATTTTTAAAGCAATTTTTATATTTTCTTTGATTTTCTTTTCTAAACAGTAACAAAAATGCGTGTTTTTGAATTTTTAAAAATAGTAAAAAGCCTAAAAAATGTACCAAAAATTTAGGGAAATTTTTACATAATGGCAGGAGACAAGTATCAAAATTTCACCTAATTTGGATTTAATTTGCTATTTTATTCAATAAAAACAAGGCACACAACACATAAGGACCTAAATGCAAGAAATCATAGTTCAAGGACCAAACTGTAACAAAATCAGAAAGTCTAGGGGCCCTTGTGCAAAAAGTCTACAAAATCACGCGCAAGGCACGGAATCAGACACGGAGGGGTATAACTGTAATTCCTATTTATAAAATATAAAACATCAACACCAAGAGAATATAGGATAAAAAGTGCAAATGTTCCAAAACCTCACGTGTCGATGCACGTGCCTCACATACACAGGGACTAAAATGTAAATAAAGGAAATATATAGGTCCTCAGTGCAATTTATCCTAATAAAAACATCATGCTAAAATATTTACAGGACTAACTCGAAATATCAAAACAGAAGAGGGCCTAAGTGCAAATTACCCTCGTTATTATCGGATGGACGAGGAAGCGCCACATGCTGATCTAACGGTTG
This sequence comes from Ottelia alismoides, assembly GCA_037367405.1. Classification (NCBI taxonomy): domain Eukaryota; kingdom Viridiplantae; phylum Streptophyta; class Magnoliopsida; order Alismatales; family Hydrocharitaceae; genus Ottelia; species Ottelia alismoides. The sequence goes on along the minus strand of JAZKJV010010625.1, from coordinate 18,838 downwards.
AGAGTATAAGGCGCCTCTTCGCTGGATGGACAGTCTAGATCGAGCCCTAGGTGGATCGGGCGGTGGCAGAAGCTCCGCAGATGGATGACGATGATCAAATCTGGAGCGACGAGGCTGATCGGACGATAGGCAAAGAAAAACTGGACGCTGACGAACTTTGATGGCTCTCTACGGGCGTGTGGGAACTCCTCTTGAGCTGCTGAGATCGGTGAAATGAAGCTCAGAGGCTTCCCAACTGATGGACACCTACGATGAGGCCGAGGAGCTCCGGGGAGCTTCGGCGACGGCGGAGGAGCTAAGCTCCTGTGCTCGAACGACTCGACCCCCAGATGGGGTCCTTTGACCTGCAAAACATCACAGAGGAACTCCTGGGTCGAGGGCAAATTGCCTCGACCAGGTTAGGGGTGGAATGGTGATCGAAAAGGGGGCGGAGCGGGGTCTCCGGCGAGGCGACGGCGGAGGAGACTCGACTCTTGGTTCCGGGGGGAACCTAGATGAACGGAGGTACGGAGAATGTGGGGAGAGGTCTTGTGATCGTGAATAGGTGACCTGATGATCGAATGGATAAGCGAATCGATGGGAATCGGCCGGTGAAGCCGGCGGTGCGATTTGGGCGAAATCGGAAATTAGGCTAATCTACGGGGTATCGAAGCTACCTGGTGATCGAAGTCGACTGGGGTTGAGCTAAGGAAGCTCTGGGGGTCGTCGCCTCAAGGATTCATTGGGATCCGAGGCTCGGCGCACCTCGCGGCCGCGCACGGCGAGAAGCTTCGCCTGATCAGTGGCTGGGGCCGCTCCCTCCTCACTGCAACACTCCTATCCGATAGCTGTCACTCTAGAAAAACGAGTGGAGTTCATGGGATGAGAAGGCAGAGCCAAAGATGAAATGGAATTGCGGCCGGAGGTGAGACTATATACAAGGAAGGGTCCGAGAAGATGGGGTCGGGCGGAGCTCGGTGAAGCTCGGATCCCTAGAGGGATGATCGGGCTAGGTTCTCGGATGTATCAAGTGTAATTAGGACCCAGGGTTTACGTAAATGGAGGTCGAGTTAGGTGGGAAAAATTAGGAGAAGTTGGGTCGAGCGCCCGATTCGAGGGGAATGGGTCCGCGGGGGACAGTTGACTGGGGGTCAACAATCCCCCGTGGACCAATGAAATAATTCCATTTACTAATTATTTAAAAATTCAATAAAAAATAGTAGATGATTTTATTTTGAAAAATTTAAACATGAAAAATATTTACTATTTTTCAAATTATTTTTTAGTGATTTTATTTTTTTGAAAATTAAATAACATATTTACATTATATTATTATATATAGGTATATACATATATGTATTTTTTTATTTTTATTTTTAATTGTTTATTTTTGTACATTTATTCTAAATTTATATTTTATTTATTTACAACATAAAATTTGGAATAATAAGGTATTTTTATTTTATTTTTATGATGTATTTACATGGGTTAAATAAATAGGTGGATATACATATGTACATGGTATATACACAAGGTGGAAAATAATTTTTATTATTTTTCTTATTATTTTATTTTTATTTTCCTGATTTTTATTTTATTCATTTACACCATGAAATATAGAATATAGAGATATTTTTATGGGATTTTTATTACTTATTTACAAGGAGAGAATAAATAGGTATGTTATTTTATATACATGGTCTATATACACCGATGAGAGAGGTTTTATTTATTTTTATTTTTATTTTGTTTTTCTCATTTTTATTTTAGTTTATTTTTATAAATATGTACAAAATATAAGAAACACTTTTTAATTTTTATTTTGAGGAAAATAAATTTATTTAAATATATGGGGGTATGTACATGTATGAATGACCTTATCTCTCTCTACTTAGGTTCTTTTGTGGTCAGGCCCATGTTGAGCCCTCCCTTGGGATTAGGTCATTCAATATTTATTCTAAATATTTCCCTCTTTTTCTTGTGTTTCGTTATTCCTTTATTTTGGCACAAAAACATGCTAATTATGCATATTTACATGATGCATGTGTTTTGGCAATTTATGATATTTACACATGTTTACATGGTATTTTGCTCAAGTTTCTAGCTAAAATAAAGGAATAAAGAGTGATGAATTGGGATTCATCACCCCCTATACTTTACTTTTGCTAGTCCCTTAGCAAACACTTATTTGAAAAAGAAGTGCAAAAGAGAAAGAAAAAGAGGAGAAATCAAGGTTGATTATTAAACTTTCCTTCATTAAATTGAAATATGGAGCTCGGTTAGACCTTTGGATTATTAATTTGTCAGAATCTTATTTGGACTTAAGCTTAAAACTTAACAACCTCTAAGTTCCACCAAACTATGGTCAAGACTCCTCAATAAACCAGATCAGAACAAGTCTACATACACAAACTCTAATGACCACGAATCTTTCCTTGTACGGTGTAAGTGATATGTAGCTCCCCACCTCAGAAGTAATAAAGAAACAACCTCCCACAACTCGGTAACTCTAATGCCTCGGTCTAGCAACTCTTTCCTCGAGAAGCGGGGTATTCCCTTCTAAGTTCAAGTGCAACCGGCTCAAGAAGAGGGGAAAGAAGAGAATGGACCATGACCAGTGTAGCCATGTATCCTTGGGAGCTCTAACCAGTGTAGCTGAGTCTCCCGCTGCAAGCTTCATGAGATTGGAACATGTATACCATAGCTTTTGCTTTATTTGATTATATACACTCCGGTGGGATTATTAAAATTTCAATCCGACCCACCACTTTTTTGGAGTTCTTTTATTTTTGCACATTTTTTTCATGTGCATCTGTACAACATATCTACATGGTGCAGCATATATACAAGGAGTTTTTCCTCTTGAACCAGTAGACTATCTCTCTTTTGAAGCTTTATTGCAACCCACGGTTTCTGTCTTTAGACTTCATAACCACCAGACCAGGTTGAGACGCACTTCCTTCACTATAAGAAGAAGAGAGGTTCCGCCTAGAAGTACTACCCTCATATGCTACCCCAAGCCAAAGGAAGCCGCCTCCTCACCACCTCATCCGTGGAGAGCTATGTGTAAAGTGCTAGTGCAAGTAAAGCCATTATCTCTAAGAGTCATGCGTGCGTTGTTAAGTGTTCTACTTAGGCTCCTTAAGATGACACATGCTCATAACCTAGTGGACTCAAAGAATTAAGTCCCAATGGACCTGAAAAGTCTCAATCCTAAGCCCTATAAGGTTCCTCTTATTATTAGGTGGATTAAGGTCTTAACCAAGCTCCATTTGTCAATTTAATTCCAGGCCAGTTTAAATGTCAACTATGATTTGGAACAATTGTGCAAGTATTTACAAAGATGCTATTTTACAAATATTTACAAATGTGCAAAATTTTTGAAAAATGTTTGAAAACATGGATGTATGCATGAATGTGAAGTTTTGTAAAATATTTACAAAAATTTACACAAGGTTTTTGCAAACTTTTTGTTTTCAAAACATTTTACAAAAATTTTGTACTATATACATAATTTTGATATGAAATATTTACAAGCTATTTACACAAAAAGATTTTACAATCATTTGTACAAAAATAATTTTATACATAAATAGGTATGTGCAAGATAAATTTTATGGACAAGGGAAATTTTTAAATTTTTATGGATTTTTAGCCATTTTTATTTATTAAGACACTCACACAAAGTACGAGTTATGGCTAAAGTATATATGAAATATATACACCCCCCCTATACTTAGCTCGAACGATGTCCTCAGAGTGATCAAGAGCGATGAAGAAGACATAACTCGTGCTTAGTATAGGGAAGTGAAAAGGAATGGTATATACAAGAATGAATCAAAGAATAGAATGAAGAGAACTTGGTGTTCCCCCTATACTTAGGATCAAGTAATCCTAAGTATAGCAAGCTGTACATGAAGAGAAATCCGAGTAGAAGGATGTATAGAGTCTACCCCCCCCCCCCCCCCCCGATACTTAGGATCAAGTAATCCTAAGTATAGCAAGCTGTACATGAAGGGAAATCCGAGTAGAAGGATTTACAGAGTCTACCCCCCTATACTTTGGGTGAAATATCCCTAAGTACAGGCAGCAAAACAGGGGTAGAAAGAATCAATAGAATACACGGAGATCCTACATCCCCCCTATACTTAGGGTAAAGTACACCCTAAGTATAGCATAATCATAAGATGAGAAAAGGGATGTGGGACTAAAGAATAGAGTGATATGGACAACTGGATCTATACAAGTCGGAAGAACAGTGATAATCAGGCGTGAGATGCAATAGATGTGAGTCAAGAGACCACATCTCACGCAAAGTGAATAGGGGCAACGTCAGCGACTCGCGGCTCATGATCTAGATATGGCTTGAGCCGCTGGCCGTTCACTCGAAAGGTAGCATCAGAAGACAACTCAGATATATCAATACTCCCATTGTTATGCACCTTTCTAACCAGATAAGGTCCCTTCTATTTGCTTTGAGCTTCCCTAGAAATAATCGAAGCCTAGCATCAAACAGCCATACTCTCCGTCCTGGCTCAAACTGCTTGTGTCTGATGTGAGAATCATGTCACTCCTTCACTCTCTCCTTATAATGTAGGCTGTTTGAAAAGGCAGTATCATGAAGCTCCTCCACGGCTGCTAACTCTACCCTCCTCTGATCTCCTACACTCTCAGGATCCAAAAGTATATCAGTGACTGCCCAAAGTAACCTATGTCTCAACTCAACAGGTAAATGGCACGGCTTGCCATAAACGAGGCGAAAGGGAGATGTACCCAAAGGAGTCTTGAAAGACGTCCGATATGCCCACAAGACCGAGTCCAAAAGCTGTGACAAGACCTTTCGGCCAGGGCAGACAACTTTCTGCAATATAGTCTTGATCTCCCTGTTCGACACTTCAGCAAGACCATTCGTCTGAGGGTGGTATGGAGTGGAAACTCGATGGTCTATGCTGAACTCGCTAGCAAGGGCCTTTACCTTGTCGTTGACGAAATGAGACCCCCCGTCAGATATCAACACTCGAGGTACCCCGAACCGTGAAATGATATTCTTCCTCAAAAATCTGCATACAGTCCTAGCATCTGCGGTTCGGGCGGGGATAGCCTCAACCCAACGACTCACATAATCCACGGCCAACAGAATGTAGTCAAATCCCTGACTCCTAGCGAATGAACCCTTGAAATAGATGCCCCATGCGTCAAAAACCTTACAAAAGTGTATGGGCTGCATCGGCGTCATATCACGCTGTCCACAAGTGCCCATCCTCTGACAGTCAGTATACCTCTTTATGAACTCATCAGAGTCCTTGAAGAGGGTAGGCCACCATAGGCCGGATTGGAGCACTTTCTATGCCGTTCTCCTCCCAGAGTGATGTCCTCCTGCCTCAAGCTTGTGGCAGTAAGTAAGGATGCTGTGATGCTCCTCCTGAGGAATGCACCGACGCCAGATACTATCCCCTCCCTCGTGGTAAAGGACGTGATCCTCCCAATGGTAAAACTTGGCCTTCACGAGGAAGGTCTCAAGTTTCTGCCTGGGCCAATCTTGTGGAACTTTCTTGACAACAAGATAGTTCACAATATCAACATACCATGGGAGTGAGGCGATAGCAAGGACCGCCTCATCTGGGAAGGTCTCACAAATAGGCTCAGTCTCCTCAGAATCCTTAAGATACTCCAATCGGGAGAGATGATCCGCCACCACATTCTTGACTCCAGGCTTATCCTTAATCTCTATGTCAAACTCCTGGAGTAGAAGGATCCATCTGGTCAATCTAGCTTTGGCATCCTTCTTTGCCATGATGTACCTGATGGCAGTACGATCAGTGTAAATGGTCACTCTAGATCCATTGATGTAAGATCTGAACTTATCTAGGGCGAAGACTACGGCTAGCATCTCCTTCTCTGTGACGGTATAGTTCCGCTGCGCGGCATCCAATGCACAGCTAGCATAGTGAATGGCAAATGGGACTCCATCCCTCCTCTGTCCCAGCACGGCCCCCACGGTAAAATCGGAGGCGTCCGTCATGATCTCGAATGGGAGAGACCAATCAGGTGGCTGGAGAACAGGAGCCTCTATAACACAGCTCTTGGAGTCTTAAACGACGATAGACATTTATCATCAACAAGGAATTCGGTGTCTTTCATCAGCAGATCAGTCAACGGTCGGGCAATCCTGCTTAAATCATGAATGAAGCATCGGTAGAAACCGACGTGCCTTAAAAAAGACCGTAACTGCCGCAAGTTGTACAGTGGATTGAGTTTTCTAATGACATCCACCTTGGCCGGATCAACCTCCATGCCCCTGTTGGAGATGATGTGGCCAAGCACCGTCCCTTAAGTCACCATGAAGTGACTCTTCTCCCAAGACAACACAAGGTGAACCTCTATGCATCGCTGAAGGACTCGGTCTAGGCAGTCAAGACAAGAATCGAATCCATCGCCGTAGACCGAGAAATCATACATGAAGACCTCCAAGCACTCCCCCACCATGTCCGAAGAGATGGACATCATGCATCTCTGGAATGTCACAGGAGCGTTGCACAATCCAAATGGCATGCGTCTGAAAGCATATGTCCCGAAGGGACAGGTGAAGGTGGTCTTGTCCTGGTCCTCGGGCGCGATGGCCACCTGATTATAGCCGGAGTACCCATCCATGAAACAGTAATGGCTCTTCCCTTCCAGCCTCTCAATAATCTGATCAATAAAGGGGAGGGAGAAATGATCCTTCTTGGTGGCCTGGTTCAATCGTCTGTAATCCACACAAACCCGCCAAGAAGTGGGTACTCGGGTAGCGATCTCCTCTCCAGACTCCATGACAACCATAGTGATGCCCGTCTTCTTGGGCACCACATGCAACGGACTGACCCACTTGGAGTCGGAGATGGGGTAGATAAAATTGGCCATCCACCATTTCAAGATCTCCTTCATGACAACCTCTCTAAGATTCAGGTTCAGCCGCTGCTGGAACTCATGTGACGACTTTGCCTCATCCTCGAGATAGATATGGTGGGAGCACAGAGCCGGACTGATCCCCTGGAGATCGGCTACACTCCATCCTATCGCTTTGCGGTTCTTTTCAAGAACCCCCATCAGACGGTATTCTTGATCTCCAGTCAAATCAGCGGAGATAATGACTGGGTACATCTCATGCTCACCCGCAAGGAACCTATACTTCAACGATGCTGGTAGCGGCTTCAGCTCTAGACAAGTAGGTGCTGGCAAATCAGGCTTCTGAAGAATCCGAGCGTATGCTGCCAAATCTGCATAGGAGAATGATAACTCTCGCTCACAAACTGGATCTGGAGAAGGCTGCTCAACTGGTCTGTCTCTGCTCTGCTCAGAATCAACCTCCTCTCTAGCTGTAGGCTCAGTGGAAGTCAGACACGGTGTCAAATCATCAAACTCTGCCTAATCAGTATCTGATGCCGAGGGATCATACTCATAAAAAATCTATATCGCGGTCAAGAACCGAATCTACGGCCTGAAAAGTATCCTGCACCAGGAATACGCTCTCCAAGCTCTCCTCTGCTGGCGTCTCTGCATCAGCGAACTCTGAAGGTGAGAGGATGGCCTGTGCTGCTGGATCTGCCCAAACTGCCTCATCAGCTGTAATCACAAAGTCACAGTCCCTGTGGATGTCTCACCCTGCCTCTGTCATCTGCTCTGAATCTGTGGTCGGCTCTGAGCAATCTGAATCTCTAGCTCTAGTCTCCTCGACCGTCTCTATTTGTATACTCTCGCACTCGACGCGAAAGTACACCTTCCCGCTATCATGGTCGGACACTGCTTTGGCTGTGGCCAAGAACGGGCGTCCTAAAATTATGGGGGTATCAGTCACAGACTCAGGGATCTGCATGTCCAACACTACAAAGTCCACAGGGAATTTCAGGCCCTGAATCATGACGATAACGTTCTTCAGCAACCCCTTCGGTCTCTTGACTGATCGATCAGCAAACTGAAGGACCGTACTACTCTGTCGGAGAGTGCCCAACTTGAAGCGGTCGAAAAGGGCTGCCAGAAGTAGATTGATCGAAGAACCGTTGTCTAATAGAGTGCGGTCGAACCTCTGCTCATGAATGTGGCATCTGACATACGGGGCTCTTGCATCTGGCCTCTTGGCTGGCAGACGGTTCTGAATCGCGAAACACGTGGCACGAGTAAGCACATGGATCTTTGAATGATGGTTCCTCCTCTTCCTCCTAACTGTGGTCCTATCTCTGAGTGATCTCTGGAGTAGAGGGATGTGCTCCAAGGCCTCCTGTAGAGTTAGCTGAATATGGAATCGATCTATCATCTGCTGGCTGAACTCTATCTGGTGATTCTTTTTTGGATTTTCTATTTTCTTCCCCTTTGCCATGTGAAGTGCTCGTGGAAATGGGATCACAGGGTCCTTCTCAGATGAAGGACTAGGAGAGGGTCTGGCATGCTCATGAACACCAGAATCCACACAAACATCACCAATCAACACATGTGGATCCGAAAATAAGATACCCTTTCCTTTATATCCAGAAACGTCCTAAGATACATGTACAGACGGAAAGACAACATGACTAGCAGAAGTAGAAATGGTGGCCTCAGTACCACCCTCAGCATGTCCTCTCGCAGCATCAGTACCGCACTCTGGCTCAGCAACTGGGGTGGCGTTAGTACCACCTCCTCGAACTAGTGAAGCGACGGCCTTAGTACCGTCGGCTGGATCAACGTCCATGGTGGCATCGGTACCACCGTCATCATCTCTCGCGACGTCAGTACCGCGCTCCTCCTTGTTTGGCGCTCCTGGTGTGGTGTGGGATCGTCACTCAGACGAGGCGCCGCCTGCTGGCATCCTACCACTCCTAAGTGTGACAAAATCAGCATCAAACATGTATGTAGACAAATCACCAAAAGAATCACTAGGAGTGGTAATCTCTGTGAACTCTACCTGCTCAGACTTCCTCTTCAAGTTGTTCGGGTTCAGCTCGATCTGTGCAGGAATGGCGGCCTTCCCTCTCACGATCTCCCGCATCTCCTGGCGGAACTCATCCATCTCCCATCTGAAGGTAGCCTGCTGCTCAGTCATGAGGCGGGCTAAGTCGTCTAAGGCGGGGTTCTCATAGGCTGGCCCATGAGAACCCGACGGGTGGCCTCGCTGGTAGTGAGGCTGCTGCTGTGGCTGGTGCGGGTGAGAGGGGTACTGCTGTGGATGCTGCTGCTGAGGAGGTTGATCACACCTCCAAGAATGTCCCTGCTGATAGGGACGATGACCATACTGGGATGACTGCTGCTGCTGTACTAGGGGCTGGGGCTACTGGTGCTTCTCTCGTTGATGGTCGTACTGGCCACCCTGAATTAGAGGCTGCTGCTAGGAACTGGCACCTCCGGCTGACCAACGAAATCCGGGATGGTCTCGTCGGATACCGGGCTGGGGTCGGTCGTACCAAATCTCGTTGACATCCATCAACAGCTCCGCCTCATAAGAGGGTGGCGGGAGTACTGCCAGGGGCTGATCCGGCTGGTAGACCACAATCTGAGTGTCTGGGGATGGTGGTGTCTGGTAGTATGGCTACGACTGCTGGTATGGCTCCGCCTGTATAAGGTGAACCTGTCTAGGTTGAGTGAAGCGTTGGGACGAGCTGCCGCTGCTGCTCGGATCTCCTCGTGTCTGAAGATAGGGCTGAGAAGTCGTCTGTGCCTCCTGGAGACACATGACATGTGTCTTCAGATCACTCAGCAACTGTGGCATCTACTCCATCTGAGATATGCTCTGGCACTACTTCTTCTTTATCAGCTCCATCCGGTCCAACTTCTCACTGATGATGCCCATGTCGGAGGCTGTGGACTCGGCCTGTGCGGCTGCCGCTGACGAAGTGGAAGGATCGGTGTCAACCCGTGCTATCCTCTGAAACTGCACGGTCTGTGGCTGAGGGCGTTCCTGAGTGTATAATCGGGTCTGGGACATCACTGTATAGTTCTCGACCATCTCCTCGTAGATGGCCCAGACCTGATCCTCATCCTTGGCGAAGTAGGAACCGCCACAAGAAGCATTCACCAGGCCCTGCAGCTCTGGTGTCAACCCGCAAAAGAAGCTCTGAACTAGGTTCGGCTTCGTGATGTCGTGGTGCGGGCATCTATCAGTCGGCTCTCTGAACCTCTCCCATGCCTCATGGAACTGCTCGTTGGGGAGCATGGAGAAGTTGCTAATTAGGGCCCTCGCTGCATTCGTCCGCCCAAGTGGATAATACTTATTCAAGTACTCGGTGCGGAGCTGCTCCCAGGTGTAAACAAACTTCCCCAAATGCTTCATCCAGGTGGCTGCTCTATCTGCTAGTGAAAAGGGGAAGGCGATCATCTAGATGGTGTACTCGTCCACTTGTCGATCGTGGACGGTGCTGCATATCATCAGAAACTCTTGGATATGAAGATGGGGCTCCTCAGTGGCGAGCTCGTGGAAGCGGGGAAGAAGCTGAAGGGTGTTCGGGGGAACTTGAAGTCCCCCATGATCGTAGGAAGTACCACCCAGCTACGTATCTGATTGTACAACTCCCGCATCGGTCTCGGCTGCTCTGCTGCTGCTGGCTGATCAGGGTCTCTCCGTCCCTTGTCTCGCGACTGATCTCTCTGCTCTCGGATCCCCTCCATCTCTCTCCTCATCTCCACCATGAATGCCCCCTGGTCCCGTATCTGTCTCTGCATCGTCTCGAGGGAGGCTAACATGGTGGTGTTGATCGCACCCTGGTCCAGAACGTAAGTAGTCATCTCTAGCCTCTGACCCTCAGTATGATCCTCGCTGCTGGCCATGGTCTCTACAAAGGCAAAAGACCCAAACTCGGGTGCTGAAAATATCATCTATCTGTCGACTCGCATCTGGCACTGGCATCTCAGGACAGGAAGAAGGGTGGTCAAGGGGGAACATGGTAGAATCGAACTCAGGTTCGGAGAGCGGGTCGGAGCCCTCACGAACCAACCTAGATGAACGGGCTGGAGTGCAGTCAAGTGGTGCAGCCAGAGGCTGCCTAAGAGACCTCCTGCCCATCATCTCGATCTGGAGAGTCTGGCAGATGAGATCTGGAAACAAACAAGATGAGCAATACAAACCCCGAATTCACCTACTCTACGCTGAGCTGAAGACCATAAGAGTTCGGTCAATTATCTTGTCTATTTTATTTAGGCGATCATGTCAGGATATCAGAGCGGTTACGTGACCTGATAGGAATCCAATCCGCCAATTAGACTGTCCCGTATAAAAGGCCGGTAGTCTGATCGGGTCTCGGATGTGGCTCTAGCCTAGTATGTGGGTCACTCTCTCACGCAATCAAACCAGACAATGAGGGGGTTGCTCTCCCCAAGACAGATTTTTAGGTTAAGTGTCTTTTAGGGTCAAGTTTGTTTACCTGTCCCAATTTTATAGTTTTTCTTTTTTTAAGTATTTTTCAAAGCAAACAATGCCTAACGAATTTTTCGGTTCTCCTGATTATTTTAAGTCCAAAACAGGGGGTGAAGACGAAAAAGCCGATGCGTGGGAATCAATGATGCATGCAGAGTAAGAAATGCGTAATTGACTCCAGCAGTCTACATGCAGGGTGATCCGCGCATAAATAAAAAACTGAATATAAACTACCTATATGATGCACGCGGAAAACCGGTCCTAGTAGAGCAATTTCTACACGAGAGAACAATAGCCGGGTACTCGAGCCTAGGTCCAGAGTCCTATCTTGGGAGCCACTCGGTGTCTGCCACAACAGATCCTGCACGCGCTGTATGTGACTCCTCAAGGAACGTGGACCAAAGCTCTAATAAGCTGACTTTTTCTTTGTGATTTAATTAATTAGATCCAATTATTCGAGGTATAGGTACAGGCAGATAATTAGGTGTTTGGATCCTAATTAATTACGTCACAATCAATGAAAATCCTAAGCTAGGGCTAAAACCGTGTAAATCAAATAGTAGTAAATAATCGGTCAAAACCGCGAAAAACTGTGAAAATTCCAGTGAGGTCCCCCGAGCACACCGGTGCTCGGTGAAACAGACCCCGAAAACTGTCAAGTGTCCAAGTCTGTCCCTGTATTATTACAAATTAATAAATCTGCTGAAAAATAAATCTAAACTAAGCTAAGCTAAGCTACGGTTATTTTGTGGATATTCCGCAGCTCCCGGACTCGGCTCTACTCCTCACGCTCTCCTGCGGCTTCGTAAAGAAGGAAGCTGCCTCCGACTCCCGCAGTTGCTTCGGCTTCCGAAGAAGCCGCCTTGGTCCTCGGGCCCTTGCAAAAAAGAGAAACCAAAGTGTGTCAGTCTATAAAAATGTGTAAATAAAACAGAGAAATATATCTACAAAAATATCTACAAAAAGCCGCAAAAAAGAAAAGCTGCGGAAAAATCGAAATCGACTACTAAGCCGTGCTCTCCGACAACGACGCCATTCTGATGATCGAAAAAATGTCTCTAACACTCAAGATCCGGGCTAGGTAAAAATAATCACATTCGGGTCATTGCGACCCGGATCGAGTGGAAATTGGTCGATCAAGAAAAAGATAAGACATCAAACAGAGAATCAAGCACTAAAATCAAGAAGCGATCCTTGCTATTTTTGTTAACCTGGTATAGCGACCAGGGTCGGACTCAAGGAGCACGGGTTGGCCTTGCGGCCTACGAAGTAGTCAAAAATCGAAAATAAAGGGGAAACTGTTTTTGGTGGATTTTTATGATTTTTAAATGTTTTTGTATTTTTAATTTTATAAGAAAAATGTAAAAGCAAGCGAATACAACAAATTATTAAAGCACTCAAAAATAGACAGAAAATTCAAATAAAAATGTTTTTATGTTTTTTAGGTTTTTAAGCGTTTTTGCTGAATTTTTCAGATTTTTTCAATTTTTATTTGATTTTATAAAAATCAAGAAAGATGAAAAATAAGAGTTACTGTGCAGCCAGACTTGAAAGATCAATTAAAAATATAAAATTGATCTATAAAAGTCTGGAAGCAATTTTTATGAAAAATATATATAAAAACTAAGCTACAGGAAAAGAGTATTTTTTTTATTTTTATAGATTTTTTTGTTTTTTTTGAATTTTTTAGGTTTTGCAATTTTAAGGTTTTTATAAATCCAAATAAGCTCAAAATTTGACAGAAGCTAAAACATACTAAAACTAACTATCACTAATTTTTTTAGAAATTTTAAAGAATTTTTTATATTTTTCTTTGATTTTCTTTTCTAAACAGTAACAAAAATGCGTGTTTTTGAATTTCTAACAATAGTAAAAAGCTTAATAAATGTACCAAAAATTTAGAGAAATTTTTACACAGTGGCAGGAGCCACATGTCCAAATTTCACCTAATTTGGATTTAATTTGCTATTTTATTCAATAAAAACAAGGTACACAGTATACAGGGACCTAAATGCAAGAAATCATAGTTCAAGGACCAAACGGTAACAAAATCAGAAATTCCAATGGCCTTGTGCAAAAAGCCCACAAAATCACGCACAAGGCACGTGAATCAGACACGGAGGGGTATAACTGTAATTCCTATTTATAAATATCAAACAGTAACACCAAGAGAATATAAGATTAAAAAGTGCAAATGTTCCAAAACCTCACGTGTCGATGCACGTGGCTCACATACACAGGGACTGAAATGCAAATAAAGGAAACATAGAGGTCCTCATTGCAATTTATTCTAATAAAAATAACGTGCTAAAATATTTATAGGACTAACTCGAAATATCAAAAGAGAAGAGGGCCTAAGTGCAAATTACCCTTGTTATTATCGGATGGACGAGGAAGAGCACGTGCTGATCTGACGGTTGAGAGTATAAGGCGCCTCTTCGCTGGATGGACGGTCCAGATCGAGCCCTAGGTGGATCGGGTGGTGGCTGAAGCTCCGCAGATGGACGGCGATGATCGAATCTGGAGCGACGGGGCTGATCAGACGATAGGCGAAGGTCGTGGGAAGAACTGGACGCTGGCGAACTTCACCGGCTCACTACGGGCGCGTGGGACCTCCTCCTGAGCTGCTGAGATCGGCAAAATGAAGCTCAGAGGCTTCCGCAGCTGATGGACACCTCCGATGAGGCGGAGGAGTTCCGTGGAGCTTCAGCGACAGCGGAGGAGCTAAGCTCCTATGCTTGAACGACTTGACCCCCAGATGGGGTCCTTTGACATGCAAAACAGCACAGAGCAACTCTTGGGTCGAGGGCAAATTGCCTCGACCAGGTTAGGGGTGGGAATGGTGATCGGAAAGGGGGCGGAGCGGGGTCTCCGACGAGGCGATGGCGGAGGAGACTCGACTCTTGGTTCCGGGGTGAACCAATATGAACGGAGGTGCGGAGAATGTGGGAGGGTCTCGAGATCGTGAATTGTGGTCCGATGATCGAATGGATGAGGAATCGATGGGAGGATCGGTCGGCGAAGCCGGCGACACGATTTGGGCAAAATCAGAAATTAGGCTAATCTACGGGGTATCGAAGCTACCTGGTGATCGAAGTCGACTGGGGTTGAGCTAAGGAAGCTCTGTGGGTCGTCTCCCTCAAGGATTCGTCGGGATCCGTGGCTTGGCGCACCTCGTGGTGGCGCATGACGAGAAGCTTCGCCGAATCAGTGGCTGGGGCCGCTCCCTCCTCACTGCAACACTCCTATATGATAGCTGTCACTCTAGGGAAACGAGTGGAGGTCATGGGATGAGAAGGAGGAGCCAAAGATGAAGTGGAATTGCGGCCGGAGGTGAGACTATATACAAGGAAGGGTCCGAGAAGATGGGGTCGGGCGGAGCTCGGTGAAGCTTGGATCCCCTAGAGGGATGATCGGGCGAGGTTCTCGGATGTATCGAGTGTAATTAGGACCCGAAGGTCGGGTTAGGTGGGAAAAATTAGGAGAAGTCGGGTCGAGCGCCCGATTCGAGGGGAATGGGTCCGCGGGGGAGAGTTGACTGGGGGTCAACAATCCCCCGTGGGCCAATGAAATAATTCTGTTTATTAATTATTTAAAAATTCAATTAAAAATAGTAGATGATTTTATTTCAAAAAAGTTTAAATTGAAAAATGTTTATTATTTTTAAAATTATTTTTTAGTGATTTTAATTTATTTGTTTAAAATTAAATAACGTATTTACATTATATTATTATATATAGGTATATACATATATGTATTTTTTATTTTTATTTTTAATTGTTTTATTTTTGTACATTTATTCCAATTTTACATTTTATTTATTTACAACATAAAATTTGGAATAATAAACTATTTTTATTTTATTTTTATGATGTATTTACATGGGTTAAATAAATATGTTGATATACATATGTACATGGTATATACACAAGGTGGAAATGATTTTTTTATTATTTTTCTTTTTATTTTATTTTATTTTCCTGAGTTTTATTTTATTTATTTACTCCATGAAATATAGAATATAGAGATATTTTATGGGATTTTTATTACTTATTTACAAGGAGAAAATAAATAGGTATGTTATTTTACATACATGGTCTATATACACTGACGAGAGAGGTTTTATTTATTTTTATTTTTATTTTGTTTTTCTCTTTTTCTTTTAGTTTTTTTTTTATAAATATGTACAAAATATAAGAAACACTTTTTAATTTTTATTTTGAGGAAAATAAATTTATTTAAATATATGGGGTATGTACATGTATGAACGACCTTATCTCTCTCTACTTAGGTTCTTTTGCGGTCAAGCCCATGTTGAGCCCTCCCATTGGGATTTAGGTCACTCAATATTTATTCTAAATATTTCCTTCTTTTTCTTGTGTTTCTTTATTCCTTTATTTTGGCACAAAAACATGCTAATTATGCATATTTACATGATGCATGTGTTTTGGCAATTTATGATATTTACACATGTTTACATGGTATTTTGCTCAAGTTTCTAGCTCAAATAAAGGAATAAAGAGTGATGAATTGGGATTCATCAAGGTGGTAAAAATGATTCAACAAAAACCATACTTTGGAATATGTGGAAGTTATTTTACTTGGCAAGTCTAACAAGGTCGAACAGAGGGACACGAGTCTCTTTATCTATTTATCAAAAATTATTGCTTAATTAATGCGTGATTATTTTCTAAACTTAGGTCTTCATGCAAATGTGGTATGCAAAACAATATGTAGATAGAATGATGAAAGAACGAAGTAGAATGATGCATGCAATTTTGTTTGATTTTAAAGTACAATTGAATGAGATGTAATGATCACAATGTATGATGAGATGTAAAAGACATGCATGCATGATAAATATGCTCTCCAGATGTTAAATCAATGAACAACAAATTAAGGTTCAATTTCAGAGGCAAATTAAGCACCAAGGATAAATAATGGCATTTAAATTGTGAGGGGGAGATAATATTTATCATCCAAGAATTAACTACTATAATTCACTGTCAAATCATGACTTGAATTATGCCATTAAATAGAGGGTAAAATATGCAACACAATGAAACTGAAATCAATTGAAATAGAGTTCAGATACTCAAGATATTAAAGAAACAATGTAAGGGCATAAATATAATAAAATACATGGAAAAATAAATATAAATATTACAAATAGGTCCCTGTAAGGTCCCATTTGTAAATTATGAAAATCATAAGGGCCCTTATATAATTTTTCCTTTTACATGCATGAGCATTTTTACAATTTGGACATCGTCTGGAGCTCCCTGAAATTTACCCTAGACACACACGTGGGGCACGCGCCTGGAGGACCTGGATGTAATATTTGTAGCTTTGAGGTCTTCAATGCAATTAACCTAGTCTCATGTACAAGGCACGTGCATGGCTTAGGCTTAGAAGGTGGTTCAGGCACGGGTGGACGCATGGCAACTATGGATGGATTTGGTGATTGGCTTGGTTTCCAAGCCTGCATCCTTAGATGTTGTGATGTGGCGGTCTCTGGGTCATTGGATGATCGTCGAGAGGTGCCATCCAACAGTGCTTGTGCTTCATTCCCACCCATAAGAGAGGTGGCGTTTTTGGAGCTCCGGCGAGGGCCCCTCTCCTCCTCTATGCTCCTCTTCTGGTGACAATCGTAGGCACCTCCTAGTGGCTCTACGATGAAGCTCGTGAGGAGATGGAGGCAGACACCTACAAGGGCGTGTTGTCGATGAAGGGTCGTCAGAGACAATGCGGGAGACCGGAGCGAGGTGCACAACTCGATCATTGACCTGCAAAAGGTTAGTGTACGTAGCCGAGGCATGTGTGTATGCAGAGGGAGTGAAATGGGATGAAACGGGGGGACCAAAGTGCGAGAAGGTGGAGGTCCTAGGTGGATTCTTCAACTTGTGAAGGTGGAGAAAAGAGGGGCAAAGTGCAGGAGGTTGTGACAGAAGAAGTAGGTGATCGGGGTGGTTGGCGTGAATGAAGGATGAATGACAGAGCTTCATATATGGTCAGATGGAGGTGGGAGGTGCTCTTTGCGACAGAGAAAATTGAGAAAAGTTAAGCAAAAGGAGGAAATGGTATACCTGATTGGAGAATGTAATTGGATGAATGAGGGGGCTTGGGATGAGGTTTTGATTGGACTACTCGTTGTCATTGCACTACTCTCTCAGCCAAGGTAAGGTGCTCAGCGAATGTCGGAGGCACGGTGACACGACAGTCAACACTGTGGGTCGACACCTGGGCAAGGGGCTGCCATTATCGCTGATCAAATCCTCCCCCTCTATCATAGAAGGAGGAAGATATCTAGGAGGGTCTGCTGGGATTGGTGGACGAGGTCGCAAGGATGCAGAGGTGGCGTCTTTATAAGGTGGATATGGCAGTTGCAATGGTTTAGTGGAGGCGAGGGTAATGACTGTCGGAGTGATGGAAGGAGGATCTTGGGGTTATGTGAGAGAGAAAGATGTGCGAGCTATCCGGAGGTGGCATTAGGATGAGGAGAGAAGGTCGGGGGTGATGGCAAAAAATGCAAGGGGGGATGGTGGTGCAAGGCGTAACAGGTGGGGAAAGGGATTATGCGAGGTGGAAGATGAAGTTCCATCATTATATCATGCTATTTAACAACATCTGTAGAGGTGATGGCGGACAGTGTGATCTGATCCATCAGATCAGATCCAACGGTGCGGGAATGGTGGAAGCGTGCGGTACATATATGCTCTAGGATCAGATCAAATGGCTGGGGGCTTAGCATTAGTCAACGCCTTAGATCAGATCAGAAGATCTGATCTTAGGGTGCAAGATGAGGTAGTGATGAATGGTTCTGATGCGAAGCTGGGGGTGGATCAGACGGTGGGATAAGGAGAGGTGACGTGGAGGTTTGTGAGTCGCTAATTGCATTTAGATCAAATGGATGAGAGGAAGGCAGGAGTGGGTGGCCTGGATCTAATCCTGGGATCAAATATGAGGGCTAAGGAGAGAGTGTGGATGGAGGGTTAGGATGAAGGCGGGGAAGGGTGATCCAATGACCGAAAATTAAGATCGGGTGGCGAAAGGTGGTGCGACCACATGGGCGACCCAGAGGGCGCCACGTGGACACTCCAGAAAAATCAATAAATAAGAAAATAAATAAAAATAAATAAAAATAAATAATTAGAGACTGAATTATAAAAAGGTCAAAACATGAAAGTTGCAGATCGCATTGAGATCTACAAGTTTCATGTTGGTCAAAAACCCAAAAGAAGTCATCTGTACAATGGTAATTTTTTGGGAGTATTTTTAATAGGTAAAAGACTGTGTTTTAAAGGTTTTGATATTTTTTTAGTATTTTTAATTCTTTTTAAAGCCAAAATAAATATATACAATATTCAATCTATTTTTTATGGTTTTTTTAGTAATAATGAAAATAAGGAAAAGGGTTAGTAATTAAATACAATAAATTAAGGTTTAGAAAATAAGTGTTAATTCCGAAGAGAAAGGTTTATTCCCAAGATTACAGAATTA